>JAJEJO010001076.1:136323-174481 GCA_020662805.1 Glaucomys volans
CTTTCTCTTTCTTTCTTTCTTTCTTTCTTTCTTTCTTTCTTTCTTTCATTCTTTCTTTTTCTTCTTTCTCTCTTTTTCTCTTTCACTCTTTCTCTCTTTCTGGTACCAAGGATTGAACACAGATACCACTGAGCCACATCCCCAATCCTTTTTTTTTAATTATTTTGAGAGGGCATCTCACTAAGTTGCTTAGGACCTCACTAAATTGCTGAGCCTGACTTTGAACTTGCAATCCTCCTGCCTCAGCCTCCCAAGTGACTAGGATTATGGCATGTGCCATACTGCCTAACAGTGCTTACTTTCTAATAGAAGAAAGACAATAGAAATTCCAAGGCTTTTCTTCTGCGTTGTTCAGGTATTTTTTTATTTTTTTATTTTTTATTTTTACAGACTGCATTTTGATTCATTGTACACAAATGGGGTACAAGTTTTCATTTCTATGGTTGTACACAACGTAGATTCACACCATTTATGTAATCATAATGTCCATAGGGTAATAATGTCTGTTACAGTTCACTATCTTTCCTTCCCCGACCCTCTCCTTCTCCATTTCCCTCTATAAAATCCAAAGTTCCTCCATTCCCTACCACCCTCATTATGTATCATCATCCACTTATCAGAGAGAACATTTGGCCTTTGGTTTTTTGGGCTTGGCTTATTTCACTTAGCATGATATTCTCCAACTTCATCCATTTACCAGCAAATGCCATAATTTCATTCTTCTTTATGGGTAATATTCCATTGTGTATATATACCACAGTTTCTTTATCCATTCATCTATTGAAGAGCATCTAGGTTGATTCCTCAATCTAGCTATTATGAACTGAGCAGCTATGAACATTGATATGGCTGCTTTATTGTAGTATGCTGATTTTAAATCCTTTGGGTATAAATGGAGGAGTGGGATAGCTGGATCAAATGGTGGATCCATTCCAAGTTTTCTGAGGAATCTCCATACTGCTTTCCAGAGTGGCTGCACCAATTTGCAATTCAACCAGAAATGTATGGGTGCGACTTTTTCCCCATGTTCATGCCAACACTTATTATTATGTTCTTGGTAATAGCCATTCTAATTGGTGTGATGAAATCTTAGGGTGGTTTTGATTTATGTTCCTCTAATTGCTAGAGATGATGAACACTTTTTCATATATTTGTTGATTGTCTGTATATCTTCTTCTGTGAAGTGTCTGCCCAGTTCTCTTGATTGGTTCTTTGTATTTTTGGTGTAAAGATTTTTAAATTCTTTATAAATTTTGGAGATTAGTGCTATGTCTGAAGTGAATGTGGAAAAGATTTTCTCCCACTATGTAGGTTCTCTTTTCACATTATTGTTTGTTTCCTTTGCTGAGAAAAAGCTTTTTAGTTTGAATCTATCCCATTTATTGATTCTTGCTTTTATTTCTTGTGATCTGGGAGTCATTTAAGGAAGTCTGGTCCTAAGCCAATGTGATGAAGATTCAGGCCTACTTTTTCTTCCATTTGGTGCAGGGTCTCTGGTCTAATTCCTAGGTCCTTTGTGCAGGGTGAGAGATAGGGGTTTAATTTGATTTTATTGCAAAACTGGATTTCCAGTTTTGCCAGCATCATTTGAGGATGAGGCTATCTTTTCTCCATTGTATGTTTTTGGCACCTTTGTCTAGTATAACATAACTATATTTATGTGGGTTTGTCTTGTGTCTTCTATTCTGCACAATTGGTCTACCTGTTTATTTTAGTGCCAGTACCATGCTGCTTTTGTCACTATTTCTCTATAGTAGAGTTTAAGTTCTGGTATTGTGATACCTCCTGCATCACCCTTCCTGATCAGGATTGCTTGGCTATTCTGGGTAACAATGTCATTTTGAAACAACTTCATTGCTAGAATTGATCCATCACATTTAGTTTTTCTGCTGCTTTGAATTTTTGCCTGGAAAGAAGAGTTACACTGTGACATTTAAAGGCCAATAGCTAGTACATGATGACACCTCTGTGCACGAGGAGGCTTACATCAAGAAATTCAGTGTTTGAAAGTAATCAATAAAGCTGAAGTTTCACATCAGAAAAACATCTTATTTTGACTTGTGTAAAAGGAGAAAATAGGCAGAACTACCAGCTTTTAAAAACATTGTATTAATTTCCACTGAAGTTAGATTAAAGATCACTTGAAATTTTAAAGATTCTGAGGGATCATTGAAAAATTAGTTTCCTTTCAGACACTTAATTTTCCAGAAAGTTTAGAAGATGAGCCTGAGAAAGATAATAGGAATTACCTAATCCAATACTACACAAGATATTCACTTCCCCTGAGACTGCTAACTTCGTCAGGTTGAGAAGGGCTTGACCACCCCAATAACAAAGTACTGCCTTGAACTCTGAAACTTCTCATTCCTTACAATGATATGCTCTTTTCCTGAGCTCCCTCTTCTTTTCCCTAAATGCTCTGCTGAAATACCTATTTCAGAAGTCCTCTGTTAAAAAAGGTTATGTGAAAACTGAAATTAGATCTAAAATTGAACTGTTTACTTAAACCTTCCTTCCATTAACTTTACAGAAAATATAAAGGTCAAGGTCCTTGTTTAGTTGATGGGGTCTAATTTTAGGTTAATTAGCTTCCCAATTCCTCCCTTTGCTGATGTAATAGATGCACTGAAAATTTATTTCATCCAACAGCAGTTACCTTTTAAGCTGTTTTTATCCTTTCCTATTAGGGATTCACTTGAAACCTCCCAAGAGGTTGAGGAAACTGTTTCCATTACAAAAGTTGCAGATTTAATTATTTCTTCTAAAGTCAACTCCATTCCACTTCCATCTTCTTTTCTCCTTTCTCTTCTACCTTACACATTTTTGCAATAATCTATTCCTCATATATTTAATGAAGGAAGAAAAAATTTTCCTTCTGAATTATTCTGACATTAAATATAATCTTTTTGGGAAGACGTTCGTTTTTAAGATGATAATTAGTACTAAAAATATAATTTGACCAATATCACTCCCCAGCACTTTCCTCCTCCCTCCCCACTTCTACTCCCTGGTCCCTTTCCTCTACTGATATCCCTGTGATTTTTAGGAGATCCCCCCCAATCTTTGTTCACCTTTTTTACCTCTCTAGCTTCCCTATATGAGAGAAAACATACGACCCTTAACCTTCTAAGATTGACTTATTTTGCTTAACATGATGGTCTCTAGTTCCATCCATTTTCCTGCAAATAAGATAATTTCATTTTTCTTCATGGCTGACTAAATAAAACTTCATTGTGTATATGTACCACATTTTATTTCTCCATTCATCCATTGATGAACACATAGGCTGGTTCCATAATTTGGCTATTGTTAATAGTGCCACTTGTAAACATGGATATTCCTGTATCACTGTAGTGAGATGACTCTAATTTTTCAGGGTAAATACTATGCAGTGATATAGCTGGGTCACGTGGTGGTTCTATGCTTAATCCTTTTAGGAATGTCCATACTGATTTCCATGGTGGTTGTACTAATTTGCAGTCCCACCAATAGTATAAAAGTGTTCCTTTTACTCCAATCCTCTCCAGAATTTATTATTATTTGTATTCTTGATAATTGCCATTATGACTATTGTGAGATGAAATCTCAGAATAGTTTTGAGTTGCATTTCCCTAAATGCTAATGATGTTGAACATCCTTTCATATATTTGTTGGCCATTTATATTTCTTCTTTTGAGAAGTGTCTGTTCAACTCATTTGCCCAATTTTTAAGTTGCATTATTTGATTTTTCATCCTAAAGTTTTTTGAGTTCTTTATATATTCTAGATATTAATCCTACTCAGAAGAGTAGCTACCATAGATGTTCTCCCATTCTGTGTGTTCTCTCTTCACATTCCTAATTGTTTCCTGTGCTTTGCAGAAGCTTTTTAGTTTGACGCAGTCCCATTTATTGACTCTTGACAATATTTCCTGAGAGGCAGGGGTCCTACTGAGAAAGTCTTTGCTTGTGTCTAAAAGCTGAGTGTTGATCCTATGTTTTCTTCTAGGAGTTGCATAAGTTCTGATCTAATTCTGAGGTCTTTGATCCATTTTGAGTTGACTTTTGTTCAGGGTGAGAGATAAGGGTCTAGTTTTATTCTTCTACATATGGCTAACCAGTTTTTCCAGCACCATTTGTTCAAAAGGCTGTCTTTTCTCCAATGTACGTTTTTGGCACCTTTGTCAAGGATCAGATCACTGTATCTGTGTGGGTTTGTCTCTGTGCCTTCTATTCCATACCATGACCTATATGTCTGTTTTTATGCCAGTATTAAGAAGTTTTTGTTACTATAGCTCTGTAGTATAATGTGAAGTCAGGTATTGTTATGCCTCCAGCATTGCTATTTTTGGCTTAAAATTGTTTTGGCTATTCCAAGTCTTTTATTCTTACAAATGAATTTTAGGAGTGTTTTTTCCTAGTTCTGTGAAAAATGTCATTTTGATGGAGATTGCATTGAATCTCTATATTGACTAGCCTTACTTTCTACTTGTCAGTAGCTGTTCATTTAATGTTAGCTCTCTTTCTTTCTCTTTGTTTCTTTCTTTCACGTTTTTATTAGTATATCATGGTCTTACATAATTGTAGGGTTCATAATGACATACTCATAAGTGCATATAACATAATTTGCTCTATCAATCACCAATACTCTCTTTCCCTCCTCCCTTCTCTGAATGTCTTCCTCCACTATATTGTACTTCCTTTTATTAGTTTATTTTTTTCTTGATTGGTGTATTATAGTCATACATAAAAGTGGAACATACTGTAATATATTCATATATACGCACATAGTATAATTTGGTCAATTTCATTCTGCAGTTCTTCTTTCCCATACCTCGTGTCCTCATTCATTACTCTTCATGGTTCTCCCTTTGATTTTCATGAGATTTCCTTCTTAAAAACATCATATATTTCTCTCTAGCTTCTGCATATGGGACCAAATATTTGACCTTTGATTTTCTGAGTCTGACGTATTTCACTCAGCACGAAGTTCTTTAGTTTTATGCATTTACCAGCAAATGACATAATTTCGTTCTTCTTCATGGCAGAATAAAACTCTGTTGTGTATATTTACCACGCTTTTTTACCTATTTATCTATTGAGAAACACCTAGATTGGTTCTATAATTTGGACATTGTAAACTATTCTGCTATAAACATTTGTATGCAAGTACCACTTTAGTATGATGATTTTCATTTTGGGGGGTAAATACTGAAGAGTGAGATAGCTGGGTCATATGATGGTGATACCGTCGCATATCAGTGACAAGTTCTGCTTCCTCCAGTGTTGAAGTATAATGCCAGAGAAGCACGCCAAGGCAAGCATTTTAAGCAGGTTTTATTTAAAAGTAGTAATACAAACTTCTCCCAAGTGGGAGAAGGGGGGCCATGGCTGATGTTCTGGAATCCCCAAGAAGTGAGCGCAACCTCCATCTTTTATAGGTTAGGATCTTCTTTTGTTCTGCCCCTTCCTTTGACCCTTATCTCTCCTTCCTGCCCATATGGGGTGGTGACACAGCAAAAAGGTGCAGTGCGAATGGCAGGGGGAAGGGCCACATGGAGATTCAGGTGGAGGCCCAAGAGGCATTAATTAGCAACTCCCTGCCTGCAGCTTTTGGGGAGGGACAGTTAGGCAGGTAACCTTGGTGATCAGAGGGCTCTGGAGACACTGACTTTCCAGTCTCCCAGGGGCATCTCCAACTTCCCAGACTCCATTCCTCAATTTGACCAGATTTCCTGATTTCTACACTAACTGCCTATTAATTCTGGCTTCAGTGGGTCCATTCCCAGCCATTTGAAGAATCTCCATACTATGTTTCAAAGTGGTTATACTAATCTGCAGTGACACCAACAATGTACCAATGTACCTTTCTTCTCCACATCCTCACCACCATTTATTATTATGTGTATTCTTGATAATTGCCATTCTAACTGGAATGAGATCAAATTTAAATGTACTTTTGATTTGCACATTCCTGATTGCTAGAGATGTTGAATATTCTGTATGTATTTGTTGGCTATTGGCATTTATTATTTTGAGAAATGTCTGTATAGTACATTCACTCATTTATTGTTTTTTGTGATTTTTAAAAATTCTTTATATATTCTGGATTTTAATCTGTCAGACGAGTATTGGCAAATTTTTCTCTTAATCTGAATGCTCTCTCTTCAGCCTCTTGTCTCCATTTTTAGCCCTTATGCTTAAGACCTCACTCGATGTCTCAGTTGGCTCCAGTCGTATCAATTTTCTCAGGTAATAATAATGGTGGGCAATCACAAGTACCTATTACATGACAAGTATTGTTACTGGATGAGGTCTGGGCTGCTCACAGCTCAAAGGCCAATATTCAGGCCTTTGGTAGGAAGGAATCATGTTTTTTCAAGGTGTTTGGGAAGATGGAAGGGCTATTTTACTCAAAGTTCTCTCCTGGGAACTCAAGGGTACAAAGGGCACTTATAGAAGAGGAAAAGAGTTGCAGTGAGATAACAGACAGGAAACCTATGTGCTAAACAGGGTCTTCCTCACCCAGGACTCAATCTCCTGGGTTAATCCCTGTATTTTCTTCAAATTGACTTGTTCCTTTTCTGCAAATTAAACCTCACAGCGATTTGCATGTATTGTGTTACTTGATGCAATGAAGTAAAGACTGAGGAGGGAGATTACAAAGGTCACCAGATGTTCTGGGTTCTGTAAATCCAAAGAAGAATGATTTAACAGTTAGCATGTTAGAATTTGTAATATCAGACAGAAGGGAGGGGAATATAATTCCTTCCAAAGGATAAGGAATGTGAAGTCAAGTAACTGTACAAAGGACAATTCCCAAAAGAAAGACCTTATTACAGTATCATCTATGTGCTTTACAAATATTAACTCATTTAGTCCTCACAACTGCCATGGGTGTTTGCTGCTTCCATCATCCCTTTTATAGATGAAGAAAGTAAGGCAGAGATCTAAAATTAATTTCTTCTTGAAATTAATCTGTTTTATTTTATTTCCTGTCATAGGCAAAAATTATTAATTGTAAATGATCAAAATGTTTCTTTCAAATTATACTGTTTTAGATTCAACAGAGATAATAGAAATGTCATATTTAATGTTTCATGTGTCTATAGCTCTCCTAATACCAGTATTAATTTTTACACAGATAATTAAGAAGATTATTTTTAAAATGTTTTGAAGTTACATAGTTTATTCAGCCAAAAGTCAAGAGCTTAATATTGTAAGAAAACAGGGCATGTGGTCTTTTCCATAGCAATGATATATATTAACACTGAATTTTATTTCTAAAAGCAAAGATTAGAAAAGTTTAGAGTTATCTTCTAATTCTCAATACAAGTGGTTTTGAATATAACTTCCTCAGGAGAGCATTTCTTTGTATACTCTGTGCCTAGGATGTTTAATTACCTTAAGAAAGTTCTAAATAGCCAGACATAGTGGTATATGCCTGCAATCAGTGACTCTGGAGGCTGATGCAGAGGATTGCAAGTCTGAGGTTAGCCTGGGTTATTCAGTGAGACATGTTCTCAATAATAAAGAAAGAAATGAAAATAAATAAAATAAATAAAAAATAAAGGTCCAGTGATGTAGGTCAAGGGTAGAGCACCTCTGAGTTCAATCCCCAGTACTTCTGTACTACAGCAAAGAAAAAAAGGAGTCTTGGCCAGCAAAATATAACCTTTTATACCATTACTAATCACATTTCCTCTTTTCTTAAATAGGTCATCCCCACCTTGTGAACTTTTTCTATGGCCAACATAAGAAAATTTCTGTGGTGATGACACAATGTAAGTTTCTCATCGGTAATGCTTCCTTCACTGTTCATGATCTGAGTCACCTCTCTAAGGACTCTGGTAAATGTCTACTGCTAATATCACTATCACTGTTTCTGAATTCTGCAGCTCTATATCACGCTATCGTGTCTAAGGCTGACAAGATTCAAGTACAGAAAGACAATAAACAGAACTGAACAGACTCAATTCTGATATCTATGTGGCTAGCAACAGGCTCCCTTCACACCAAATAAAATATAAGCAAGCACACTGTTTTAATTCAACCTGATAATTATCCATTTAGCTTCTTTTATGTGTTAAAAAACAATAAGCATTAACTTTAGGTATCCAAGTAGTACACACATAAGAATTCAATTGTGTTCTGTATTACTCCCTTGTGAAATCTCCTCACATTCTGAATGTTTTCTTTGTGTTACCATAGCATTATGAAAATTGAACAAGATAAATGATAGTTTACATTTATTCTGTGGTGCATACTAGGCAATCCATAAATGTCTGCGAAAGGAATATAGGCAAATGAGTTGTAAGTGTGCAGAGCAGTTTTCTTTGTTCTCATCTATCTATCTATCTATCTATCTATCTATCTATTATCTATCTATCATCTAAATATCTTTCTTTTCCAAAATGTTTATAGTGAGCTGAGCAGAGTAGGACCAGCATCACTGTGTTCTTTAGAGGTTTTGAGAAAACCACCACTTTTAATTTGGTGAAGATACCTTAGAAGTTCATTTTCCTACTCTGCAATGAATTACCTATATCCTTTAATTTCTGTCTTTATCTTCCTCTATATTTTGTCTATTGTTTTTTCTCTGTTAACTAGGAATAATATTTTGGGGCGGAAAGCATTTTTAAATGTCTGTATTTTAAGAGGATTAAATTTAACAAGAAATATTTGCATATTTCTGCATGTGTGTATGTATGTTTTGTAGACAGGTTTTGTTCTGCCTTTTTCACTTAAAATATATTATGGAAAAAATATGAAAAATTTCTCCCATTTTGTATTCATAGATAGTTTTTGTTAATTTTAAAATTTGCATGTAGTAAAATTCATTTTGGGGCCTACAATTCTATGAGTTTTAATACACACATAGATTCTTTGACAAACCATCAAATAAGGAACAGTTCTCTCACTACAGAATTTTCCTTATACTCTCCATTGTAGTTAAATCCCAATAATGATAACCAGTGACTTGATCTCTTTTCATATAGTTTTGCCTTTCCAAGTATTTTGTCTATTAGAATCATAAGTATGTAACCTTTGAGATTAGTTTCTCTGACTCAGCATAATGCATTTGAGTACCATCCATATTGTTATGTATCAAAGCATGTTACTTTTCATTACCAAGTAGTATTCCATTGTGTGGATATGTAATGGCTGTGTATCCATTTGACTATTGAAGGAAAATTGGACTGTTTCTAGCATTTGGCAATTATTAATAAAACTAGAATCAGCTTTCATGTATAGGTGTTTGTGTAAGCACAAGTTTTCTCTTATTTAAGATGAATATAGTGGGCTTGCTGGGTTATAATACATTTTTAGATTTCTAATATCAATGTATCTTTAATACAATGTATCTTTGTCTTTAATATTTACTTTATATAAAAGCACTTTCTTTTTGACCCACAACATGCTTGAGTTAATAAACTTTTTTTTTTTTTCCTGTCTGGTTCCAATATATTTATCAGCCTTTTATCCACTGCTAGGAAATTTTGATCAAAATACTTAGGAAGGAAGTAAAATTTGTCCATAGCACTCCAGCAATATCAATGGACACTTGATACATAGTTACTGTAGCTCCTGTTTGAACATCTAGCAAGTGATCAGAAATCGTCAATTTCAGACAGATGCCTCCAGAGCTCTCACACTTTACTACAGAGGACTAATTTCCTGTTGCTCATGGACATTATCACCCTGAAACAGTTGAATTTAGGGGAATATTTCTATTTTAGTAGTTTGTATTTACTTAGAACACTCTAAATGATATATAATTTTATTGGAAAATTCTGCAGTTTATATCCACATCTTTTTTGGTATGTGCTATGGTATAAGCTGAAAAGTTCTTTCTGCCTCATTTTATTTCCTTACAAGTAATTTATGACTATTACTCTTAAATGTTTTGTTACACCTTGATAACAGGATTGACTCCCAAATGGATATGAAAATTTTCTTAAATAAAAAGGAACTGATCATTGGATTACAAACAAAACAGAACAAAAGCAAAAACAAAAATCTGTTTTCTAAAAGCATCATTAAAGACATCCGACAATCATTGCCCTTGACTCCTTTAGTCCAAGGAGCAATTCCTGGCAAGCACAATCAAGATCTCTTTATAATTGACTTCATAGGAGCAAAACATGTCCTAAATATTAATACCATTATTAAATGACTGACTTTTTTTTTTTTTTCAAAAAGTTGTAACAGAGACTTGTGGAACTGGAAGAAGTAAAAATAAATATCTTTTGCGGGGAAGAGTGTGTGACAGAGTGATGCAGGGAGGAGGGCATGAGGAAGAATGGTATGCTTCATGCTGCCAAATGAATGTTAGGTATACATAAAGAAAAGAGCTGTAATCGTCATGGACTTTTTGGAAATTCATTTCAGACTGCCTTTGCTTTCTATAAAGCCAATTTATGAAATGTTCAATTTATAAGGAAGTAATTAATACTGCAAAAGCCTTAGTCCATGCCTCTCTAAAAAGAATGCACTTCTTGCAGGGACAGTGATGCCTGCCTGTAAACCAAGCAGCTCTGCAGGCTGAGGCAAGAGGATGGCAAGTTCAAAGCCAGCCTCAGCAAAAGCAAGGTACTAAGCAACTCAGTGAGACCCTGTCTCTAAATAAAATACAAAATAAGTCTGAGGATGTGGCTCAGTGGTAAGTGCCTCTGAGTTCAATCTCTGGTATCCCTCCCCCACAAAAATGCACTTTCTATTGCATTCAAAATAAAGTTTGACTCCCACATTTTAGATCAAAGGTTGATAATCCAGTAAACCACCAGTTAAAATAGCAGTTACTGTTTATTTGGAAAAGGATTTATATTTTAAAATGTATTCCAGGTGAGGCTTCTTTTTGGTCAAGAGCAAACAGACCTTAGCAGAGTACAGCAGAATTGCATCAGGGTTCTGTCAGACTAATTATTAAAAAATACAAGATGTAATGTAGAAAATAAAATATGGTCAATCTCCATAGACTTAAAGTGGGGAGGGCTCATGGATCAAGAGAGGGGTACCCTTCCCTTTCAACTGGCTGCATCTGTACCCTCCCCTGAGAAGCAGTCTCCCTGAAGGGTCAGTTTTAAGGTTTCTTTTATTTATTTATTCATTCATTCATTCATTCATTCATTTATTTTTATTTTTGTTTCAATGTACACAAATGGAGTACAACTATCATTTTTCTTGTTGTGTACAAAGTAGAATCACACCATTTGCATATTCATACATATACATAGTATAATGATGTTTGTCACATTCTATTATCTTTCCTTCCCCACACTCCTCCCTTACTTTTCTCTATACAATCCATCCTTCCTCCATTCTTTCCCTACCTCCCCCACCTTACCTTACATGCCATCAACTACTTATTAGAGAAATCATTCGGCCTTTTGTTTGTTGGGATTGGCTTATCTCACTTAGCATGATACTCTCCAACTCCATCCATTTACAGGCAAATGTCATAATTTTATTATTCTTTATGGCTGAATAATATTCCATTGTGTGTATATACCATAGTTTTTTTTATCCATTCATCTATTGAAGGGTATCTAGGTTGGTTCCACAATCTCGCTATAGTGAATTGGGCTGCTATAAACATTGATGTGGCTGCATCACTATAATATACAGATTTTAAGTCCTTTGGGTATAGACCAAGGAGTGGGATAGCTGGGTCAAATGGTGGATCCATTCCTAGTTTTCTAAGGAACCTCCATACTGCTTTCCAGAGTGGCTGCACCAATTTGCACCCCACCAGCAATGTATGAGAGTACCTTTTTCCCCACATCCTCACCAACACCTATTGTTGCTTGTATTCTTGATAATAGACATTGTAATTGGGGTGAGATGGTATCTTAGGGTAGTTTTGATTTGCATTTCTCTTATTACTAGAGATGTTGAACATTTATTCATATATCTGTTGATTGCCTGTAGATCCTCTTCTGTGAAGTATCTGCTCATTTCTTTAGCCCATTTATTGATTGGATTATTTGTGTTCTTGCTGTAAAGTTTTTTGAGCTCATTATAAATTCTGGAGACTAGTGCTCTATCTGAAGGGTGTGTGGCAAAGATTTTCTCCCAATCTGTAGGCTCTCTCTTCACATTGCTGATTGTTTCCTTTGCTAAGAAAAAGCTTTTTAGTTTGAATCTATCCCATTTATTGATTCCTTATGGTTTCTGATCTATTCAGAAAAGAAAATTTTAGAAAAGATTCACATCACCTTAATTTGTATGAAAGAGTCAGGTTATGCTGAGAGCAAAATCCACTGATCTCATAAATAGAAACTAAGTTCAAAAGGGCTTAGTATTCCCAAATTAGAATCTAGGGAGAATAGCTTACTTTAATGT
Organism: Glaucomys volans; assembly: GCA_020662805.1. Taxonomy (NCBI): domain Eukaryota; kingdom Metazoa; phylum Chordata; class Mammalia; order Rodentia; family Sciuridae; genus Glaucomys; species Glaucomys volans. The sequence goes on from JAJEJO010001076.1 coordinate 148,647, forward strand.
TAGTAATTTTCACACTTATTGTCTATTAGCTTTTGTGATGAGCTTGCCCCAGGATTCTAGATAATCCTGTCCCTTAAAATGCCCTTGGAAAGCTATGTGGGTTGCTTACTGAGTTACCTCTGAAGTCAAGATGGGTCTAGCAAACTGGAAGTTCCTTCACTGCTACTGCATTACTAGGCAGAGTGCCCAGTAGGGTTTTTGTTTTTTTGTTTTTTTTTTTTAATCCACAGTGGTGAATTTAGGATTGACCATAACATACTTGAATATCTATGGTTGAGATGTGTTATTTTTTTTCTAATTTTGAGTACTGTCACAGATATTCAATTTCCCCTAGAGACTGCCACTAGATTATCATTTAAATTACCTACTAAATCAAACATGGAAAAGCAATGATTAATGTCATTTTTAAACATTTAGCATAATTTCTTATATCATTTTCAATTCATTTGAATGAGGGAACATAAAACTGTAATAAAAATAGCTTTAGATGAAAAGAATTTCTGTTTTAAAAAGTTGTGCAAAAAAATCATCTTTCACCTGCCTTAATGTACGGTACATTTCCAAAAAAAATGATTATTTCCAGCTTGCAGAGATCATTTTACCTTTATCTAGCCAATATTTTGTCTTCTGTACACAGAAGTCACCCAGTAGCATTAAATACAAGAGCATAACAAAGCAAGTGGGCAAACTCCATAAACAAAGAGACAAATAGTCATTGAGGCCAGAATCTAAGTCAGAGTCAGTAAATATCAAATAAATTTAATACCTCATCTGATGGAAAACAGGTAAACTCTTCTCTTTGATATGTGAATTAGGAAAAGCTTCTAAGAACTGGTGGGACTGGATTTGGCTTTTAAAGAAGAGGAAAGTATCTAATAATTAGAGATGTGGAAAAGAGAGTACCCCAGATGGACAGTGTAACTTGATAGTGGATGTTGTTTAGCTTAGAGTAAATGGCATTGAAATAGAAGAAATGGAAATCTCAGAGACAACACAATAAAGCTTTATCTTTTAATCGTATCAAGTCTGATGCAGTTAATGCTTCCTTTTTCTTTTTTATAGTTTTGCACTCTGGAGTATATGGTGAAAAGGTCATTGGGTGAAAGTAATCACATGATCTGGCACAATTGCAGAGGAGGCTGGAATAAATCAGTGGTGCACCTGGGTAAATAGTGATCATCACTTCTAAATAGGTTGACTTTAAAAAAGAAGAAAATCTGATAAAGGAATATGGATGACAGATTGGAAAGTACTTTGGATATCAGGCGTTTCATTCATTTTGTCACACTATCTCATTAACTATTACATATTGAAGATGATAAGTCTGAAATAGAATTATCTAGAAGGGACAATAAAAAAGATTATAAATGGGAACAAAGGATAATGCACCAGCCATTAAAGAAAAGACTAAGCAAGAAGGTATACACAACTACTTCTTTTTTGTTTCTTCAAACTGAATTTATGTGTGGTTGAGTCTCATCTTCCCCTCACCCTGCCTCCCATACTAGTTTATATTTGACATTCCAAAATTATATATTGAACAGAAAATATGTGGCAGGAATTGTTTTAGGTTCTTGGGATGCAGCGAGCAGAAAAAAAGGAAAACAGAAAAAGTCACTGCCATTGTACAGCTTATGTTCTAACAGGGAAGCATCCTGCAGTCTGACCTTTTGTATTCCTAAATTTTGAAAGGTCTAAGAAATTGCCATTCTCAATGTATTGCTGCTTTTAAAAGCAATTTAATTGAAAGCCTAAAATGCATAAAACAATTTGAGAGGCAGGGCATCTGCCTCTTATATCAGTACCCAGGTCCTTTAACAAGGACTTCACTGTCACGAAAGGATTTTGAAGTGAGTAGGGGAAAAGGGGCATCCTGTGCCCTAAAATGTTGAGCTGATAGATTTCTGTGTTCTTTCTTACCCCTTACCTCCATGAGGGCCTGGCCAGATCTGCTGTACCTTCTATGAGGACTACTGAAATCTGCAAACTCTCAGTCCTAGCTGCAGGCACAGCTCAGCAGTTAGCACTTGCCTACCATGTGTGAGGGCCTGGGCTTAACCACCAGCACTGCCAAACAAAACTAAAAACCCAAGATACACAAACTCCCAATCCCATTTCTCTACCCATATCATCAATAGTCATCAACCACCAACTATAAAATAGGCAATGTGCTACAGACAAGTAAAACACACAAATAAATAACAACAACAATAACCACTACACAACAACCAACAAAAATGAAACTGGGTTGTCCTGCTCTCTGGGAGCATCCTATTTAGTAAATTCATCTCTCCTAAAATGTCAGTGATAGATAGGCTACGGTGCCTGATATCAGGGTACTAGCTTCCTAAGCCATCAAGTATTATTTGCTAACCTTCGTCCAGTAAGTAAAATTGCCAGAGGGTTAAGTGGTTAAATGTTGTCAAATTTCTCTAACAGATCATCTAGGAATCTAAGACCAGGAATGAGATTCTCAAACTAGTTTTATTTCAAGGAGCCATGATAATATCTAAGATGTCAATTTTTGGAAATGTATAACTATTATCTTTTAGTGTGATATTGTATAAAACACATTTACCAAGGAGAGTAGATCTGAAGAAATCATTTGTTTTAAACTTTGTATCCCAAAACTTATCAAGGAGTTTATAAATTATAAGATTGCTATAACAATATGATGAATGCAAGAATAGAATGAAATAAAATGGGACTGTGAGTGAATGTAATGTAATCCTTATATAAGTGACTATCTCCTTAGGCACATTGTTTTTCACCTTATATGTGCAAAAGCCACATAAATAGAAGTTAAAATACTTGCAATTTTTTAGAAACTTCTGGATCTCTGACATTAGATTTTTCCTTTTTATTGGAAACAGGAAATTTCATCAATTAAGGTCTTAGTAAGAAAATATAGCTAGAGAATTGATTTTCTTATAAAATAGAAATATACTTAAGATGTGTTCCAGGCATCTTAAATTAATTTAGGGAGGAGATCATAGGAAGGAAGAAGTCTTTAGACTCAAAAAAAATAAGTAAATAAAGAAAAAAGGAAAACAATAAAGGTCAGTTGAACTGTATGTTTTGAGTTAATGCATGAAAAAACTAGATATATGACAGCTTTTATTTAAAACAGAAAGGGATTCTAAACGTGCCAGTATGAGTTGGTGGGCTGCTCTGTTTGATTTATTTTCACTGTTTTGAGTGATAAAGATGATAAAGGTGAATTTGACTGTAATGAGTGGGATTATAAATATATAGTTAACTTTAATGCCACAATTTGGACTTAATTGTAGAAAATTCACTGTAGTGTAAGCAAAAGCCTGACACTGATGGTGGAACCCCTTGTGTGACTTCAGTGAACCTCTACTGAAGGGAGTAGGGGTGGGATGGCTAACTGCCAAAACCAAACACCTCAGAACCTCAATTCTTGTGTCCTGATGGAAGAAAGTGTACAGTCAGACAAGTAAAGCTAAATAAGAGAACTTTATTGTGAGTGAAAGTAAAGTAAGACCGAAGATAGAGAAGGGGTCATTTCCAAAGAACAAACAACAATGAAACAGGCTGCTTCCACTTTTAGTGCTGTGTGTGTTTTCCCCAGGAGAACTGCACTCCACCAATCAGATGTTGACCTCCTCCTTCACATCAGATGGGAGAGTTTTTGACCCTTATGTGTTCTCTCTGGAGCCATTCTATTCAGGGGGACTTCATCTGCAAGTCAATCTTATGTTAACATGGGTATTGTGGTCAGTGACCAGAGAAACCTATGGCCATAAGTCCTAACTTTACAATGACATCTAGACCCTGTCAGATGTTAGCCTCATTGATCTTTCCTTCTTGACATATTTTTTAATAGATTCCCTTTGTTTCTGTTTATTCTCAGGGCTAGTATACCTGTTATTGTTCTATGAGTTACTTGATTGTTCCTTAAATGCAATTCAAAGAAATCCCATGACCCTGCTACACAGTTGGCTCACATTTTACAGCTCATTACTAACTAGTACTGAACAGTATCCTTTAAATCTAAATTCTAAATAGATGGATAGATTATAGTTACATATGCTCATCTTGATTACTGTCTGCCTTAAGAATGGTAGAGCTTTATAGTCACCAATACAGTAAAACAGAACTTGCTTCTTGTTTTCCCAGGGATACATATTCAGATTCAATCTGAAGAGTGACCAAATTTGATAAGAGCCTACCAGCATTCTTAATACAAAGCATAAAAGAAAGAAAATAAACTAGCATTTGATCCAATAAATTTATAAATCAAGGCCTGTGTACATTTATAGAATGAAAGATAGTGTTTAACATGGACTAAAATCTCAGATTTGAGGGCTGGGAATGTAGTTTACTTGTAGAGTTCTTATCTATCATGTGTGAGACCCTGGGTTAAATCCCTAGCATCCAAACAAAAAAACAGTACAAGACAAATTCCTGTTTGATAAGTTCCCTACTTGACTTACCAGTCTTACTTCTTGCTACTCTCCTCCATTATTCTGTTTTTGTTGGTTTATTACATATAGTTCACACAATGCTTAGAGTTCTTATGATAGCTGTCCTTTAAATACAGATACATAAGGTTGGTGAAGCAGTTTGTGTGGCCATCGGCTCCATGAACAATTTAAATAGTCTTCATAAACTTGTAAGGCTCTTTTTAATGCCTCTATTCCAGTTCTTTACTTTTTGCATTTTAATGTTAGAATTGACTGTTTGTCTTCTAAGTTTTTTGGGAATAGTTCTCACTTTCATGTTACCTATGTTACTTGCCAAAATACCTTATAGATTTAGCATTGAAGAAATATCTAATGGATTTTATCTAATGATGCCAGGAATATGGACAGTTTAGCAAAACAAAGTTTTTCCACCAAATGTATATGAGATCTCAGAAGTTGTTACTCAAAAATTATTGAGTGTTTCCTGAAACAATCTTGTCCCAAGAATGAATGAATGACCATATTCTGAAGACCTCTTTACTGCATGTGATTTCCACTCTGGTGAAGCAGTCATTGATTTCTTAATTCTCTATGAAGAAGATAAATGAAATGGGAGAGAAAGATTCTTTTTCTAACTGTATGAGAAATAGGCCATGTGAGAGGGCAACCTGAGGACCTCTTGTCTCTCTGGGAGCAGCTGAGAAAAGATTGGGATTGCACAGGATGTCACAGTGCTCCTATTTAATGATGTGGGGTTAGAGACACAGTGCAACATGAAAACATAGATAAGAACCTGATTAGACCCTTGACACTGAGGGTGAAAATAAGAGCAAAATCCAGAATGGAAACATGATGCAGCCCCCTCTGCCTCCCCTCTGTGGTGCTCCCCTCCCAGCTGTTTTCCTTCACCACACACTTCTGCCATGAAGTGAGCAGAAGGAAATCCATGATAGAGAAATTTTTGAATGTCTCCTAAATTTAATAATTTTATTAAAACATGATTTACAATGACAAGTCATTTCCCACCAAATTGTAAGTGATCCAAGAAAATATACCAGCAGTTGCCAGTGAAAGAGTGAAGGTTAGATTATTTTTAAATTTAACTGCCTGGTGCCTCCCATCACTGTAGGGTTATGAGAATCTGTTGGAATGTCCTTTTAGAGGTATTTGTAAATACAAAAATGTTGTCATTTTAAAACAGTAAAATAAATTACCTTCTAATGCACATGTATCTCCATGCAAATACTTCTTCAAAGTCAACAAAATTACGGGAGTTGGGAGTCTACTAAGAGCACACAAAAAATAAAGTCTGAGGAAGTAATACATCTATATTTTTTTCTTTTTTTAAATTTTGGTTACCAGAGATTGAACTCAGGATGCTTAAACAGTAGTGAGACACATCTACAGTCCTTTATAATTTTTTTTTTTTGAGACATGGTTTTGCTAAATTGCTGAGACTGATTTCAAACTTGTGATCCTACTGCCTCAACCTCTTGAGTTGCTGGAATTACAGGTGTGTGCCATTGCACCCAGCTGATCAGATTTTGTGAGAACAGTTCACACCTTTGTGTTACCTATATTAACCACCAAGGCACCTTATAGATTTATAATTGAAGAAATGTTTAATGGATTTTATCTAATGATGCCAGGAATATAGACAATTTACAAAGAATGTTTTTCCACCAAATGTGGAAATTTAGACTGATCTAGGATGTGGTCCCATTTCTACCACATGGAGTCATAGGAACGGAAGGAAGTTATTTACCCTTCCTGAAACTGCCTTTTTCCTATAAAATTACTAGAACAATAATATCTATTATTATGAGGATTAAATGAGAATAATCACTTTAAGACACATAGCATAGTCTCTGGCATAGAGTAATGCTCGATGCATGTTAACAATCAGTAGAATGAAGAGGAATAAATATAACTAAATATAATCAAAAGAAGACTTGTGTCACAGGACAAGACTTTGATAAAGGAAGATCAGCAATAGAGTAAGGAAGTCAGGACATCATGGACATCTTGAAAGCATCAGAATTTTTTCAGATCAAATGAGTCAGGCAGACAGGAAACCATTCAAGGGCTCCTTCGCCATGCAACCAACCAATGTGGCAGAGTGCTTAGGAGGTTCTTGTTAAGGATGTAATGGGGTCACAGAATAGAGAGCATAATATTGAAGGAGGACAAAGCTGGGGGCTAGAAGTATTAGATTTCAAGATTTACCATACAGCAGAGCAATCAAGATAATGTAGTCTAATCAAGGTGATGATGAAACAGGGGATGAATAGATGAACAGAAGAGAATACAGAGCCAGAAATAGACTGACAATAATGTACTCAAGGGATTTTTGACAAAGGATCAAAGGCAATTTGATGCAAAAGAGTAGTCATTTCAACAATTTGTGCTGGAAAAGCTGGACATCCACACACACAAAAAAGTGAACCTAGACACATATTTCCCGCCTTTCACAAAAATTAGCTGAAAGAGAACATGGATCTAACTGCAAGATTCAAAATTATAAAACTTATGAAAAACAACATAGGAAGGAAAGAATCCAGGTGCCCTTTTCTTATTTTTTTATTTTTAGTGATGACTTTAGATACAACATTAGAGACTCAATCCATGAAAGAAAAAATTGATTCTTCTCCTTCAAACATAACAATGTGTTTAAGGAAGAAACCATATCATCAAAATCTGAATGAGCAAATAAATAGATAATTAAAATTAAAAACTTCTCTGCTAAAAACACTGTTGAGAGGTTGAAAAGGCAAGGCACAATTTTGGAGAAAATCTTTGCAAAACAATAATCCAATAAACATTAGTATCCAAAATATGCAAAGAATAAAACTAAACAATAAGAAAACAACTAAATTAAAAATGAGAAAAAGATCTAAAGAGATATTTCACTAAAAAGGCATGCAGATAACATAAAGCATAGGAAAATATGCTTACATCACATATTATTGGGGAACTGGATTTAAAACAATGCAATATCACTAAACACCTGTTAGAAGAACTAGAATACAAAACACTAGCATCACCAAATAATAAGGAAGATGTGGAATCCTAAAAAGGCTCTTTCATCACTGGTGGAATGCAAAATGTTACAGCCACTTTCTAAGGCATTTGGTGTTTTACTGTAATACTAGTCTTTTACTAGAAAATACAATCATGTCTCCCTGAATATTTTCCCAAATGAACTGAAAGCATGACCACAGAAAAAACTGTACATGAATGTTTATAGTACCTTTACTAACTTTGAAAGCAATCAAGATGTCCTGCAGTAAGTGAATAAAATAAAGCATGCCACATGCATACAATAGAATGTTATTCAGCAGTAGAGAGGAGGCATCAGGGGGAGGTGGGGAGAGAGAGAGACAGGGCTTGAACAGACATGGAGAAAACTGAAATGCTCATTGCCAAGTGACAGAAGGCAATTTGAAAATGCCACATTCTATATTAATCCAACCATATGACATCCATATGACACTCTGAAAAAGGCAAAACTTTGGCAAGAAAAAAAAGAACAATGATTGTCAGGGAAGGAAGGAAGACTAAGCATAGCACAGAGAATTTTTAGGGTAAAGAATTCTGTATGACACCTCTGTGGCAAATACATGTCATTATACATTATATACTACTCCACAGAATGTTCAACACCCTGCAAACCATAATGTAAACTGTAGACTTTATTTAATGATGATGTATCACGATTGGTTCATCAATTGTTAATAAATATACTGCATTAACACAAGGAATAAATAGTAAGAGAAATTGAGGGAAAGGGTGTCAAATGAAAAAGTGTACACTTTCTGATCAAATTTTTATACAAAATCTAAAACTTTTTTAAAAATTAAAGTTTTCAAATTGAAAAAAATTAATAATGAAATATGGTATCAGTTCCCAATGAGCATCTCATGCTGGTTTATTGACTTATTTGAGACATTTCCTAATGCAAAGCATAAATCTTAAATAAAAGTTTGAGAACAAGGTAGAGGTTCAATTTGCTGTCAATTTACTGTCCAGTTGTGGTACAGAGAAGAGCATTTCCATGACTTGCAGTTGGCAATGTTAAAATAAAAAGGGAAAGTCAAGCACCAATCTATATATGTCACTGAAAAGTCACTGTCCAGTGGTCAGTGAGGCCTGCTCTCAGTCATAAAGACTTCTCAGAAAATCATCTAGTTGAACTCTGGCTATCTTTATATCCTTCAATTCCTTTTCTGCATAAAGCTTAGTGATGAGAAAAACATATTATTGTTCCTTTTAGTTTTTTTGGATGAATGACCAGTCAGTGTTCATATTTTAAATTTTCATAAAAAAGATGTGATTTCCAAATATTCATTATAAATATTTACTAAAGGCTTTCACCTTGAACCTATTCACCATGCTTTAAGATACCATGCAGAATATGAGGGGAATTATTAAAACAATCATGAGAGATGGTGATTTACTTAAATAATAATTATTTATAAGAACAGTACAAGAATCATTAGGTTTTTAAAAAGTTTTACATTGTGATTTGGTAATATATAACTTCTTTTTGGTTTTTATAGAGGCTACAAAGACCTAAGTTCTAAAAATTATGAAAGAACTAGAATTCTCAAACAAAATGTGATGTGTAACATGCTGCATATAATATTTTCATAATCAAATGCTTGACTATAGAAATATCAGAATTTGCTTTTGATTTAACACAAGCATCCAGAAAACTTTGTTGGCAGTCCTGAGTCTGATTGTTAATCTTAATGTACATAGGTTGTTGGCTCAGGGCTCTCTCAAGAAGAGCCCATGCTATCTCTGTGGATATAGTTAGCCTCTTTCAAATGTCTTTAGCACATAGAGAGTAGCTTCACTAGGAATTAAGAATGCTTAAGGGTTGATTAAGTCCTCTGTAGTCACCAGAATTGTAGGAAAACTCATTTAACTCTTCTAACTAAATTGTCTTCCTATTTAAGGTAGTAATTTATATTGATTTTCTCCAAGGTATAGTTTTCACAAAATATCTGTAAATTCTGTGCTTATTGACATATGTCTTTCAATGGGATAATATATACTTCCTAACATTCATTTCAAAAAGCATTAAACAAATCAGTATACATCTTTGTCTTTTTTATTGTCTTTACATGGGTTTTCGTATTCATTCAGAATACTGAAGATACCTAAATTCACTTCAGTTCCTGTTTGATGATAAGAGTGTGGACCACAGTGTGAATAGACTGGTTATAGGCCTGATCAATGTGAATTTCAAACATAAGATTTATAAAGACAATGGCAAATGCGACTGTATGCTGTATGCAAACAACAGCTGGAAAGCTTTAGTATATGTCAACTAGCTAAGTCCCTTGTCTCAGAATTGTCCACTCACTTTGGCCTATAGGAATTCTGTAGAGAACAGGTTGGTCTAGAACTAAATTAGAAAATTATTTCATATGGAAAATTTCCTGAGATTGTAGTTTATCACTGAAGTACTAAAATCCCACTGTAACAATGTTAGTGAGAATAATAACAATAATTGTCAATTCTTTGAGAGAGTTTACTATGTGCCAGAGCTCTTTAAGTGTTGTCCCTAGCTCAGATCATTACCACAGGGCAGTAATAGGTATTATCATGTCCATTTTACACTTAAGGACACTGAAGCACAGATATGACACTATGCCGGTAAACATTTAACAAGCTGCTCAGGGAGTGAATGAGACCCAATTTGTACTATTTGGCAAATTCCATCCTGTAAACACCCCTTTCATGATCATCATAGATTTCAAATTACCAACTTAACACCACAGAATGTGAAATTGGGATGAGATAGAAGCTCACTATAGATACTATTTATATTAATCAGGCATATAGATATAATTAACCTCAATAGAACAGATAATAGCAAAATAATTAGTGATAAGTTTTGAGTATTTATAAACTTTGCATATCATTTATTTTTCATAAATTTATATAATTTCATTTTTATTAATGACTCCACTCAACAATTGGTTTATAAAATTCTTGAACATAAAATAATCATGTTCTCTTGGGTTTGTAGAGCAAATAGGATCTGGCTCTATACTGTGCAGAGGATAAATAACTTATTCAAGAACTTGAATGTAAATTTGTGCCTGTACCATGATTTTAAGAACCAAACATGAGAGGTGATGTTATTATCCTCATTATAAATGAAGAAACTGAGATATAATGAGGTTAAGTAATTTGTCACATAGCAAGATAGTAACAGAAATCCACATAGTTCCTGAATTTCTACTCAAGGTGCGTAGATGAAAGTACATCTCAATAGAGCTTATTCACCTAGAGAATATAAATATTGTGAGGCCAAAAATCCCCCCACTGCATTCATAAAGCACCTGGTTTACTCAATGAAAAGATATATGAAGCACCTTTTTACCAGAATGTTCTTCCCAAAATTATTTTATAAATATTCAATGCATCAGACCACTGATATTTTAAATCCTACAAATTTGTCCAAATCAAATAAGAACAGATAACTAAGACAATAAGTGATTCATTGAGTTACGGTTAAAAAATGGTGAGACTAAAATACAGCTCAAAATTTATTGAATAAATGTCGATTTCATTGGAAAATTGCCAATCCTACCAATCTGTGTGATTAAAGTCTGAAGAAACAGTGCAAATGGTAACAGAATCCCAAATAATTTCTTGATGTATCAGGCCTATTGTAAGAAATGTTCCATTATTACGGACAAAATAAGAACCAAGACAACAAGTGAGAGTCCAGCAGCTGGTACTGCCTAAGTCCTCCATCAGCATCCAGATGTTCTGAACCTATTTCCTGTATGATCCACTCTCTTACACCCTTGTATGTACCAGAAACTCAATTCCTGGAGTAATTCTTTTTTTAGTGATGAATCCATGAGAAAACAAAGTTCATTATTCTGAATTTTTACCATGCATCTACTTTTGTGATTCTACACTACACAGTCATCTATATTCTACTTTTATTTCATTAAAAAACAAATAAGCCAGCACTTCTACATTTAACTAGATCCTTTAAAGCTAGAGATGGATAACCAATTGCAAGTATCAAAGTCTCACGAAAACCTTAAGTGTATCATGATTTTCCTCTACTAAGAAATGCAGAAGCTAGAAGAAGTTTGATTTCACTACCAAGAACACAAACTACTGGAAGGTAGGCTTAACAAGGGAGGGCATGTTTGTCTGTGTTATGTTACTAGACTGCTTAGCACAATGTGTGGTGTGTAGAAGTTTAATTAATAAATATTTGTTTAAAAATCTAATTGCATATCTAACTCATAAAAATACTTTTCATATACTGTGTTATGTATTGTTAATATTGAACATAGTGATTTGGAGGAAGGGAATCTTAAATTTACTTCTAAGTATCCACCTTTATAATTTTACTTATAATGACAATGCACTATATACAAAATAATGAACCAATAAAAATGTGAGAAAATAAAGAAATTTAAAAAGACAATGCACATCCATGAAAATAAAATATAGCTGGACGAGAGTACAAATAAAAGACAAAACTATAGAATTTTAAGACAGGTCACATAAATTTTTTTAAAGTTTTACTTGTCTACATAATCAAGGTGATAATTCCTACATTTCTATCCTCATGTTATAGAATAATGCAACTAGAAGTGGTTTGAAAATAAGAAAATACATTTGATCTTTAAAGTGCTACCTTTTTAATGATGATATTTTTTCCCACAAGTCATATCTATAAGTATTTGATTCACAAGTCTTTATTACAGAAATTCTGATCCCATAGGTACTTTTTAGAGCTGAATATTTATGAAGATTCTTCATAGGCTTAATATTTGGAAGGAAAATTTTATTGTGAATGATGGACCTACTATATCTTCATAATAGAGTCTGAGACTTTTCCTATATCATGGTCTTTGAAAATTTCTCTCTCAATATTACCTCCATAATGGGGTGTCAATCACTCCACTCAAAAGATAAAAGTTCTTTAACAGCTCTCACCCGAGAACATTGTTTTTTTTGTTTGTTTGTTTGTTTTTTCCTTCAAGGCCAGCATAAATGGTGTTCTCTATTCATTTCATTTACTTTCATTTCTTTGTGACCATGTACCTATTGTTTCCTGGGGATTTATATTTTGAGATACATTACTGCACTGATAAGAACCTTTTCACACTTAGATAAATTCTGGAGTTGTTCTTAAAAGTGCAAGTCCTTTATTTCCATTTGAATATTTCCATACGTAGGTTTAGTGCTAATGAGTTATTTCCTAACTAGCACATCTGATTATATTCTTTATGTAAGGTCGCTGGGCCGGGTTCCAGATGGAATTGTAAATTCACCCGCCGGTGGCCAAACCAGAGTCAGACAAATCTAGCCCAATTAAGCTTTATTTGAGTTTGCGCTCATGGGCCAGATCCCCAGTCCTCCGGGGTGAAAGTCAGGGTGGGAGAGCCAGAAGAAATCCCACTTGGCTTTGGCTGTTCAGGGTCTTTATATAGAGGAAGGGGCTAGGGGTTCTGCTTTCAGAAAAAGGTGGACCAAAGTGGACGTCAGGGTCAGCAGGTCTGCCTCTGATTGGTCACCTCTGGCGCTGCCTTGCTCTTTGTGTTCACAGTGAGTTGTCAGGTGTTTTTCTGTTTCCTCCCCTGTAGCCACCCAAGTCCGACCTGACACTTTACTTGATTCTTTCCTTTCAATATTATCAATTAGCACTTTATTTATTTATTTATTTAGTGCTGGAGATTGAGACCAGGGCTTCTTATTTGATGTGCAAGCACTCTACCACTGAGCTACATCCACAAAGCACGTTATTATTAATATTAATCATAATCTATTAGCGAGGATAAGTCAAAATTCTTTAAGTTAACCTAACTCCCAGCTAGCTAGATTTAGACTTGGAAAAGAGTCAGAGCCAGAGAGATATTTGAAAAAGATATTCTACTAGTTTTGAAAATGGAGAAAGATGTAACAAATCAAGGAATGCAAGTAGTCTCCTAAATTTGGAAAATCAAGGAAGTGGACTTTCCTTAGGGGTCTCTCAGGAACGCAACTGTTCCAAAATCTTGATTTTAGCTCCGTGAGACCCATTTCATATGTCTGGGTTCCAGAACCATAAGAGAATAAAATTGTGTTGTTTTAAATCACTAGGTCAGTGATAATTTATTATATTAGGAACAAAAAGTGAATATAGTCAGTGCTAACACAAAGAACACAGAAGAAAATCCCTATGTTCTAGAAGCACCAGAAAGTCATTAAGTCTGTTCTAAGGAAGATCATCCTAAAATGGAATTACTGAGCCCAAATTTTCTTCCATATATTTGTTCGCTCAAAATGAACAACATAGGCATAGCTGGGCACAAATCCATAAAACAACATAAAGTCGAGTCTTCCCCAAATATGTTTTTCTTAAGTCATTGCCAACAGACAAAAGAATCTAGTGGTTCTAGTTTTTACTTGTCTTCTGATTGTGAGAATGCAATGTAATAGACCAACAGATTCTCCACGTCAGTAATTTTAATTCCAACCTGCATTTTGGAGTATATCTCTTTTCTTTAAATTCTTTAAGAGCTCAAAAATAATTAGAATCAATCCATGAATTTTCCTTTTGAAACAACTGATTGACCTATGATCAAATTCTTCAAACATTCCCAGATAGTCTATTATCAGCTATTTTTAAAGGACTAATTTTTCTGATCAGAAAGATACATATACGTGAAACTGAAGTTTCTAAAAGTATAATGAAATGGAGATTTCTTTTTCAATAAGAGAATCTACTACTCAAATATTGACAATCATTAGTTAATCCTTCAGATTATTTGCTTCTTACCCATAATACTTTTTCAAGTTAAGAACTCCCAGCAGAATCAAGTAATACAAGATCTCACAGAGACTGGGAAAGCCTTAGGCAGCTCACTTAACTTTCACCCATTTGTTACTTAAATTGAGTTCATAATTCCTATTAGGAGAGATGTGAGAGTTGAGTGTTAAAATTAAGAACTACTTAGATAACCCTTGGAGCACTGTGGTGTGGCATGTATGCAACCAAACTGCAATTCATGTTTTAACCATCCTCCCTGTGCAGAGCAACTCATACTTTATGCATCTATTTCTGTATCTATGTTAATCTCTTTATCAATGTGTGAATATCTTGAACTAAGTAGGAATTAGTCACGAGTTACAGTCTCTGCTCCACCACTTACATAGGGTAGAAACTTGCAATTTTGCCTTGACCTTTCTGAGATCTAATTTTCTAAAGTAAAAATGACGATGACAGAACAGTTTGTAGGGCTATGACAACAGCTAAATGAAAGCATATTACAACTCAAATATCACTCGCAGCCCATCTTTGTTTTGTGTTCATTTATTCAAAGATTGTAATTCTGAATTTAAAACTTAAGTCATTTAGGAATTCTCCAAAAGGGACAAGTTTATTTGTAATACACAGTAAAGCACGCCCATTAATAACTTTGCCATTTTCTTTATCTTCTACCTAAGCAAAACTCGTTCCCAAAACATTTACATCACCCACTTAGATCACCCATTTTTATCCCTTTGGAGAGGTTCATTCCCATCTGCTTCTACCTCTAATTTTCCTTCTGACTTTATTTTTCTTCTTTTCTGAAGTAATATTATTTTTCCTAATCAAATATCTCATTCTTGTCCTAAAAATCGTATTAATGTACTCATTTACCAGTTATTCTTTAGATAATCTACATCATGGCACTGTATAATGAATCTTCCTTGCATAATAAGTATCTTAGATAACACAGGCTAAAATAATGAAATACTGTAGACGGGATGACTTAAACAGCAGAGATTTATTTTTGCGTGATTATCAAGTCTGGAAGTCTGAAATCAGGATGATGTTATGCTTAGGTTCTGAAAAGGGATCTCATTCTTGCTTGCAGACAACCACCTTTGGGCTGTGTCCTTTCTTTCTGTGAGAAGAGAATCTACCCCGACCCATCCCCAGCTCCCTATAAAGCTACTATTGCCATCATGAGGTCCCCACCCTCATTATTTAATCTAAATCTGCTTACTTCCCCAAGGCCCCTTTTCCAAATATTACTACATTAAGGGTTAAAACTTCAATATATGAATTTGGGGTGGGGGGACACAGTCATTCCATAACAGGGAGTAATGGGAAATTGATCAATCACTATCGAGGAGGCAATGAACTCACTCTCTGAAACACTTCATCCCTGTTCCTCTTCCCTAAAATTAGCTGCCCTAAGAGATTAGTTGACAGACAAAGGAGAAAATTTGGCGTCAGATAGCAGTATGCAAATAGAAAAGAACTGAAGTACAGAAAAAGAGTCTCTATGCAAGAAAATGCTGGCTACTTGTATTTATTCTTCTATAGCATATTAAACATCACAATGTAAGAGTTAAAGAAAAACATTGATTTATTATTTCACATTCTCTGTAAGCAGAAGTCCAAGCACGGCATATATGGGTTCTTTGCTGACAAAGCTGCAATCAAAGTAATGACAAGAACTAAAATCTCATTGAGTTTGGGATCCTCTTTCTGGCTCACTGGTTATTAAAAGAATAGTTTCTTGAAGCCATAGGACAAAAGTTCCCCTTCATGGTAGTGGGTGCCTGAGGACTCATATCAGTTAACAGAGACCACTCAGGTCCCTCCCCAGATATTCTCCTCCATAGGACCCATTGCAGTATGACTGAGACATCTTCTAGGCCAACAAGAGAATAGTTTTTTGATGCTTACTTTTATTTCTCCACAGCACTCACCTACCTGATTAAGTTAGGCCCAGCAAGGATAATCTCCCTTTGGATGAACTGAAAAACAAATGATAAGTATCACAATCATAGGACTGAGATACAATCAGAATCATAGGTTCTGCATGCACTGAAGAGAATGGGATTATAGAAAGTATGTACTCAGGGAACAGGAATGTCAGGGAGCATCTTAGATTCTGTCTATAAAACTACATCAGATTTTTCTGAGATTTCAATATGATCATTCACATCCTCTTTGACAAAGGTTTCCAGAATGAATTCAAAATGAGCTTTATACTACACAAACATATACACATACACTTAATTCAGGCATTGTAACTACCAAAATTCTAAAGTGTATATCCATTAAAAATTTATTGTCTTTCAGCTCCAAACCCATCCTTCCTTCTCTGTGCTACAGAAATGAAGTTTGACACTTTAAATATTTTCCCCTTGTCACTGGTATGATGTGAAGTGTGGTCATTAGTGGCCACTGGAGAGATATTGCAGGAAGAAGGGTTTGTCTCCTTATTCTGATGTTCCCTTAGCAGACTAGCAGATGACCTTTCCAGCATCAACCTCCTATGGCACCTGGTTCTTCAGAGTCTTGCTCCTGCAGTGAACAGCAACTTTGGTTCTTGACTCCTGCAATGTTCATGGATCATCAATATCCAACAGCCACTGGCTTTCTTCAGTTCCCCTCAGGTGGCTTTTTAGGAAGTGCTACTGGTAGAATACTTACTGTGTAAATCTGTCCCTCACTTAGCTGAAAGTGACCTGGGAAGTGTGAGACATTCCTATGAGCTGCATCCCTCAGTACTACAGAAGACAGATTTCTAGCAAGTTTTGTGTACACAGAATAAGAGCAATTTCTGCACTTCCCAGGAAACCACGCAGGAACACTATACAAAAAAGTCTGGATCTCAACCCTATGGGAGAATGACCATTCGCTGGCTGACTTATTCCATCTATGGGTATACATGATCACCAATTAAGAGATAATTCTGTGCATTATGATATTTTAAAGCCAATTACAAAACCAATTGTTAGCCAGGAAAACAAACAGAATGGTTTCTGTAAGTAAAAATAGAAAATGTGTTGATTTTATTCTGACCAATGTGTTCCTATCTCTGATATATGCAACCAATCTCTAAGAAACATCCACTTTTATCTTTTTAATATATTAATCTATACTAGGAAATACTAGTTATGTGTTTCTTGGATTAAAGGAGAATAAAATCTTAATTAAGATTCTATTCTTATTCTATTCTTATTATTCTTAATTCTGCTTTAGGTAGAAACTAAGGCAGTAGTAGTTACTTATTGTTGGTTATTTGAATGATCCACACTCAATCATTTATGGTCTTCTAAAGAATATCTTCTATCACAATTTGAACATAAAGATCTGGTTTTTCTGTGCTCTAGTAAACAAAATTTAATTTTTTATTTCCCTTTTGCCATAGACTTGTAGAAGAAATCAATAGCTCATAATATCCCCGTTCTTAGAGAATAGTCGATTAAACAGGTTTAAACAGCTAATGAACAGTTTTTAAGTCAATAAAACATGTTTATGAAATAGATTCCAAAACATGTAGAAGCTGCTGGTTTTCCCTTACTCAGATTTTTCCTAAGTTTATTCCCTTGAATAGTAGTTCTGCAAGCTTATTTAAAAGGAGTTACATAATCAAAAAAACTGTGAAAACTGGGTGAAACTAAATTAAATAGAGCCTTTAATGAGAATTTTGTAGGTTTCCATGAGATTAATCACTTTGGGGGAGTTCAGAAGAGATATGGAATTTATCAAACTTATTTAAAGACCTAAGAAATTCTAATTCTATATGAAAGATATTGAAACTTCTTTGCCCAATTTACTTTCACATATAGGTAATTGGAGGCTTAAAGTGACCTATTCACTGTGACATTCATGTTTGTTGAAGAACTGTAGGACTAGAATCAGTCTGGCTTCAAGCACAAAATGCTTTCACATCGACACCCGTTTTATACCCATTTTCTTTCAGACTGAGAACATTTCCTAATCTAATTTCAGATCTTCAATTTCTATATAATAGTATGAGTGTGATATATTTCTTCATTTTGTCTATGTAAATTGTTACACAGTTCTGAAAAACAAGAAAAAGTTTACTGTTTCTGTTTAATTACAGAGACAATTCCTGTTTTATTTTTACTTCCTTTCTTCTTTACTTCTATCTGTTATATTTCTCTTTCCTCTTATCATGCTTTCTATGCTGTCACCAGCACTATTTTCTGGTATATGTATTATGTATGTGTGTGTGTGTATGTTTTTCTTCCACATGGCCCAAGACCCAGTATTAATTCTAGCTTATGATTTAATCACAGGTTCTGTCTATGTGGTTGGTAAAGCATTTTTGGTCATTAGAAATATAAATATTCCATGTATTCATCATGTTGCAAACATTACACTAAGTGTGCATTAGAATATCCTTATTAAATTCCCACAAGTATGAAACATTTATTTAAAACTCAACCACCATGAATGTAGGTTATCATATGATTGACACTGTAAAAATCAGGAAAATAAGTCTTGAAATGTTTAAATAACTGATCAAAGTTTGCACTACTAATTAGTTGTTCAGTTCAATTTAAACAGTGGCAGCAGGATTTTGGATACGCACTCTTAACCACTGACTATGAGCTTAGCTTAGCTTTAATCACTCAAGGCAATTAAATGCCAAGCTATTGGTCAAAATGGTATGACACTTTGATGTAGTTACAAAAATGAAATAATTGCTACACTGATGCTTAACCTGCCCTTCCACAGAGATTCATTTTCTTCTAGTCTGCCTTTTCTTGCTCTTTGCTTTCTACTAAGGACCATTTTTATCTTGTCATAAATTTCACACAAAGATAAAGACTATAGGTGACATTAATAAACTTTTATGTTACTGTGGATGATCAAATGAAGCTGAATTTTCAACTACATAATCAGTAAATATGACAGTTTTCATTTTTATTTAATAGTCTACCAGCAGGAAGGAAAAAATATTTGAACATAAGTACAATAGTTTATTCCTACAAAGCAAAATTACTACAAAATTATAATAGCAAGTAAGAATTCAATGTCATAATTGAGCATTTGAGAAATGATGACTATTATTTCTATCAACTTATAAATGGACTTTGGATTTAGAAGGCAGTTATAATCTGAAATAACTAAAACATTTCATGCTGGTTATTCTCAGAATTGAAAAGGCAACAATAATAAATAAATTCTTTTGAGATAAAAAAGCAATTTAGAATTCTTTAATTGTAATATGAATTGAAAATTAGAGGAGAAAAATGCCTATAATCACAAAGATAATCCTCTTTTTATTCTTTCCAAAAGACATATTCCTTGTTTGATATGTGAGGCAATTAATAAAAACCCTTCATTTTAATATCAGGAACAATAATTTTAATGAATAATGGAAGTTTATATATTTTACTTTAATGTGTAAAGGCATAAGAGATGAAATACTTATAATTTAAATACTCCATTATAAAGAAAAGAGGAAGGGAGAAAGGGAAAACTAAAGGACATGAAATAAAGCAAAATAATAGAGTGTTTGTCTCATATAATGCTGAAGAGTTTCAGAAGAAATAATAATTACTGGAGTATTATTTTGTTTTTTATTTTTAATTCAACTGAAGATCAGAAATATAAATAACACCACATACTCCTAAAAATACAGAAAACAAAGAGATGGAAATAAGTAAGAGTCCCAAAAAGAGTTCAGATTTTTACTATTTTATTGAACTATATCTAAGGAAGAAGATTAAACCAAATTTGTATTGAGATTTATATGCAGTATAAGAACACTGCACATGTCAATGCTATTCTCCATATAAAATTTTAGAAAGAATACTAGTTCTAATCCAACTCTGCAATACTCTCATTTCATCTGGGAAGCTATTTGACATAGTTAAAGCTCAGTTTCCCAGTAGTAAAACAGAACAGAATGGTAAGTGTTAGGGTTTAGACAAAAGGTATCCCCCAAAAGCTCATATGTGAGTCAATGCAAAAGGGTTTAGAGGTGAAATGATTGGACTATAAGAGCCTTAATGTAACCAGAGTGTTGATGTACTGGTAGGGATTAACTAGTAGTAACCACAGGCAGTTAGGATGTGGCTGGGGGAGGTGGGTCTTTGGGAGCATGTCTTTGGGATTCATATTTTATCCTTCTTGAGCAGCTCCCCTCTGCCTCCCCTCTGTGGTGCTATGCTCCCAGCTGCTTTCCTTAACACTCTTCCGCCATGATGTTCTTTCTCACCTCAAGCCCCAAGGAATGAGATTAGCCATCTATGGACTGAGACCTCTGAAATTGAGTGCCAAATAGACTTTTTCCTCCTCTAAAATTGATTTTGTCAGGTGTTTTAGTCTCAGTAGTAAAAAAGCTGACTAAAACAGTGTGGGAGAGCGCATTCCTAAAAAAATTAAACAAGAATAAATGATGGACTGAGGCACTGGGTTCAATTCTCAGCACCATATAAAAAATAAATAAATAAAGATATTTTTTAAAAAAGAATAAATGCTATAAACTTCCCACTATTAGGTCAGTTCCCCTAGCTTCTTCAATCATGATGTTTTGATACAGTGCAAAATCCTCTATCCATGGATCCCACAAGAAAAATTTTCTAATTCAGTAAACTAAAATCTTAAAAAAATAGATTTATTGATTGATTCATCTATGTGCTTAACATAGGAAGAGTCATAAGAGAGCAAAAATTCTGCAAAGCAATTGCACTCTCAATGTGCTGACAAAACTCAGAAAAATAAGACAATACATATAAAAATGCCAGTTAATAAAAAATGTGGCAAGTAAACCAGTACAAAATTATTGGCAGAAATAAATTTTGCCAAAGTTTGGAAAGGATAAACACAGAATGGCTATTGTGTTTCAAAAAGTACCAACAGGTATATGTTGCTCTTGCCTTATTACCTGCCCCAAACTATGGAAAGCTGGCATATCATTCTTTCTGACATTATCTTAAATGCCATTTTAATTAGCTGCTCTAGTCCCATCTTACAAAAACTGTTGAGAGGTCAGCATGCTTGGAATTTTATATTATCACCTTGCCAACATGGACCATTGATTTGTGTAAGTAGCTCAATAAAAAGAGAACAAGTCATTCCCTTCTTTTCCAAATTTATCAATTACTTGAGGATGTGTTTGTTCCAACCTAAAAGTGGGACTGATGAAATGGGTCTTCTGGAGGATATTTGGAAGATGCTGATATATGAGTATAGACATTTATAATCCATTCTCTTTCTATTTCATCTGATCCCCATAGTCACTTGGCTTTAAAAATATATATGTAAAGATGATGAATTCAAGAAAGATCTTGTCAAATAATCATGTTTCCCTCAAACTAACTGAAAACTCAGATTCTCCCGTCAAAATACAGATTTGTTCCATTTTGATTTGCCATCATTATTATTATTGTGTTACAGAATCTGTCAAAAAATGTAACAGAGTTTGAGAAAAACTGTTCTAAAACCAGAATATATTCCCATCCTTTTGAACTGACTCATGTTCACGTAGCTGAATGCAGGAAGAAAGAGCAATATATTGTCACATAATATTTTTTAAATCTAGTTTCAAATAATTGTTTCAAATAAATGAAAAAAGTTGGTAAATAACCAAAATATTAGCATTAGTAATATAGGAGTTACATGAGATATATCTGTGAATTTATCACAAGGGATTTAAATGACCCTCTGAACAAAATTGACACCTGATAATATGGTTAATCACACACATAATAAATGAAGAACTGTCATGCATGGAATAAAAAAACAGTATATGAACCCCCAGCACTCATCCAAGATATCCCAAGTGTTATCTCAGGTAGGAACAGAAACAAAAGTGAGGCACCAGGTATTCAGGAATCAATAGTCCAACCTTTGCAAGATGGTGTAGTTTATCCATCTCCTCCAAGTTTAGATACATGGAATGTGATGCCCAAAGACACCTTTCAGAGAAAAGGATGCTATTTATAAAAAAGAACATATAATCAAGTGTCTCCATGGTT
The DNA here is from genome assembly GCA_020662805.1 of Glaucomys volans. NCBI lineage: Eukaryota > Metazoa > Chordata > Mammalia > Rodentia > Sciuridae > Glaucomys > Glaucomys volans. The sequence continues at coordinate 170,849 of JAJEJO010001076.1, forward strand.
TAAAAGAAAAATCCCTCTAATATTTTACCTTCCTCTATTTTTATCCAGTACTTACTATATAACCTGCCATTTAATAATTTGATAATAATGAAGGTGTGTCCTAAATATAGAAAGAATATTCACCAGTGTCACTTGATATATTAGCCTTATGGCCTATTCATCAGGATTTTGTGATTTTGCTTTCAATGAGTTGGCAACCTCAACTCCAGTCAACCTCAATGCCCTAACAAAGACTAGGTACTGAACTATGGATAAACCATACCAAAATATTAGCATCAAATGAAAGCACTTAATAGTCAACCATCCAATTATACTCTCTTGATAAACCAAACTCTTTATTTTCAACCTATAAAATATTTTACTGAAGTTCAATATACATATAAAATATTCACAATCATAAATAGTTTGATAAATTTCACACACTGAATGCATATATGTAACCAGATGAGAAAAACAAAAAATTATGATCACTTTAAATGTGATCACCCTACCTCCCATTTCATGATAAATCCCCAAAGGGTAAGCAGAATTTTAATTTAGATGCCATTACTCAATTTGGTCTGCTTCTTTACTTTATAAGACAATTATTATCTATTACTGAACTCAAAATTAATTTTATCCATATTATTGTATCCAGGCTAAATTTGCATTTGTATCTATATATATATATATATATAAAACAATGACATACATATATATATATGACAATGACATATATATATGATATATATATCATTATATATTAACTATGACATATATATATATGTCATTGTTATAGTTTGGATGTGAGAGCTCACATGTGAGACAATGCAAGAAAGTTCAGAGGAGATATGATTGGGTTGTGAGAGTCTTAATCCAATCAGTGAATTAATTCCCTGATATGGATTAACTAAGTGGTAACTGAAGTAGTGGGGTGTGGCTGGAGGAGGTGGAAATTGGGGGTTGGCTTTGGGGTATATATTTGTATCTGGCAAGTGGAGACCTCTCTTTCTGCTTTGTGATCAACATATGAACTGCTTCCCTCTGCCACACTCTTCCACCAGGATATTCTACCTCACTTCAAGCCCTAAGGAATGGAGCCAACCTTCTATGGACTAAGACTTCTAAAAACATGAGCCCTCAAATAAACCTTTCCTCTTCTACAATTGTTCTGGTCAGGTCTTTAAGTTACAGCAGCAAAAAAGTTGACTAAAACAGAAATTGGTATTGAGAAATGGGATTGTTGCTGTGACTAATCTGATCATGTGGTTCATAAGTTTTTGGAGCATTTTGGAATTGGTTGGAGGAATTTTGAGATATGTAGCAGTGGAAGCTGAAAATACTTTAGATTGTTATAAGCAGAGAGGATTCTGATGGGAGCTCAGAAGACCAGAATGACAATAGAACTGTGAACAATGAAGACAAGATTCAAGAGGGTGTAGAGGAAAAGGTAGACACTATTGGTAATTGGACTAGAGGCCATTTTGCCTGCATTTTGCCTGTGTCCCAAGACTTTCTGTGAGGATGATTTTAAAAGCAATGGACTTCTTAATCTGGCAGAAGAAATTAATAGGCAGCATAGCATTCAAGTGGAGGCATGGATATTGCTGTCAGCTTTAGCCAGATTTATTATGATAATCAGGAGCAGAAGGCAGAGCAGAAAGATTTGGAAAATGTGAACTTGAAAGGCCAGAGCAAAACCAGGGCTAAGAAAATTGCAGTTCTTAAAGACATTACTGCCACTAAACAAAGGCTAAAGACTTTGCCAGAATACAATAAGAAAAATGGCTTAGGGCATCTCAGGAGCTGGCAAGACCATACCCACCTCAAGCTCAAGGGAGTAAAAGTGAAAATTCTCTTGAGAAGAGGCCAGTGAGGCACTCTTCTTGCATAAGGGGGCCTAGGGAGTTTTTTCAAGGTGTTCAGCCACCCAGACACTCAAAGCCTGCTGCAACCAGGGTCCCTGGAGGCTTGGCTACTGATTTAGATGGTGACAGACCTTAGCATCAACCATGTGGTGCTGGTTCTGCAGGAATGCAGAATGTTGGACTTAGGGGGTCATGGAGGCTTCCACCAAGATTTCCGAGGAAAGCCTTGGAGGTCAGGCACAGTGCAGCAGGGTTGGAGTCCCTGGGGGCACCCCCTGAGAGGGTGATGCATGGAGATGTGCTGAGGAAATGAAAGTTGCAGTGAAGATCCACATGATTAAGAAATGCCAGTACCATGGAATGCCTGCTGAGGAAGACTGAAGAAATCAAGCTGAGACAAGCCAACAGAAAGGCCACTTTGGCTGCAACCATTAAGGCAGGGGCAGAGCTACAAGCCTTTCAAATGGAACATTGTCATGTCATGTGTCCCAGGTGCCAAACGTGGAGCTACAGGACTTATTAACCCAGCTGGATTTTGGTCTTGTTTCACTCCTATCCCTTGTTTCTATGCACTTAATTTTATGAACAGAAATGTTTACTCTGTACCTTTATATACTTGTAAATTGCTTTTAAATTTATTGTAGCTCACAATACTAGACTGCCTTTTGCCTCAGAGAAGACTTTAAACCTGAACTTTGAGCAATATAGGAACTGTTGAGAGTATGGGGACTCTTGGGAATGGACTAAATGTATTTTGCATTATGAGATGAGCATGAGCTTTTTGGGGGCCAGAGGCAGAATCTTATGGTTTAGATGTGATGTCCCCAAAAGTTCATGTGTGAGACAATGCAAGAGGGTTCAGAGGAGAAATGATTAGGTTGTGAGTCTTTTCTAACAATTTCAGCTAAAACACAAAATGGGAAATTCAGGAACCTCATTCTTTTCTTAAAAATAGAAAAGAAGATTTGGACCTATTTTCTCTTCTATTAGGTGCAGAGGTCTGGTCTAATTTCTAGGTCCTTGATTCACTTTGAGTTGAGATTTGTGCAGGGTGAGAGATATGGGTTTAGTTTCATTTTGTTGCATATGGATTTCCAATTTTCCCAGCACCATTTGTTGAAGAGGCTATCTTTTCTCCATTGTAGGTTTTTGGCTCCTTTGTCAAGTATGAGATACCTGTATTTATATGGGTTTGTCTCTATGTCCTCTATTCTGTACCATTGATCAACCTGTCTATTTTGGTGTCAATACCATGCTGTTTTTGTTACCATTGCTCTGTAGTATAGTTGAAGGTCTGGTATTGTGATACCCCCTGTTTCACTCTTCTTGCTAAGGATTGCTTTAGCTATTCTGGGTCTCTTATTCCTCCAAATGAATTTCATGACTGCTTGCTCTATTTCTATGAGGTCCATCATTGGGATTTTAATTGGAATTGCATTGAATATGTATAGCACTTTTGGAAGTATAGCCATTTTGACAATATTAATTCTGCCTATCCAAGAACATGGGAGATCTTTCCATCTTCTCAGATGCTCCTTAACTTCTTTCTTTAGTATTCTATAGTTCTCATTGTAGAGGTCTTTCACTTCTTTTGTTAGATTGATTCCCAAGTATTTTATATTTTTTGAGGTTAATGTGAATGGAGTAGTTTTCCTAATTTCTCTCTCAGAGGATGCATCACTTATGAATAAAAATGCATTAGATTTATGAGCATTAATTTTATATCCTGCTACTTTACTGAATTCATTTATGAGTTCCAGATGTTTTCTGGTGGAATTCTTAGGGT
>JAJEJO010001076.1:194787-228036 GCA_020662805.1 Glaucomys volans
TGTTTTACTAAAAATTGATTTTCAACTTTAAAACCAATAAACAGATGTTATATTAACATACCTGTACAAACACTGATAACCGTCAAGAATTTATTAATATTGTATGATGCTTTCTAAGAAGCATCTGAGTCAGGAAACCTAGACACTTAAAGTGTTGCTGAATAAGAAGTCAAATAGCTTTTATTTTGTGTAATCTATCAATTGATCATGCCATGTTTTATTTTACATTTTATGGACCCTAATCACAACTACATACTTTCCCTCCTCCCCTATAAATTTCCAATGGCCTGTTGTTTTTTGTCTAGCTGATCAAAATATAATGTAACTATCAAATTCTTAAAATCATTGTATCTTTTAATATATGCACTGCCCCAAATCCCCCTTTTATCAAATAACAATCAACTCTGCTCTCTTGCTGACCACTCTTCATAATTTCAGTATAATCTGATAATTTCCATTTATTCCACTGCTGATTCAGAGTCACTGGTTCCTATAATCCATGTGTTCCTTTCTTTGCTTAACCTTGCATTTCTGGAACTCATCTTGTCACTTCCTAAGAAAACAATAATGTGAATTACATTTTTTAATCCCAAAAGTTTCATTGTTATGCCTTCACATTTGATTGATATTTTTATTATGAGCATATAATTTTAGGTTTAAAATTATTTTCCCACCAAACTCTGAAGGGATCACTACCACCAAATCTATGTTGTGGATTATCTTTTCTTTGTGGGTGACTTCTTTTTTCAAAGTTTTAAAGAATTGCTTTATTGACAGTTGGAATTTGAGAACTACCATACTGAAAGTGCATTTTTGAAAAAAATCCCTCTTAGATCTAAAATCACACACCCTCTTCAGATCTAAGTGTGTGCAGTTATTTATTAATATTTTCTTTCCCTTAGTTTTTCTCTCTTTCAGGATCTCTCATTAGTAGAATCTTATAGTTCTGGAATAAACTTCTGGAATTTCTATATTATTATAATTTTCAACTCTATGTGTTTTACATTAATATTCAAGAAAGTTTCTCATAACTTAAATTTCAAGTGACACAATAAATGTTTAAACATTGCCAATTATATTTTTAATTTTAAGAGATTTTGTTATTTCTTTTTCTTACCATGTTATGCTTTTTATTATGCAATATCTCCTCGAATGACTCTGCAAGTGGAAATTAGATTTATTTTTAAACTCTGTTATTTCCCAAAGAGCCAAACTTTCAACAAAGTTAAATTGAAGAACTCATTGGCTTTATTTGCAATTCTCTCTCTCTCTCTCTCTTAAGTTCTATAGAAGTTCAGATAAAAATACTGAGTTTCTTTGTGGTCAAGTGACACTTCACCTGATCATTGTAGTTTGATCTGCGTCAGAGCTCAGTCCAAAATAATGGCTTCCTCTAAGTTTTGTTTAATGTTTTTTAATAGGCTGTCTTGTTATATTCTGCAAGTGAATTATTTTGTTTTTGAACTTCTGTCTTTCTTGTCTGGTTGGATATCTTAAATTATTTTTATCTTCAAACAAGAAATGAATGAAAATTACTCTAGGGACCTGGTTTGTGTTTTTTCAGTGTGGTATGAGTAGCTTATCTAAAGCATTTATTACGTAACAGACACTATCTAAAATATTAATGACAGAACAATGACAAAAAAGACAAAAATTATATTATGCCCTAATATTTTCATTCAAATAAATATAAATATGAAGAATTTGATAAGGAAAAATTACAAAAGTCGAGATTCAGAGGTGTAGAGAAACAGAGATTGATGTATTTTTGTTTTTTCCTAATAACATCTAGGGGAGAAAAAAATTCTGGGGTTATTTATGTGCCAAGATATAATAAATATTGTAAAGAAAATATAAGCATGAAGTTAATGTGTATGAACCCTAGGGGAACCCAACGTTTAGTAACAAAGCTATCTCTTTTACATGCCAGAAAAAAATCACTGATTCTTTCATTAGAAGATAGTAGAATAAGTCACTCCTGTAAATATACAAATATACAGGTAAACATAAATTCCTATACACATACACAATCTTGATCCAACACGCTCTAAGGGAAACTCTAGCAAGGTAACCCAGCCCCACAGGGTTCTTAGCAGCACAATTTTCTATTTCTCATACTAAATTTATAGCATATTTAAGAAAGACAATTATATAGCATTTTATTTATGTGCTCTCCATTGAGAATTGAGAGACCTTGGGCACATAATCTGGCTGACACCTGTTATGTAAACTTGGGTAAATTTTATAACTTAAGTATAAATTTTATTTGTAAAATCAACTTAATAGTATCATATAAACCAGAGCTTATTTTGAGAAAGAAATGAACGTGTATGTAAATGTTAGTTATATCAAAAATACTTAATGAATACCATATGACATTATACTTTTTGTCACTTTCTATTATTGTACCTTAATTTTTTTCAAAAGGATGTGTTGTTTTCTACCATCCCATATTTGCATTTGGAGAGTCATAGTAAATTTTAAATATTCTCATTATTTCAGTAGACTCTCCACCTTTAAATGTCTCTAATGTGTAGGAAGAAAAGTATTTAATATTGCTGTGCTAAATTCTGCTTCCTGAATGTGAGACTGCACATTGTGATATTTTCTAAAAAAAAAAAAAAATTGCCTTATCTGTCAGTCTTTAAGTAGAGAAAAAGGACAAGTTCAAATGATGTTTTATGAAAATCATGTCACAAAAGATCATTATTTACAGAAAGGTTTTTCACAATTCATCCTATCAATGCAAGATTTCTATTGTCACTGAAATCATATGTGACCAACCCAGGAGAGTGAATTCTCCTGCCTGCATCGGCACAGAAGTTCAAGTTCATACAGGATCTATGAAATCGAGGGTCTCCTTACAGTGCTAAAAAGTCTTCAAGTGTATTTTCTGACAAGCAGATCTTTACAGATTAAAGAAGAAAGTCTGCATGAAAGAAGTCAAAGTTAAGTTACATTTGGTTGCAACCAAATAATTTCAGTGAATTACATGAGAGATGCATCTGAGGCTGGCTGGATCTATTCTTCATATTACTCCATATTGGTTTCAGTCCAGGATCCAGCTGTGGGAGCAGTCTGTTGAAGTACGGCTAGTCACGGGAACAACAAGGAAAAGGGAACATGGAACCATGCGCTGGCTCTCAAAATTTCTGACCAAAAGTGACACATGCCACTGTGATTCTTATTCTATGGGTCAAAGGTCAGATGAACAAGACTAATATAAATGGATAATAAAGTATCATTTTCCCCCCAAAATAGAAGCAAATATTTGTGAGTGATAATATAGTTTACTGCACTGGATGCAATAACTATTATATAGGTATATTCTGCATCACTGTGTACACTGTATTTTCTGCATGAATTAAGTATTTTATCCTATAACAATTCTGTATAACAAGTAGCTGTTGTCATCCCTTTTCTAATGTAAGGACACTGAAAAAATGAAGAAAGTGAACAGGAGAGTTACTACTCAGAGTTGCCTGAAACCAACTGAAGTTCATTAGGCCATTCTGAGTTCCCTGCTACTAAAAATAGTCAATCAGAAGCAAAACAACTACTTTGAGGGGGTTCTCATGAAAGAGAGGATCCGTGCATCTGGAAGCAACCCGGCATTATAACCTTTAAAATTTATTTTATTCCTGAGAGTCTACAATTCTGTAAGTTGTCCAGTGTCACACAGCTATTAAGGGACCATTAAAGGTGATATGTCACTTCCAACAAGTGGCCTTATTTACAAAAATATAATGTTTAAGATGTGTAATTTTAAAAATCTAGTGTTCTGATTCCCTATTTTATGAAATCTGGATGTTGCAAAGTTTTATCATATCATTTCTCAATCAGTATGCAGCAAGATTCTGTTCATTTGATAACTGAAATTCTATGGATTATAACTGATATCACATCAAATTTTCCAAATACCCTAGAATTTGCGGTACTGACATGGTTATGAATAAAATATAAGCAATAGCATTTCCTTCATTCCCTAGAGAGAAAATTTTTCTTGAGTTGCCTAATAAGTAAGCAAATGTTCTAATAACAAGTAAAAAATAAGTACATGCTAGATCATTATTTATGAAGAGTATACAAAGTCTTATAGTCTAAGGAAATATTGGGGAACTTTATAAAAAAAAATCCACATACTGATGACACCCTTTCTCAGCACATGGCCCTGAGGATTCTATAGCTTTAATGGCTCTTCAGTGCTCTGATCCTAACATGATTATTTTACCCAGTGATATGAATTTTTGCCATGTTAAGTGAAACTGTAATAATGTTATAAAAACAAGGATTAAGACTAATTTTAATATTAAGACAATTGAAATTTTTAAAACTTCATCATTTTTATTTAATCATTCACAATTAACAAAGCTAAGTACACAAATGTACAGAATGATATGTACTTGTTTATTGTAAATATATTTATTCATTCATTATTCATATAAGAAGCCAGTAAGCAAAGCCTTAGAACTAAATGAAAATCTTTTTAATGCATTTGGAACTTAAATGAAATATCATTCTCATCTTCTAGTACAAACAGAGATTTGACAATTCAGATGCCACATACCTAAAAACTAATCAGAAGCTCATACAGGGAACCTCATCCAAGACATCTCAAGACAGCAATTAGCACCATGGTGTAATCAAATAAAATGCTTTTCAAGCTGGTTATTAGCCAGCACCCCAGTAAATAACCGTCTTCAAACTTAATGATCCCAAACATTTACAAAATATTTGAGGAGAGAAGCATTTCTGGAATGGAAGTCATCAGAAACCACAAAGACCAGGAGAGAGTGAGATTGTGTGAGAAAATTAAACACTAAACAACCAATGGGCAGACAGATAGGTGAGTAGAGAAATTAGAACAAAATTTTAAGAGAAAAAATTTGAAATACAGTATACCAAACCTCATGGAGCATAAATAATGGAAACATGCTAACTCAGTAGGCCCCCCAAAAAATTTACAGGAAAGAAAATAATATAAAATCAGAAAGGAATGAAATAGAATAAACGGTCAGACAAAATCAATGAAATTGTGTTTGTTTTAGCCCATTTTTGTTGCTACCATTGTTATAACTGAATACCAACTGGGTGATTTATAAAGTGTAAAGATTTATTCAAAGCATGGTTCTGAAATTAAGATTCAGAAGAGTTAAATAACTGAAAATTCATGCTGCTGGTAATGGTTAGAGCCATTATTCAAATATTCCTTCTCTGGCCTCAGCTTTTAAACATATTTGAAGCTAAAGTATTTGACAACTAACTTAATATAGGAAAAATATGTCAAAATTTTGGATTAAAAATCAAGATTTATAACCCAGATTTTCCACATAGAATCTGAATGTTCATAAGCAACTCATTAATGCCTAATCTTAAATTTCTTGGTCTCATTAGATAGTACAAAATGAAATTAAGGACTAGAATTTATTCCTGAAGTTAAATCTAGCTCTTCTAAAAGACTCTGAAGAGTCAGTGATTTAACACAAAGCAAATTTCTTTTTCACCACCTAGAGTCTAAATCCATATTCCTGAAATGGTGGGTAGTTCTCTTCTAGGTCCATATTAAGGACCCAGGATCATCCCAGCCTGTATTCCTCCATTGCTCACAACATGGCCCTGAACTTTGCCTCCACTGTTGTAACCAAAACTTGAGAGATTCTGAGGGTACAGATCATTCAATCAAATGAACACAGATGTCAAAACAGACTGGAAAATATAGCTCCACTTCATGTTTGGGAAGAAGAGGAATCAGGCCTGATGATCAGGTGACAGTCTCTCTCTTTAATATGCATTTGTATATACAGACAATGCATATAACATTGCTATTTTAATTAGTCTTAGACATGTTTTCATTTCAGAATTTCAGTCCTTGTAGCAGTCTTACCATTAAAGAAATACACATGATATAAAAAATTAACTCTTGTGCTTTTCTCATAATACAGAAAGAGGCTGGACAATTTTGAACCAAATATCTCAACATAGAAAACCAAAAGACCTCCTCCATAATACATAACCTTCAAAAGAGAGCTGCCTGCACCCCTCCAAAAGTAAGTGGATTTCTATAGTGAGACCAGTGGGTAAGTCATTTTAATCCAGGCAGAAATCCCCTAGTGTTTTAGTCAGGGTTCTCTAGAGGAACAGAATACACAGGAAGTATGATTATAAAAAGGAGATTTATTAGATTGGTTTACATGACCAGAAGCTGTATAGTCCATAATGGACATCTGCAGCTGGAGAACTGGAAGAACCAGCAGCTGCACAGTCCAAGAGGTGGAAGCCCCAGAACAAGAAAGGTCAACAGTGCTACCCTAGTCTGAGACCAAAGCTTCTAGAAACTACCTGGAGAATCACTGGCAGAGCCCACTTTGTAAGAGTGAAGAAGCAAGTCCGATATCCTCAGATAATCGAAGCAGCGATCGAGAACCAGTTCAAGAAGAGTGGAGCTTGCATCTGCATCTGCTTCCTTGTTCTTCCAACTTTTAATCCATCCAATTGGGCAGTACCTCCCATGCTTAGGAGGGGCTCCACTGCAGTTCACTCCCCAACATCCCAATCATTCCTAGACTTGCCCTCATTGACACACCCAGAGGCCTTGTAATCATCAGCATCTCTTAATCCAATCAAGTTGACAATTCAGATTAACCCTTACACCTAGTAAAAGAGTATGCTATTTAAAAATGTTTGCCTTTTTTTTTTTTTTTTTTTACTGAAAAGCTTTGCATCTCAAACCATACAAGTTGATATAGTTAAGGATTGGGGAGGGAAAGAGAGAAAAGAGGATTTAATTTAGCAGTTATGTTTGAACTGAAAAATTTTTAAAAGCACATATTCCATGTATTCAATATGCTTCTCCCTTTGTCTGGCTTCTTTTTTTTATCTTTTCTATAATGTTTTAAATTACACTGTCAGGCTTCCCTTCTACTACATTTTCATTTTCACCAGTTATTCCTGACATGTCAGAATAGTATACCCTTTTTTGTATTAATACCAATGACTTTAGCCATCTTGCCTATTCTAAACTTATGTAGGCAGAGTATCATTACTCTAACTCTAGAATTCTCTTGCTTCTTCACTTTCAGATGCAAAAATTTCCTTGATTATTTGCAAAAATCAAATGAACAGAGGCAAGTAACTCATATAACCATTAAGAACACAAATTGTAATCTGACTCCCTGGGTTTTAATGCATGATTTTAGGAAAGTTTCTTCAGCCTCCTTGCTTCAGCTTCCTCATAGGAAATGAAAATGCCATTAAGATAAATCTCACAAAGTTGCCATTAATATTTGTAGGTTGCTTACAGTGGATTCTGGTGCCAAGTAAGTGCTTGCTATACGAATAGATAAACTAAAAATATTAGAAATCATATAGAAACTACAAGAATACCAAAGGAATTTACATATTTAATGAAGCTGAGAAATTACTTTTTCATCATTTTCTAGGTATGTTTGAGCATGCTAATTAGTGCTTATATATCTCATTTTCTTCATCTATAAAATGTATAAAAATACTGAACATTTCATAAGATTGTTATAATAACTGAACTGAAGTTTAAAGGTTTTGACCAAGTGGTGCTTAGACAGATGAAAAATGAGGGACGAGGGACACTGAGTACTTAATGAATGAAGAATATTGTATATTTCTAATATAGGTATTGCTCAGTAAATGGCGATGAGGTGCCTAAAAAAGAATATTGCAAAAAGAATTTTAATTTCTGTATTACTTCTTACATCAACATGAACTTAAACATAAAAGTGAATTATTTAAACTACTAGGCAGAAACAGAAATTTATTTATCATATAATCTCATCAAATGCATAAAATCATAAAGGAAAATAAAATGTGTTTTACTCCAGTGACATAATAAAACTTATCTGCTAGCTTAGTAGGAATGTCGGCTTTGCAACATGTCATATTTACTTTTCCTTACAGAAATCAAGCCTTCTGCCCCTAAGGAATTTAAAATTGAACATGCTTTCAAATAAATTAATATGAAAAACAAGGAAGAAAATGTGTTCAATCATATATGATTTGTAATCCTGGTGAAGTTTTGCCAATTTTAGAAAAAAGTTACATGAAATTAGACTAAAAATTGCTCAAAGTAAAATTAAACTTTATTTGTGACATATTTCTCCATGAAAACTGTCTAGAATTGTTAAAAATCACTAAAGATTTTTAATATCACTCAGAAATGAATAGAATAATTTTACAAGGAATGAAATCAATCATGGTTGCTTTCTTCTTCTTAATCTGTACATTTTATATATCTTTCATTAGACCCAGACATGAAAATAGCCTTCAGGGTTTTCCCCACCAAATAATGGGAGGCTGTGATGCTGCTACATAATCCCATTTGTCAGCATTCTTGTGATCCTATCTGACACTGCTTTCGTTTGTTTTAGAATTTCCTTAGCTGTATCAAATTGTATGCTGAATTAATTTTCTAAAGAGTTAAGTTTGAGATATTCCTCAATTAACTTGTCAAATTATTAACATTAAATCATGACATGAAGGAATGCTTTCCAAGTGAACAATCTCGTTTCTGCAGGCTGATGCTTCCTCTTCATTCTGGCAGGACAAATGCAGCTACTGAGTCATCAAACTTTTGGATGCTGTTAACCTCCATTATTACCACTTGAGAATTTAGAGTTCTGCCCATGGTGACAAAGGATCCACAATCAAGGTTCAAGAAATGATCACACCCTGCGAGGTTGTGGTGGTTAGTTTAGATGTGACAAATTCTTTATAATCAACTGATTTGCACCCCTAGGGATAGTCATATGCCGTATTACTTCTGCCCTTTCAGGAAAATTGACTTTCTCACTATTTGAAGTTTTCTTAGGCACTTTATTCTTGCTGTTTTTCTCTAACTTACAAAATTTATCTGGAATTGTCTACATTCTTTTAATTCTTTAGGACCTAAAGCTCATTTAAAACTTTTTATTTTTTTTATTTTTTGGTACCAGAGATTGCACTCGGGCACTGGATCACTGGATGACATCCCCAGTCATTTTTTGTATTTTATTTAGAGCAGGGTCTCACTGAGTTGTTTAATGCCTCACTTTTGCTGAGACTGGCTTTGAACTCACCATTCTCCTATCTCAGCCTCCCAAGTCCATGGGATTACAGGCCTGTGCCACTGCACCCGGCCATTTAAAACTTTTAGAAAGCTTTAAAAGTTTCAGATTTTCAAAAGTAGTACAATGTTCCCATGTGTCCTATACTCGTTTTACACTAGTGATTAACATCTTGAGTTACTATGGTCCATTTGTTACAATTAATGAACCAGTATCGATGCACTGTTATTAACTAAAGTCCATATTTCATTCAGCTGTCCTTTATTTTTCACTAATGTCCTTGATTTTTGTTCCAGCATCTCATCCAAGATACCACATTACATAGCCATTTGTCCCCTCTAGGCTATGACAGTTTTTCAAGACTTTTCCTGTTTTTGATGACCTGACAGGAGTTATTTGTGAGGCATTTTGTGAATATTGCTCACATGAGATTTGTCTGTTGATTTTTTTTTTCATGATTCCTCTGGAGTTATGAGTTTTTGAGAGGATGACCACAGAAATGAAGTATCAAATTCATCACATCATAATAATGAACACATCAATGCATCACTCACCTCAATTGCCTGATTGAGGTAGTTTGCCAGATTCTCTGCTGAAGGACACTGTCTTTTATACCTTTGGCCTACTGTGTTCACTGGAGGGAAGTCATGGTACATGGACCACATTTAATATGAACACAGCATAATACCTATATAAATAATGTGTATTACTGCTGCACAAAACTGTCTATTCTCCTCCATTTTCCTACTGATATGGACTCATGGATATTTTTTTCTTCAGCTTTTAATACTATAATAACATTTTGTTGCTGAAATTATTCCAGCTTTGGCCATTGAGAACTCTTCAGTTGGCTCCTAAGTCTTTTTGACATTCTCTCTTCATTATAGGTTTATTTTTACTTGAGAACTTTCTCATTCCAGACTCATTTTGAATATTTCTTATCCCATTCCTATAATCGGTCATTATAGGACCCCAATTCCTTTTACTTCGGAATATGAGAAACCAAGTTTGAACACTAGATGTAACCATTGCTACTGGAGTACCATTGCCTCTGTGATACTTAACTCACAGAGCAAGGAAATATATGTGTATATACTGACTAATGTATCAGTAAATATGCCCATGAGAAACCATCTGTATTTACAGTAAGCTTAGCATGAGTTTATGCTGGGCTTTCTGGTTTTAAGCAGTTGTCATGTAGATTATTTTAGCTTCCATCTCCTGTTTATCTATAAACAAACATGTCAACAATGAGAAACTATTTGCATTTGATTATTTAAATGATCAATTAAGGCATACACATACATACACACACATCTATATGTAATGGTACAAATTGTGCATCTATACCCCTAGGGAACCCCAATTAATTAATAAGAGTACAGGGTTTACATAGGTTTGCTTGTATTCTTACAGACCGTAATCCTCTCCAAAATTACTAATATTAACACTGTTCCCCACCCTTCCCACACCTCCTTCAGTGAGATTGTTTCATACATTTTTAAGAAAGTTAGATTGTGTTCTTACTTCTTCATTCTGTCCCAAGATGCCCTGACCTCTGGAATTGTTTTTAAATGTTCATATCTTAAAATCCACACATTTGTGTTGTAAAGTTCTAAGTGTTTGAAAATGTATAGGATCATTTATATAGCATTGCAGTATCCTACAAATTCCTTTTATCACCCTAAAAACCAAAATTTTCTTTGCTTCACCAGTTCAGACTTCTTTCCCTCCTCTGGAACTCCTGGGAACCACTGAACTTCATGTTATTGCTACAGTTTGCCACTTCCAAACTGTAATATAAGTTTAATCATAAAATAAGTATCTTCCTCAAATAGGCTTCAATATGCATTTATAATTCATCCTTGTCTTTTTGTGGCCTATTTGCTCATTACTGTTGAATCATATTCCATCTTATGAATGTACTACAGTTTGTTTATGAATTCACTTAAAGTATATACTGGTTGCTTCCAGTTTTAATTGGTTATGAAAAAAATATGTAAACACACACACACACACACACACACACACACACTCACATTCACGCAGATTTTTGTGTGGACTTAGATTTTCAAATCAATTGAATATATACCTGGAAGCATGATTGCTGAAGCATATGGTAACAACATGTTTAGCTTTGTAAGAAACTGTCAGACTGTTTTGCAAATTAATTATACTATTTTACAAACCCACCAACAATAAATGAGAGTTACTTATGCATAGTTGGGGTGGTGAAAAATTTTTATATATAAAAATTCTAATTATATATAGTTTATAGATATATAACTCATATATCTAAAATATAGTCATTTTGATATATAGTGATGTTTTATTATTTGAATTTAAAATTTTCTGTGGACAAATGATGTTCAAGTGTTTTTTTGCCATGCATATATCTTTAGTGGACTTTCCAGATATTTCACCTAGTTTATTTTAACTTTGGTTGGTTGTTTTCTTAATGTTGAGATTTAAGCATTCTGTGTATATTTTGGACAAGTCCTTTATCAGATATGTATTTTGCAAAGATATTCTCCTAGCCTGTCATTCATATGTTGATTCTCTTGACATAGTCTTTGCAGAGTTTTTAATTTTGGTTCAATTCAGTTAATTTTTTACTTCTACAATGCTACTCTTCGCATTTTATCTTCTCTATATTCCTTAAAACACTATGTCTCTATTCCTATGAAAGCACATGTTCATTGCATTTTTCATTATAAACTATTTTTATATTTTCACTAACTTATATATTCATAACTCCTTCACTCACAGTGAAAGACACTTGGTGTTATGTCTAATGAACATGTGCAAGTACACAGGATTTTTAAAACTGTGATCAGCCTATCTCTGCTTTCTTGTCCCTTGGTTAACAGTATTGTTAATTCCTTCATTTCCTTATCTGTGGAACAGAGGCAGTTGCATTTCTTATGGCTTAGGGACTGATTTAGACCACTTTAAAAGTAGCATCCGAGGACTAAAAGGTACTTTCTAAACTATAGTGCTATTTTCCTAGAAATGTGGGCCATTGAAATACTTGAAATATTGAAAGATCTAATTAGAAGTGGGTTGGAAGTGCAAATTGTTGTAAGGTTTTATATCAGATCTTAATAATGTCAAATAAAATGACATCATTAATGCTGATAAATACTATCAAAAAGTGAAGGAAAGTAGAACAAAGTGATCACAAGGCACTCTTTAAAATAGAAATAGTTGCTATGAAAGTATTATTAAGCAAAAAAAGGACTAGAGACTTCTGTAATGTATATTTTATTCATGTTTAATGTAGTAAATATATTCTAAAAGAACATGCTATCAAATAGCTAATACAAAGTTTAAATCATATTAATGAAAATCATTATTAACATATAAAAATATGTGTCTAAAAGTTTTCTGAGTAGTCACATCTCCCATGTTTCACTTGTTGATGATATTATCACTGTCTTTTACTCTAGAAATTCTGTATGTGCTGCGAATGTGAACTCAGTAGAGTCAAACATGCACTTGTGTTTTGTAAGTATCCATGACAACGTCTGGATTGGGGAAAATTTTTTGTTGGTATAAGATGAACAAGTAATTCCCCTTAACTGTCATATACAATTCCCATAAAATCTACTGCAGAGAGCACTGGTGTTGATATAATATGAATCTGTAGAGGAATGATTCTTAGAACTCAGGTTCAGAATCAGTTTTCATTGCAATAGAATACTGAACCAGCACAAGTCTGTCTTACTAGATCCTTTTATAGAATGTCCTTAGATATTTCTTGTTTTTTAAAATATTTCATGCTTATGAAATTTACTGTATAGTTTAAAGGAAATCTCAATGTAACATTTACATAAGTCAATATATAAGAAAAGATTCAGAGTTACAAAGTATAAACATTAAAGGTCCTTGAATCTCATTATTATATGCAACATGACTACTTAAATAAAATAGATAACTGAAAACTCTGATTATATGAAGAATTTTAGCTTGAACATCTGAATTAAAAATTCCCACAATTTCTACTAATAATGATCTAACATCAAATCCAACCAACAAAACGACCAGAGTCTGAAATCCCAAAACTATAAAACTAAACCAATTTTGTACATTTGCTCTGCATTTTTAAATGCACAATCAAATATTATTGCCAAAACTAAGGAAACAAGGAAGAGATTTGGAAATCAGATTAAATTTTCAACATGGCCTGGGAGAAATTACCAAGCATTAGGTTTTGTAATATTTGGTTCCACGTTCCAATGCTAACTTGTCATGGGATTTGGGGCCTTAGCTTGTATCTGTGACTCCATCTGTCAACTATAGATTAAACTATCTTCCTGTATCACATAAGTGGAATGAAAATAAAATGAGAAAAATATAAGTACATATATTTTGAAAATGTTGATATACTAATGTAGTCTCTTGGTGCTATAAAAAATGCCTTTTGACTAGATGAGTATAAATAACAAATTTATTTTTCACAGTTCTGGAGACTGGGACATCCAAGATCAAAGAACCAGCATTCAGTGTCTGGTGAGGACATTCTTGCTGCTTCATGAGTGGAGAAAGACTGGAAGGGCATGTGCATACTCTCTCCAACCCATTCATAAGACCCCTAGTCCATCCATGAGGGTTCCACCCTCATGACTCAATCATCTCTAAATGCCTCTTCTCTTAATACTTGCCCACTGGTCTTTAAGTTTTCAATACATGAATTCATGAATTTGGGAGAACACATTATTATAGTTCTGAAAAGAAAGAAAAATACAACCAATAAGTTAAGATAGATGATAGACAGATAAATAGACAGAGGGAAAGAAAAAATTTATTTCAGTGAATTGCCTCAATTGAAAAAACTGATGTTCACAAGCTGAGCCAATATGCTGAAAATTCAGGAAAGATATAATGCAGAAGTCTTAAATTCAAGGGCTGGAGACTCAGGCAGAATTTGCTTCAGTATGGAAATAGCTTTCTTGCCTCCTTCAAGTCTATCCTCAAATGTGATCTCATACTTTCCTGATCAGCTCATTTATAATCATAATCTAACCATCTGTATCCTACCTCCCTTCGAACTTGCCCTGTTCTCATTTCCCAGTTTACATATTATTTCACTGAATTTATTGCAGTGGAATACAAGTTCATATTTCTAGGTTTCACTTTATTAATCTCTAAAAGAGTTCTTATAGTATTATTTGATTATATACTAGTACAGTGCCTGGCCCAATAGTACTAATGTTAGCATCTCCTTTATTTGACAAGAGACATAAGTTCAGCATGCTGTGAAGGTGCTTTAAACTCCTTTTGACTATCACAAAACTGGCTTTGTCACAGTCCAGGTAGGGAAAAAATAGGTCTTGATATCATTTATAATTATGTGATGGATAATCAAGATTTAATAAGAGTGTGGTTACTATTTTCATTGCATCCATTTAGGTAATGGTATTCTTTTATATATGGTAATATGATCTGGCTACAAATGTGATAAACAATTTCTGCATCTTGAAATTTTGGCTATGATAGGGTGAAACGAGTTATATATGCAGCATTATACAGTGGTTACAAATCCAGGCTCTCCCAGGCACAGTAGTGCATGTCTATAATCCCAACGGCTCAGGAGCCTGAGGCAGGAGGATAGTGAGTTCAAAGCAAGCTTCAGCAAAAGCAAGGTGCTAAGCAACTCAGTGAGACCCTGCCTCTAAATAAAATACAAAATAGGGCTGGGGAATGTGGCTGTGCCCCTGAATTTAATCCCTGGTACCCCAAAAATAAAAATAAAAATAAATAAATCCAGGCCCTGAATTTCGGTTTTCCAGACTCAAATTCTCATATTACTGCTTATTAAATATCTGATTTAGGTACCTTAAGCAAAAATTTAAACCTGAATTTTTTCAGATGCAAAACAGCAATGATGACAAATGTATCCACCTTAGGAGATTCCTATAAATACTAGAACAGATAATGTGCTAGTTGACTTTGTGTTACTGTGCAAAACCCTGAAATAATCAACTTACAGGAAGCAAGATTTATTTGGGCTCACAATTTCAGAGATTTCAGTCTATAGTACATAGACAGTGATGCTTTTGAGTCTCTAACAAAATAGTACATCATGGTGGGGTGAATAGTAGAGGAAGGTGTTCACTGATGGTAGCCAGAAAAGAGAAAGAAGTAGGGAAAAGAGTCCCAATATCCCCTTCAAGGGCATATCCTCAGCAAATGAACTTCCTCCCACTAAGGGCTATTTCTTAAAGGTCCTACCACAGATACCATGGCTGATAACCGAGTCTTTAACACATGGTCCTGTGGGACTCCCTTATCCAACCCTAGTATATGAGGTTTTGAAAATAGCACAAAAATTTGACCCATAATATGCTAAAATAATGGGGAGGGGTCTTCTTGTGACTGTATGTGTTCCTCTGTCATATGACCATTTTCAAAACTGAGGGAAAAATACAATCATTAATCCAGTTACTCCAGGACCTTTTGCCACAGTAACAGTTGTACCCTGAAGTTCACTCTTACATTGCCTTGTCTCTGAAACACCACTGGATAAAATTAAATAACATTTATGTAAAAACATTGATTCCTGTGCTCTAGCATATGTGTTGGAGGTGGTGCAAATGTAAAACCACTTAAGGCTGTCACTTAAAGCAAGGGGTTCTTAAGAAAATTCATAAATATTAGGCAATGGATGACATGCAATGTGAGAAAACTCAATCATCATTAGTGAGAATGCCTCAATCACAGACATTTTTTTTTTAATGAACAAACTAACTGCTTTTACAGATAAATTTTCAGTCAACAATCACAGAAATGGTTCGAACACCCCACAATGTCATTTAAATCATTTGACCCTATCAATTTTAAAGATGCCATTTGTAAAATTCCAAAGAAATAATTACTGATTTTTTGAGAGTGACCTGATTTACACACCAACACTCCGCAAACATGAGCACAGGCTGCCACCACCTCAGGATTCCACTGAGCACCTACGATGGCCCCTTCATCAGTCAATGAGCTAAGAAGAAATAACTATCCCCAGAATGAGTAATTTGTGGAGGTAAGAATTTCTCTCTTCTGTTCTCTGTCTCAGAAATAGTATAGTCAATCTCAAAGATCCTGGTTATGCATAAAATCGGAGATTTATTGTTTTTTCTTTGTGCTTTGCTTTTATTTTTATTATATAATTCATTTTCTGTTTTTTAAAAAATACAAGTTATCTCACTGGTTGAAAAACTGGAGAAGTAGCCAGGCACAGTAGCATATGCCTGTAATCCCAGCAGCTCAGGAGGCTGAGGTAGTATGATCATCAGTTTGAGGCAAGCCTCAGAAACTTAGCAAAGGCATAAGTAACTTATGGAGACCCTGTCTCAAAATTAAAAAAAAAATAAAAAGTTCTGGGATGTGGCTCAATGGTACAGTACAAAAAAAAAAAAAGAAAAGAAAATCAAAGTAAATTATTAGCTTTCATTTTAAAGCTCTAAGAAAGAAACTTTGTTTTCCTATATTTATTAAATAGCTAATTCTTTAAATAAACTTTAAATAAATAAAGTCTTATAAAAGTTAGTATCTAGTTTAAATATTAATTTAAATATTAGTATTTTAAAACTATATTTCAAGCAATCTGATTATCAAGACATTATTCAATATTTAGAAACATTAATAATTAACATTGTGCACAAAACATAAGCACAATGATTTTATTTATTCTCACTTTATTTATAACAAAACAGTAAAAAAATGAAAAATTAAATACCCGTCACTAAGTCAATTAGTAAAGAAATGAATAGGTTGTACATTCATATCAAGAATTAATATGCGACCATGTGGAAAAGGAACTATAACCCCATCCTCAGCAATTTGATGATCCAGGCTGCTATTGGAAACCTCTCACTAACAATTCCTAGAGATGTGTGTGATGAATAAAAATCAGTAATATTTACCTTTTAAAAATAAGTTATAGATGAAAATTAAAGGAACAAGCAACAAAAATCCTCAAGTACCAATGCAATAAGTATGATAGAAGCCAGAGAAAAAAGTATGTGAGCTATACATTTGTAGCCATGAAACTATTTGGATTCAGTAATGATCAAGAGGATAGGTTTTAACCTCTACCTCCACCAGGAAGAGACCAGTCTTCATTACCACAAAGGACTGAGCATTAAAACTCAAACACTTTGAAAACTCAACACCACTAGGAGAAATATTGTAGTTTAATAAGAAATAAATAACTAGAATTACTGACCAGAAAGTGTACAATTAATTTAATATTTTTCTAATATTTGTGTAGGGAAAAAATAGTTATAGAAAATTGAAAAAAAAAAAAAACCTCACACAAATTGTGGTCCAATATTTTACAGGTGTTATAAAAATAATAAACAAAAACCCAAGTTGAAATTATTATTTAAAAACTTTTTCCACACAAGTGATGCCACCTAACAAAACCAAATGCAAAATTTTTCTGGGTTGACACTTCAAAAACAGGCCATATGTGATTCTATGTGGGAAAAAAAAATCACTATGTGCTTCAAAATGCACTCACAGGAAAAAATAATCTTAAAACATATGAGACTAAACACCAAGAGTTGGAGTCAGAAGATGCTACAAATAAAAGAATATGAAACTAAAAATATGCACCATTTGCATTACCCTAATAAGCAAGGATGCACAAAATTATAAGCTATCTACTTTCAAAAAGATAGAACCAATAGAGCGGGGAAGAAAAAGACATCAGGAAAAAAAAAGCAACAAGTAGATTTTATAAATAACCAAATAACACATGCAGAAATGAAAGATAAATGTTTTCAAAATAAAAATTCAATTTATATATTTATGACTGAAGAAAAGAATTAATATTCCTGATACATATATTTTTAAAGGCTAAGAACTGAACTAGAAAAACTAAAGGTCTTCATAAAGGAAAAAAGAAAATATTAAATGACCAAATAAGTAAATATTGTGTTCATGATCAGATTTTTGGAAACCAGTAGTAAGTATAAAAAAATAAATAAATAAGACCTTGTACACACAGGGGCAGTGGGTGGTAGTAGGGGGTGGTTATAAATGAAAACAGTATCAAAGAATAAATTTTAAATCATTAACATAAATGAGGTCAGGGATATAAAAAACATTTTAAAAATAGAGGAAACATAATTGATATTAAATGTAAATGCTATTTAAAGACATATACACAAAAAGATGATGACTGAAAAAAGTTACTTAATGACAATCATCTCAGAGTGGCTTCCTTAATATTGTATAGAACTTTAGAATGTCTTATACTGAATATGAACCATTTATATAATAAAAAAACAGAAAAAGGAAAGGCTATTGTGATGGTTATAAAAAATGACCTCATCTTCACCCCATCCCTGTCATCAAACTTAAAAATTTTAGCAATGAGACAAACAACCACAGCAGTTGTCCAATTTAATTTGCTCAGAAAGGCTTCCCTGTTGAAGAAATAGCCTTGGCACCTCAGCATCTTCATATCTCTGTCACTATGTTTTTTTTTTTTTTTTATCTTTTTCTGTTTTTCTTATTCTACATACAATTTTAAATTTCTGATTTTTATTAGGGCCTGAAACTCTCAAGGATTGAACAAGAGTTCGTATGTTTCATTTTATTATAGGTATAATTAGCTATTTTGGTTTCTCACTGTGAGGCTAATTACTGTGACTTTCAGGCAGTTGTTGATGTCCTTATTTAGATTTTAGTGGCTATGTTCGACCTTCAATACCCCTGTAAGTGAATCTCCATTTAATCTTTTCATCTTCTGGAAGATGATATTCTGTCATGGACACCAGTTGGAATTATCCTTCTCTCTGTGATGGCATCCAAAACAAAAGGCAGGCAAAAATTGTTTAAGCTTCTCTGAAACCACACCCTCCTCCTATAATATTAGCATCTATTTAGTATTTAATTTTTATAGTTTCATAAGTCTGACTAGACCTTCTAACGTTTTTACACACTGAAGAGCTGGTTTGTTCAAAGTACAAATTGTTGTTATAACATTCTCTACATTTTTTTTAACTAATAAACAATTCCTTTCATGAGCAAGTTTCCCAAACTGTAATAGGAAAAGGTACATACTTTAAGGAGACCAAATGCATACTAGGGATTTCCCGACAAATGTGATTTCTTGAAGCTTTTGATTATTATTTCCTGAGATTGGAGTGACTTTTACCATATTATATTTACATAGGTGCCAATAAAAGATTTCTCCTTTTTTCAATCTTTCAGGTAACACCTTTTGTCAAGAGTTACACAAATTACCATTTCCATTAACAATTATAGCCCTTCCAAAAAATGTAATACATGGTTAAATAAAGTGAAATTGAGTTGTCATACCTCTGGGAAAACTATCAATAGCTGTTGCTCTCTGAAGAGGCAAAGGAAAGGTTATGTGAGTTAAATAAGTCAACTAAATGAAACAGCAGACAGAAAGTACAAATAATATTTCAAAGACCACAGACATAATTTTTGAAAGATATAGCTAATTTAGACTCTGGAAGGAAAGGGTGTGCCATGGAATTGGAAAGCTATTGATTATAAGTACTTTTCTGGGAAGAGATGCCTAAATGTTGAATGTTCTCCAATATACCATAAAATGAAAACTTGGTCCCCACATTAGTGCTATTAGGAGGTAGAACCTTTGGGAGGTGGGACCTAGTGGGAGGTCCTTAGGTCATTGGAAGTATCTTTGGAAGTATCATGGGATACTGGATTGTAACAAAGGCCTGAATTTTGTTGCATCTTCTCTGCTTTGTTTTCAAGATGTCATCACTTGCTTGCTCCCACATTCACAAACATAATCCATGCTATCCATGCCATGAGGTGATGCAGTCAAGGGGATTCCACTGAGCCTGTGCTATGCCCTTTTGCATTTACCCTCTAAAACTATGATCTAAATGAACATTTTCTCTTTGTAAAGTTAGCTGCCTCCAGTATTTTATGATAGTAACAATGCTGACTGGTAGAGATGGCTTCAGTTAGATTCGGTAGAAAATTCTCTACTCCCCTTTGAAGAGCTAAGTTATTCAATCAAAGCTTCCCTTTTTTCCTTCTTTCCTGTTGCCCTTTAAGATTAGAAATTATAACAACTCAGAAACCTTGAATTTCCTGAAACCCAATAACCTTCCCGTCTATTTGTCTCAGAATACTTAGCACTCTTCCTCACTGCTAGTTGGGCTCTTCGGACTTTGTGTGAATTGGAAAAAGTCCTGCCTCCTCATGAATGACCAAAAACATAGCCTTGGTTGGGAGTGCAACTGCATGGTAGAACACCTGCCTAGTGATCATGAAGCCCTGGTTTCAATCCCCAGTACAGGAAAAAATAAATAAATACAATTTTTAGAAAATACACAATTAAATAGCAACGTGGGCTCCCACAGACTACCACAGCCCTGGAAAATCTAATATCACACAGTCTTTGGAAAAATTTAGTCCCTTCCAATTATTTAAAAGACAAGATCATCCCAGCACCAGAAAAAAAGAAAAAAAAAAACATATAAACAAAAAAAAATATGAAAAGATGGCTGGGGGCAGTGGTTCAGGCCTGTAAGCCCAGTGAGTCATTTGGCTGAGACATAAGCATCCAAAGTTCAAAACTAAAACCGGTCTTTAAAAACAAACAAAGAAACAAACAAACAAAACTGAAAAAAGACTAGGTATATAGCTCAGAGTTGAAAGCAGCCCTGGTTTCAATCTTCAGTGCCTCCCTCAATGAAGATGTATATGGAAGGAAAGGCTTTTTAAAAATCACTCTATGCTGTGATATCTGCATAATCACAAAGCCGGGGACTAGCTTCTTGATTTACATCTACAAAACACACAGAAGAGTATCCTATATAAGATATTGATTTCCAGCTATTCTGAAGAACATATTTATGCAGTCTGAATGCACTTCTTTAGTAGAAAAGTAAAACATTCTCTTCTACTGAATGAGGAGGGAACTTTGTCCTCTACTAAATAGTGGCAGATGAGCAAGACCTATAGTCCTGCACCAGTGCTGCTTTTTACCAGGAGTTCATAGGGTCAAAGTTCTCCATTCCTAGGATGTACTGATAAATCCCCAATCTTTTGGATAAAGGAAGGTTCTAATAGGAGCATCGCTTAAGCATGAACATCCTATGATAAAATAATCAATGTTGTCATCAGACAGGTACTGTTGCAATAACATTTCCATACTATCTAAAATTTTCATTAAAAATAATGTAGTTATTTTGGTTTCAAATTATAAATATCTATCTCAAGATTGCTTTAAGTAATTAAAGATACTAAAGTCCCTGAGAAAACTCAAAAAGACAAAGTATATTGGCCCATAGCGATAAGCTAGAAATCAGAGCTGTCTTTTCCGTATGATCAAATCTAAATCTGCATACCATCGCCCTGTGTACATGCATGAACGCACAGATGGTGTGACTCTACTTTGTGTACAACCAGTGAAACAATAGCTGTACTCCATTTGTGTTCAATGAATCAATAAGTAAATAAAAAAAATCTAAATCTGCTTAGCTCCTCATCCATTCCTGTCTTTCACCTGATCCCAGATGACTTTTTATTGCCTTAAAACAAAATATATAATCCCTTTTCCTGGGACGGGCCAGGAAGATGAAAAAGGAGACATGACCTGACCTGTATTAGTCAATCCTTTACTCCAAAACTCAACAGGTGGGTCTGGGAAAGAGTCATAAATATATTTTAAATTTGCCAGATTTAGCAAATAAGAATATGAAGTGCCAGTTAGATTTAAATTTCATATAGTGGCAAATAATTGTCAGCACCTAACTATACTAAAAATTATTCATTGCTCGTAGGAAATTCAGATGTAACTCTGTATCCTCTACTTTACCTGAAAACCTTTGTATCCCTTGAGGCTTTTGTAACATGTGAAAGTAGGGAGAATGTCAGCTGCTAATGGCCATTCTACACAAAAACATGGTGATTTTTGTCTTTATGTGACTTCTTTGTAATTGAAGATGGTAATAACTAAGATTTCCCTCTTGATACACTCCTTTTCTTTTAAAATCAATTTAATGTAAGAAAGATTTACTAAAAGGAGTGAACAGATGTTTTAACTTTAGTAATCTATACATTTAGATTTTTAAAAGAGCAGAAAATCTAGAGTACTTCAGTATTCCTTAATTTCTGGAGATACTTTCTCTTTCCTACTTTATTTAATTATTTATTTATTTGTGATACCAGGGACTGAACCCAGGGCACTTAACCACTGAGCCACATCTCCACCTTTTTTTTTTTTTAATTTTGAATTTTGAGATACGGTTTACTAGGTTTCTCAGGACCTTGCTGAGTTGCTGAGGCTGACCTTAAAATCTTGATCCTCTTGCCTCAGTCTCCTGAGCCACTGGAGCCGCTGGAATTATAGGGCATGCACCACCATGCCCACCTCTTTCCAACTTTCAATCATAAAATCCCAGGAGTCACTTAGAAAAAATTCTTAATGAGATTTTAAGAAATTTAGTTCCAAAGCTAATTTCCTAATTGTAGGTCAGAGAGTCAGGATGATAAAACTCATGATAGGACAACCAGCCTATCCTGGTTGGATAAACTAAAAAACAACAAAACAATTTAAAATTTATTGTAAGAGAAAGATAGTAACAATGACTCTTTGCATAACTAAATGTTAGTCTGTATCCTAAAACTGTTCACTTCCTTATAAATCTAGCTTTAGCAAGAATTTTACTCAGTCTTTTAGCCAGAACCCCTGGCCCTACCTTGATATCTGATCACCCCTAATACCTGAGAGGGTTTCTTTTCCTCCATCATGTTCAGATCATATTTGATCAACCCTCCTCTTTGTTTAGTCACAAGTCCCTTACTCTTGATGTTTTAGTAATGATCCTCAGCCTCTTCCTTGACTGTACATTATCACTTCCCCTGCTAAAGTCAGAGTTTAGTCCAATCTACCTCCCCAATGCAGAATCCCATTGCAGTGATCCCTAGACCCTTCAAGAGGGTCATGACTAAAGTCTGCCATACTTTGCTTTAATAAGTGTAATTGGATAATTTTCCTATAATAAAATTATGAAAGCTTAATTATCTATGGAAATTAATACTAATTCTAATGTACAAATTTATAGCTACTGATACGACAAACATTTATTCTAAAGAAAGATAAACAAAAAAATCTAAGGCATGGAACTGGTCCCATTACCAGATTGAGTTATTGGCCTTTCCCTGAGTGCTTGCCAAGGGAAAAAAAAAATCCAGTACATATATTAGCTAAAAACAAGTCTCCCCAAATTAGCCAATGTTGATGGAAGAAAAATGAAAGGTTAAAATAATTTCTATGTATGTATAGGCTTTTGCTCGGCAAGTCCAAGTTTTATTCATTAAATGTATCACTGAGATTATGCATATAAAAATATCCAGTATTGCTATTTAGGCAATTATTGCTTCAATATATCAAACATTGGTATTATTTATATTCTAATATAATACACTTAATAACTTGAAAAATGTTTTAAATATAGAAAACACTTGCCTAAAATTCATTAATTGTAAAGCATGGTTTTAGTGTTTTTAGA
Organism: Glaucomys volans; assembly: GCA_020662805.1. Classification (NCBI taxonomy): domain Eukaryota; kingdom Metazoa; phylum Chordata; class Mammalia; order Rodentia; family Sciuridae; genus Glaucomys; species Glaucomys volans. The sequence continues at coordinate 218,387 of JAJEJO010001076.1, forward strand.
AGATTCCTCAAAAAAGATGCCATTTAATTAAGAAGATAAAGAACTGAAATGAAATACTAAGATATTCTAAGCATTCACATAGCTAAAGAGGTTTAGAAAAATGGGACATTTCATTAACACAACTGAAATTTGATTCAATAAACAAAAGTAAATTAATCCCTTTAGTCCTAGAAAGGAAGTTAAGAGTAATCTACAAAATACTGGATCCATAAAATCTACCTAATCTCCCCCCCACCAAAAGAACCCAATGATATAGAATAAAAGTTTAATTTTCAAAATATTAAAATCATAAAACATTTTAATGACTAACAAGTTAATTACCCTAATTAATTTAAGCACCTTTTAAATGAAAGAGCAATAAAACATTCTACTCAAATTTCCCAGGAGCATAAAGAATCAAGAACCTTCGATTTAGCTTCAAAGTCTCTGGAAAAGAAGTTGATCCTTCCCTCAGTGTGTGACCTTGAGTAATTCGTTTATGTCCTGGGTTTCTTCTTCTATTACGTGGAATAACAACTCATAGCCAATTAACAGGCATGTTACAAGGTGCAAATAAATGATCTGTGTAACAGGGTTATTCAGGTCCATACATTTCTCTCATATTGATCAGTATATTACAGTCTCTGGTCTCTCAATTACATTTCTCTACCACCATGTGTTCATAGACTGAGCATATTTCTCAGATTCTCTATGTGGAAACATCAAAAGTGACAAATGCCACTTCTGGGTCTGACTTTTCAAAATCTGCATGATCATCTCCTCTCCTCTTTGGACAGTCAATACTGAGAAACAACTGAGAGAATCTGAGACTTTATGGGATTATGGAATCACTAAACAGATAGTGACTCCATTCCTGAGTGGCTGCATGGAAGTTATTCTTCTACTAACTCACACTCTAAAAATAAATTGCATTTTTCCAGGATGGAGATATGGAAATCAAAGCAAGAGTTGACCAATATATTTAATCCATGGGCAAAGAATAATTCACAGAAAGATACATATATTTTTTACAAACGTGTGTTATAGACCCTACCATCATAAATGGCAAGATGGTATAAGCATGAACTCAGCTGCTGTAGATTAATTAGTATCATTGAATAGTGATATATAACAGTACCGTATGATACAATGAATTAATAATAGGTAATATTTGTTGAACATAGATTATATAATAAGCACTGTTTGAAGCATATTATGTGATTGATTTCCACTAATAACTCAAGCCTATTAGGAAGACCTTATCATTATCCCTATTTTACTGATGAGAAATTGGAGCTCAGAGTTACCAAGTAACTTACTCATATCCATCCAGCAGAAAGTTTTGAACCAGGTCCATCTAACAACAAAGTCCATGGAGTTAACCACTTCAACAAACTCTTGCGTGAATAAGGGATCTCAAATAACCTCCAGGACACCAGGAAATTAAATTTAGCTCTAATACTAATATTAACAGTAACCTTAAGCAAATGATCTCCCCTATCTGCATTTTAAATTTCTAATGTCACTTCCATTATATTAGATTTGGGGGTGGGGGAGTTGAGGCTGGATTCTCACCCAGGACCAAAAATTTCTCAGAGACTAACCCCTTTCTGAATCAACTTTTGTTCACATTTATGTGCTTATCTCCTGAAATAGGGGATATTTCTTAAAACCCTAATTTGTGACACTAAGAGTGTAACAGTGGTCCACTTTACCCTTGCTTCTCCACCACTGCAACTGATTTTTAAAATGGACATGTTTCTTTCTCTTCTTCTCTCTGCTCCTTCCTAATCTCTAGCTCTCCCTAATCTCAGGGGAAACAGGATTACCTTTCTTCCCCATTTCAGGCAGATTTATCTGTCTTTGAATACACATCCACCAGAGGAAGCAATCAATCCAGACATTGGGGAACTTACCAGAAGATCTCAGAAATGAACAAGTGAATTGCAACTCCAACTTAGAACACATGAAATGTAGACTTTGAATCACCTCTTTAAAAGCCCCATTCCTGTTGATGGGCAGAATCACAGCCTCTGGGACAGGAGTACCCTATGTTTCTCCTTGGCTAACAAAGCAGTAAGCTTCTTTTTTCTTTTTCTCAAAACCATGTCATTATTGAATTGACATGGGGACAAGGATCAAGCTTTCATCAATAAGATGCAAAGTATAAAGCAGGTATCAATCTATTTGGATATTTTTCTATCATCCATTCATTTACTTATTTATTTTTTGTTGCACTAGGGATTGAACCCAGGGGCACTCTTAACACTGACCTACATCCCCAGTTTTATTTTAAGACAGGTTCTCAAACTTGGAATTTTCCTTCCTCAACCTGCCCAGACTCTGAAATTATGGATTTGTACCTCCCTACCCATCCAGAATAATGGTATGATATGTGTGTGTGTATGTGTGCGTGTGTGAGAGAGAGAGAGAGAGAGAGACAGAGACAGACAGAGAGAGAAACAGGCAGACTTAATTACAAAATAATTGTAAATAAGGTTTTAAGGCATCCTGTATATACACATTACATGTTCTATAATTAATGATTTTGTCCTGTATTGATTTTGCCCAAATTCCTTAACTGCCTTGTATTCAGCTTTTTCTACATAGTTTTAAAATAAAACAACAGTTAAAATTCTTTTTAGGCTATAGTAATTAGCGCTGAAGTCTTTTAAATGATGGCAACACTAGGTAAAAATTTTACCATCGTGCATACATATTTGAATAACATCTGTGATTTCTTCAGCAAATTTGGCTGAGGGAAGAACAAAATGGAAGAATGAGAATTAACTGTACTAAGTTTTCACATTCAAAATAGCATAAGACTGTTCTTAGGCTGAAATACCAGGTTCAGAAGAAATAACCATATTTCAAGAAAACTTTAGATCAGTAGCCTGCTCTGCAAACAACCAGTGATACTCACTATACTTTAAAGCAAGCAAATGAGTGACGGTACCAAGCTACTGAAAGGCAGCCAAACAGTGAAAACCCACAGCCAATCAGCAACAGCCTACACTTTTAGACAACAGCCAATCTGCAAGTGACTTGTTCCAGTAACCACATTTCTAAGTCAGCAGTCAATGGCAGCCTCACATCCAGGACCAGGCAGAGGCGAGTATGTCAATCCCTGAGTACCTCTGCTGCAGAGCCTGGGCTTTCCAAAAAATTGAGGCAGTACAAAGCCATGCCCCCAACTCTTCCCACTCATTCCAATTTTTGTGAGTAGGCCAGAAAGATTTCAGACACGTTGTTCATAATAACAGGTATGAGTTTATTAGAAGGGATAGGAAAGAGGAAAAGGCACACTTTCAAGGAAGAGAGTAGGTTCACTCAGAAAGTAGAGGAGCAGCATGCCCCTCCTGCCCCCCAGTTTTATTAGAGGTTCCAGGGAAGTTTCCAGAATCCTGCACAAATCTACCTCTGACTTCAGACAGTATATGGACTGCCTCCAAGAGAAAAAGCATGGATATTTTAAGGAAACTGAGTCCCTTTGTTTTTGTCTCAATGTTCTGTTCTCTTAATGGGCTTATAATTGAGCTCCCCCCTGTTTTTGCTTTAATATCCCATACCCCTAATACTTTTATTACCCTTCAACTCAAGTTTTTCTTGATGTTTTGGCTATCATGGTGTTGGTGAGACCAGAGATAATACCGGTGTTCTGAGTCTTGTTCCCCTGGTGTTGAAGATTGAATACCCAAGAAATGCCAAGGCAACAGCAAAAAGTTTTATTTAAAGAATAGAACATAAAGAGAGAGACAGAGACTCATGTGTAGAGGAGGGTGTCCAAAGCTAGTGCCCAAGGGGGTAGGAGTGTCCTCCCCCACCCCCTTTTTTTTGTTTTTTGGAACCAGGGATTGAACTCAGGGACACTCGGCCACTGAGTCATATCCCCAGCCCTATTTTGTATTTTATTTAGAGACAGGGTCTCACTGAGTTGCTTAGGGCCTCGCTAAGTTGCTGGGGCTGGCTTTGAACTCGCGATTCTCCTGACTCAGCCTCCCAAGTCGCTTGGATTACAGGCATGCGCCACCACGCCCACCCCGGCATCCTTCCCCTTTTATACATTTTAGATTTCCTCTATTCTATTGCCCCCTCCTCCCGTCCTGCCTACAAGATCCAAGGGCAGGAAGGAAGCCACCCAGGGATACAAGCAAGAAGGGAGCTGCCTAGGGGCTACTCCTTAACAACTTCTTGAGGACAAACAATTCCCTGGAGGCAGGTAACCTTGGCAACAAGTTGGAGGAGGGGAAAGTGTTCTAAAGGTATTAGCATTTTATTTCCTTTTGAAATAACCTGCATCTTCCTGACCCTATTATTCATTACCTACCCTGACTGTCCTGTTGCCCCACCTCATTGGGAGTTATAAAATAGTTTCTGTGATAAAGGAAGATCCTGGAGATGTGGTTACAAATGATAATAACAGAATGGTAGTTTTCATAATTAAGACTGGGGAAGGTTTTCCCATACCAAACTCCCATCTTTGAGGGGCTTGTCTGTCAGATAAGGCTCCCTGTGGTTTTCAGTGGTCCTCCATTGTCTTTTCCTTACTCACCCATTCTTAACTGGCTAGCTACCTAACACTTGTGCTTCTGAAAATCCATCAACCCTGAATACCATGCTTCCCAAAGTCTTATTTAAAATCTTTCAAGTATAGTTCTGTCGTGAAGGCAAATGTGAAGTTTGCCTTTCAAAATCAGATGAAATTATACTTATTATTAATTTACATGTTCCCACTCTATAAACTGTTCAACCCAATGACCACATTAGTTATGAGCTTATGAGTGATAGTCATGCTCATAAACTGTAAGATCAAATTTAATTTTTTCAGTTCTTCCAGTAGATGACTATTATCTTTTTCTATTTAATGTATGTATATTTGAACCTCAAAATGCAAAAACACTAGTGTAAATTTTTGGATGAATTTGCTGACAGATATTTATTACAAAAGAAACAAATCCCTTAGAATCAATTGTGCAATATGTAGTGGTTCATTCAATAACAAAAATGGTGGAGAGACAGGCCAGTTGTGATGGCACACACCTGTAATCCCAGCTACTCCAGAGGTGGAGGTGGAAGGATTGCAAATTTGATACCAGCATGGGCAACTTAGCAAGTCTGTCTCAAAAATAAAATTGTAAAAAAGTCTGAGAATGTAGATCTGTTAGCAAAACCCCAAGTTCAATGACCAGAACTGCAAAAAAAGGTGGGGGGCTTCAGATGTAAATCAACATATTCATACACACACATAAACACACACATACACATATACACAACTAAGCTTATGTCTTATTTATTCAACTAGTACCAAAAATTGATAAGACATTTTTAATTTTAAAGTATTTAAATGATAAAATTGTAGAAAGTCATACAAGTGGTGATATGTTATATGAGCACATTGTGTAATGTTACCATGATCACATTAATTAATACATCCATAACTATTACCCAGTTACCCTTGTGTGTATGTGAATGAGTGTATTTAAGCATGTGAGTGTGGTAATGACCCTTGGTATGACCTACTTTATCAAATTTCAAATAAAGAAACACTATTAACAATAGTCACCATATTACATTTGATTCCCAGAACTTTTCTTGTAACTTAAAGTTTGTACTTTTTGATAAAACTTTCCCCATTTTCCTATCCCTTCCTTGTCCCAGTCTCTGACAAACACCATTCTACTGTCTGCTCTATAAGTTTGACTTTTTAAATCCAAATATAAGTGAGATAATTTAATCTTTGTCTTTCTGTGTCTGGCTTATTTCACTTAACATTCTCCATATTCATATCTATTATCTTAAGTGGCAAAATTTCCTTCTTTAAATGACTAATCTTCCAGGGTTTATGTATGCATGTACATGCATTTAAATGAAAATTTTGTCCATCGATATGGTGGAAACCTAGATTGTTTTCATACATTAGGTATTGTGAATAATGTTGCATTGAACATGGAGGTGGGTGCAGATATTTGAGACACTAATTTTATTTCCTTTAGGTATATTACATGGAATATTATATTGATTTACATTTCCACCCACAGTTAACAATATTTTCTTTTACTCCTTAACCAACACTTAACTTTTCTTATTTTTGTAAAAACCATCTTAACAGATGTGAAGTGACATCTTTTCATGGTTTTTGACATGCATTTTCTTGATTATCAGTGATACTGAGCAACTTTTATTCACCTGTATACCATCTGTTTACCTTCTTTGAAAAAAATCTATTCTGATCCTTTCCCCATTTCTACCTTGATTTGTTGGTTATCTTGCTAGTAATTTGTGCAGTCCTTAGATATTGTATATCAACCCCTTTTCAGTTATATGACTTGCAAATATTTTCTCCCCTCTGAAATTAGAGTCCTAGGTCAGAGTTCCAATAGACCAGACTCAGTCACTTGCCCCAATTAACCAAACAGGAGACAAATGGTAGTAAACACAGTAAAGAAATTTATTCTATATGGCCACATTTTGAAGGAAGAGGAACCAGTATCCTAAGCTCTGTGTTTGGGGAACTCTAGATTATAAAGGAAAAGGATAAAAGTGGTGTGAGGCAAGAAATAAGCATAGCAAAACAGTCTTGGTCAAACAGTAGTCTAGATGCTCATTACCTCAAGTCTGATTCTGCAAGGTCCCTCTGGTACAAGGAACTCATTTTGCTTCAGAGGGGCTTCAGGTTCCATCGTGATGATTGCTCCTGCTTAGGGGGGCAATTTTAATTCCCCTCATGTGGTCTAAGCCTACAGGGCTCACTATTTCTGGAATCTGAAATAAACTGAGAATGTCTCAAAAAGAGAGAAGCCAAGGAACAAAATGGACTCAGTCAATACAGGAGTGGGTCCTCTTTCTGGGGTTGCATGAAGAACAATTTTAAAGGAGCTCCTATTATATATAGGTCACAGTTTCATTTTGCTGATAGTGTCTTCTGTTCTGAAGAAATTTTTAATTTGATGTAGTCCCACTTATTATTTTGTCTTTTGTTGCCTGTACTTTTGGAGTCATATCAAAAAACAAAACAAAATAAAACAAAAGACATTACCAAGACTAAGGTGAGAAAATTAAATGACTCATTCAAAGTCACAGAACTACAAAGGGGCAAATCAGAAATTTAAAACTAAGCCACTAACTTTAAACCCAGAGTTTTTCCTCAGTTCTCTGGCTAGGAAAGAAGATACATGGATGAGTAATTTCTGTTTCTTCTTCAAACATTAATATTCAATAAGGCATTCTCCTGACTGCCCTAAATTGATTCTCAAAAATATATTCTATAAAGATCAAGGGGCTTATTATTAAAACATTTGCTTAAAAATAGTGTGATGTTTTAGAAATATATTTTCCCTTGCCTGTGACTATGAGGAATGTTACCTCTTAGTTTATTTTTATTCTTTTTTTCCTGAAAAGTTATGATTTTTGCATGCACTGAGGTCTTTTATGTTTGTCAATTAAAAATGCAGAGATAAAAGATAATTCCACTAAATGCTATTGGCAGCATGCCCACTGTGAAACAACCCTCCTCTTACTCTTATTCTTTGTGTAAGTTGGCTGAACAAACTGGGACAGCCTTATCTGGCTCCAGATGGCAATGAAAAATCATGACAGACTCTGTCATTAATAGTTTGTTCCTAAGAATCTATATCATACTGTTGTAAACAGGTGGCATATAACAGATCTTCCCCTTACTGAGGCACTACTTTGAATGTAGCAGCTGTTCTGATAAATTTACTTGATTCTGTTTTGCAACACTATAAAATTCTCTTAGAAAATCAGAAATGTTCTTTCAGATAGAACTTTTCTTTCCTTAACTGGTACAGAAAGAAAAACAATATCTCCATCAATAATTATCAAAACTAGTAAAATTATATTTCTGTTAAAAAATATTTGTTATTTGTTATTTGTATATTTGTTATTAAATGAATTTATATTCCAAAAGATACTTTAAAGGTATTTTAATACCCACGAGTTTTTTAAATTAACCTACAAAGATTCTCTTCCAACTATAAGGAAATTTAGCTAATATCCTCTTTTTTCAATTAGTGAGGAATCAAAGTGAATTTCATGGAGGGAGATAGAAGTTTATGCCCTACAATATATACTTCCATTCCATCTCTCTAATCAAAGCATTTGCCAACCCATGGTCTATGGTATGAAGGATTTATTTAGCAAAAATTATTGAACTCTTGTCATTTTATTTATTTCTCTTGTAATGTCATTTTTTAAAGTTAGTACAAGAGAATGTTGCATATCTATAACTATTCTTCAAATTCAACTCTAAACTTGCCTTTTGGAATAATGGTGCACACCTGCAACCCCACCAACTGAGGAGGCTGAAGCAGGATGATGCCAAGTTCCCGGCCAGGCTTAGCAACTTAGTGAGACTATATAACAAATAGAAAATAGAAAGGTCTGAGGATATACTTCAGTGGTACAGCATGCCTGATTCAATTCACAGTACTGCAAAAATAAACAACCAATTTGTCTGTGGGAGAGAATCTTTTTTAGGCTTATGTTTTAAAATCTCCTAAAATATTTCTGGCAGATGGAACTGAGATAGTCAGGGACCACCATCTTAACAAGGGGCAGATGCACTCCCAAAGCCTGAAAATCATGACCTGTTACCCATTAAAAGTATGGTAAGTGTCTGGTGTCTTCCCTAATCTCTCACTTTCCCAAACAATCTTATCAGCCTTAGAAACAAGGTGCATCATAAAATTCAGGATGCCTTTGCCATAACATCTACAAGAATAAACTCAAATGACAGAACAAGACAGCTGAAGATCACAACAAAAAAACAGAAGACAGACTCCCAAGGCCCATAACCTATTAACAGTCAAAAACAAGCAGTCCAAAGTCAAAGGAGTGCTCATGTAAACTGTCATTAAAAAAATATTTCTGGCAGTTTTTCTCCTAGTAGTTATTAAGTAATTAACGATTTCAACATCAAAGTTTGGAAAAAGCTCAATGAAGATCTGTTCAAGAATAAAAACTGACTTTGTGTGGTGGTACATGCCTATAATCATAGCTACTGGAAAGGCCGAGGCAGGAATATCACAAATTTGAGGCAAGCCTGGGCAATTTAATGAGACCCTATCTCAAAATGAAATGGAAATGGCTGGAATATGGTTCAGTGGTAGAGCACCTGCCTAGCATGTGCAAGTGCCTGGGCTCAATTCCTAGGACCCCATCCAGCCCTCCAAAAAAAGAATAAAATTTGAAAAAAGCACTATTATCCTGAAAATAATTACAACATGACCTAATATTGTTTAAAATCTTACTATATGCTGAAAAGAAAGAAGAGATTTTCTTCCAGCTTTTTAGGGTTTCTATCTGTGTATGAAAGGAAAACTGACAAAGAAAGACTAACAAAAGAACACAAATATATTTAATTGTATCTAACATGACAGTTTTCATAAGTAAATGAAAATTCAGAGAAGTAAGTAAGCCTGTGTATTTTTTTATGCTAAGACTTATGAAGAAAAAGATGGTTGTGGTAATGTATGACTAAGTGAAAATATGTTCTAACGGTAATAAAGTAGAGGAAACAGCAAAACCTGTTGTTCAGTTCCTTCTCTGTGACCCTGTGTCTTCAGAGATAAGGATGTTCTTTTCCTCCAAGTATAGGGAGTGCATCTCTCAAATGAGGGTCTTATGAACTGCTACACAGCAATGTAGAAAAT
>JAJEJO010001077.1:5350-36000 GCA_020662805.1 Glaucomys volans
CTCTCTCTCTCTCTCTCTCTCTCTCTCTCTCTCTCTCTCTCTCTCTCCCCTCTTCTCCTTCCCTCTCCCTTCTCTCTTCCTCTCCTTCTCCCTCTCCCCCTCCCTCTCCCTGTCTACACACAGACGCATACAGACACACATACACACACACAAAGAGGTCATGTGAGCGCACAGGAAGAAGGCAGCCATCTGCAACACAAAAAAAAGAGCCTTCACTAGGAACTGAAGGTATTAGTACCTTGATCTGGAACTTCCCATCCTCCATAAGGCTGAGAAATAAACTTCTATTGTTCAAGCCACACAGTCTTTAGTAACACATGTGGCAGTCGGCAGACTAATAACATCGGTGTATGTTTATATGTATGTGTTTGTGAGTACATAGGAGAAACACAAGATGACCCCAGATGACCTAAAACAAAATTTTTATCAATATACTGAGGGGTGTGGGATTGGGGTAAGGGATGATTTAACGCCAAGAACACCTTTCATAGCTTATTCTATACCTATGATGTTTGTTTTTTTTTTAATTTTTGGTAAATTATTTATTTGTTTGTTTGTTTAATTTTTTTAGCTCTATTAATTTTATTTTATTTTTTTATTTTTTATTTACTTATTGATTCATTTAACACAAATGGAGTACAGCTATTGTTTCACTGGTTGTACACAAAGTAGAGTCACACCATCTGTGCATTCATGCATGTACACAGGGCAATGATATCTGTCACACATTCTGTTATTATTTTTACCCCCCACCCTGCCCCAACCCCTTCCTTCCCTCTATACTATCTATCCTTCCTCCATTCTTGCCACCCTCCCCCCCCCATTATGCATCATCATTCATTTATCAGTGAGATCATCCGGCCTTTGGATTTTTGGGATTGGCTGATCTCACTTAGCATAACAGTCTCCAACATCATCCATTTACCTACAAATGCCATAACTTTATTCTTCTTTATGGCTGAGTGATATTCCATTGTGTATATATACCACAGTTTCTTTAGCCATTCATCTACTGAAGGGCATCTAGGTTGGTTCCACAATCTAGCTATTGTGAATTGAGCAGCTATGAACATTGATGTGGCTGCATCACTGTAGCAATCTGATTTTAAGTCCTTTGGGTATAGGCCAAGGAGTGGGATAGCAGGGTCAAATGGTGGATCCATTCCAAGTTTTCTAAGGAATCTCCACACTGCTTTCCAGAGTGGCTGCACCAACTTGCACTCCCACCAGCAATGTATGAGTGTTCCCTTTTCCCCACATCGTCGCCAACACCTGTGATGTTTTAATGTCTTGTAATAAGAATGAAGTCAATTTTTTAAATTATTAAATAATAGGTAACAGAGATGAAAGAGGAAGCAAAACTAAGAGACATCATCAGAACTCAAAATATGACAATCCAGATTGTTTCATTTTTGTTTGGAATTAACATGAAAAATCTCAAAAGGTTTCTAAGAACACTAATATATTATGGCAAAACAAAATCAGTTAAGTTTATAATAATGAGCCAGAGTCATCAGGTAAAGGTCAAGTTAATATGAGCATTTTTAATAAGATATATATGTATGTATTCATAAGAGATTTGCATCAAACCTAGCAAATTTGTATGGTTTTTTTGCATATACAATTAAAAATTTAAAAATTATATTTTTTTTAATATAATGAAGATATGGGCTCTCATTATCTGGAAAATTCACCTGGACGGAATACTTCATATTGTGACTATCAGATAAAAAGTGTATTAATATATAAAAATTATGAAGATTATTCTCCAGAAAGCTCTATTTCAATCCCTGACTTCAAGTTACTTGTTAAACAATTACAATTAAATAAATAAATAATACATAATGCTGTGCTGTTTATAAAACTTTACCTTATATATGATCTCATTTAATCTTTGTGAAAGTACAGAACATAGGGCCCTACCTCAGAAACCATCCCAATCACTTTTTATCATCCCACCTGAGGTAACAGCTGTCTTGGTCAAGCTACAAAAAAGCTGAATTTAATAAAAAGCTCTTTCCCTCTCTTTTATCATTTTCTTCTCTATTCTCTTTTGCTTGTTTTCTCTGTAACTTATTCCCTTCCTGGTTTATTTTCCATTCACCTCTCTTCTAAAGTCCTCAGTTGTTCATTTAAGCAAGTCTGTAATAAGAATGAACATTCCTTGTGTCAGTCACTCTGCTAGACACTTGGAATACAAACAGAACAAGCTTGTCTGAACAAACTAACATTCTACTAGGACAGACTTTGAAACAAAAAAAGATAAATTATTTAGAGGGATGAAATTATGTGGAGAAAGTATTTCCCCATTCTTACCACAATGCCTCTAGGGGAAAAAGAAAAAAAAAAAGCCCCACGGTGAGTAGATTAAGAGAAAAAACATTCTACCAATTACAGTGTATGTATAGATAATACAATGTGTATGAACCGTTTGCAAATTTCCAAGCATTATTCACCATTATGTTGTTATACATGTTTTGTATGGAAATATAATAGTAACAGTTCAAATGGCTTATTCTTTGTTTTAAAATCAAATATCAAGGCAATTTCATGCAAATCAGTTAAATAGTATAGAATGACTGCTGCCCTAAAAACAATTCACAAAGTAACATGATAATTAACATTTATTTAGTGTCAAATACAGTTTTAAACACTTTAAAACTAAGCATTTAAATTTACATAATTCTTATAACAAACTATCATTATCTGAGGAACTGAGGCACAGAGAGGATAAGGATTTTGGCTGAAGTGGCAGAACTGGTAAAATGGAAAGTTTGTATTATAGTCCAAGCAGATTAAATCCTGTGAACACTCTTTTGACTAATATCCTCTGTTTTAAGTAATTTCAGTTCATAAATCTCATATGTGTGTATATATGAATATATGCTTATATATGTGAATATATAGCATATAGATGAATACTTCAATAAGTGCACAAAGACATAAATTCAAGGCCATTCGTTGAGGCACTACTTATAATCACAATAACCAAAGGGAAATGATCTACTAATGATGCTTTCCCGCCTCAATTTTATAAGCTTCAGGTCCCACAAAACTCAGACCTACTCTTGGCAATAGGAAAAAACTTGAAATAATCTAAATGTCCATTAATAAACAGCTAAATTTGTTATATTACATACCAGGAGTAAAACACCATACACCATTAAAAAGTTTAAATACATATTAAGAAAAGAGGGTGATCAAAGGGGTATGCACAGCTGGGCACAGTGGAGCACAACTTTAATCTCAGCAACTTGGCAGGAGGATTGTGAGTTCAAAGCCAGCCTCAGCAAAAGTGAGGTGCTAAGCAATTCAGTGAGACCCTGTCTCTAAATAAAGTATAAAATAGGGCTGGGGATGTGGTTCAGTGGTCGAGTGCCCCTGAGATCAGTCTCTGGGAACAAAAAAAACAAAAGTGTATGTACAGAATAACCATCATTTAAATAAAAAAAATAATGTATATGTTTACATATAGATTCTGGAAAGACATACAAACTTTTTTAATGAATTAACCCCAGATGTTAGCAAAGGTGGGGAGTGTCTACAAAAAGAAGGAAAGAGAATTTTTATTTTCATGTATAATCTCTTTTGTACATATTTTATAGATTTTATCATCCTTATGCATTCACTAGAAATGTTTTTTCTTACTATGCTAGGGTTCAAACCCAGGGCCTTGTGACTACTAGGCCAACATTATAACACTGAGCTACATCTTCATTGTAGCTCAACTGGACAATTTTTTAAGATTTAATTTTATTGAAAGACACAAAGGCCTAAACATCTATTGCAAATAGCAAGTCTTCAGAACTTAAACAAAATGCCTTTAGCCTCTTACCTTCAGCTATCATCTAAATTTTACAGTATTCTTAGACATTATATACTAAAAATTATAAATGATTTGTCAAACAAATCATCTTAACTTTTATTTCTTACATGAAATTTCCAATACTGTCATTTTAATTGTGACATTTGGGTTAATAAAAAACTAAATGGAATAAGGGTTACAATCACCTGAAGTAACTTTTCTGATATCTCTTTTTCTTTATTACTGCAACATAAATTGAAGAAATAAACTATTTCTTGCCGTCTCTTCTTTAAAATGTAATTGCAGCAGCATAACATTTTACAGAAGACTTTCTATACCATGACACAAATATTTATAAGCTTTTCTAAAGATTAAGCAGAAGGTAGTTCCTAATCAACCAAGAAAAAGTTTCTGTTAAATATATTCACCTCGTAATACCCAACCTAATTCACCTCCAATCCAACAAATCCACCTGTTTCTTCCATAGTTTCTCTGTTTTCCTCAAATTATCCTCCTAACTTGATAACTGCCTTCTAATTCTTTTACATTTTTCCAAATCTTTCAACTCACTCATTCCAAAGGTATTCCTTGAACACAGCTAGACAAAATTCTAGTATATGTTCAACCAGTGAGCAATCCTGAGCTAAGACTATAAGTGAGAAAAACCAAAGACAGACTTGGTAAAACCAACGTTCTGTTTCAGAAGTGAGGGAATATTGAAACATTTGACATCCTGTTGGATACACACTGATTCACACAGTTGGATCAGTTGAGTTGGTGTCATCCTGGACAACAGGAGCCAATGTTTTCTGTAAAGGTCTGAAGAGTTAATATTTATTTGGGCTTTGCCACCAAAAAGTAAAATCAAGGATATTATGTAGGTAGTAGTATAAAAAAAGAGAAAATAAATGTTCACAAATATTTTATTGGCAAATGTAAACTACAATAACAATTGAAAACAAAATATCATAATATTAGTCTGTGAATCATTTATGGGTCATAATACCTCCCTTCTTTGGAGCTTAAAGTTAGTTATTATCAAAATCAACTGTAAATGCTCACCTGTTAATGCAGAGATACAATGAGATTTTACATACTTCATCTCTAGAAATGTCTCTTCACACAGATTGGTACTATAGAATATCAATATTGATCCATGAGCATATGACTTTAATTAAGTACAGTTAGCACACAGCAGGCATAATGTCATTGCATGATAAACACAAGGCTTTGCCATGTAATTCAGTAACAAAACAATCCACACTGTACCGTGCCTTAAAAGTAAGGCATTCAAAATCCATTTTCTCTTTTTGTTTTGACACAATAGGCATGAACTGATAATAAAAAGTAAATAAAATGCTGCAGTATGCCAATATGTGTAGCACTCAAAATGGTGCTGAGCTATAACTGTGTCATTCTGATTTGTATTGTGCCAAGCAGTGGTGTGAAGTGATGAGAGTGTCACATATGGTTTCTGTCACAACACAACTGCTTGACTCTGCTGTTGCAACAGGAAATCACCTAGAAACAACAGGTAAATGAATAAACATGGCTGTACACCAATGAAACTTTATTTATGTACTCTGATATTCAAATTTCATAATTTTCATGCAACAAAATATAATACCTTTTTTATTTTCTTTCAACTATTTAAAAATAAACAACATTCTTAGCTCCTGAGCTACACAAGAATAGGCAGCAAAATGGACTGGTTCACAGGCTACATATAGATTGTTAACTCATGCCCTACAAGGTCTGGAAGAATCACTTTTCCATATAGAAAATTCTTCATTTAAGAGCTAATACTTATATTCCACAATAAATGCTAAACCTGTTGTGATTTGAAATTTTTAAAAATATAGTGAGAAGCATAAGGCCTGAGGTTGGGCTTCACTTTAGAATATAAGACGATACATACATTTCATACAATCTTGTAGAATTATATGTCCTATTGATAGGAATTAATATAATAATGATATCTCATTTGAAATTAGAAAATAGAGTGAACAACAGTAACACAGTCACATCAATGTTTATAGCAGCTCAATTCACAATAATTAGATTGTGGAACCAACCTAGATGCCCTTCAACAGATAAATGGATAAAAATACTGTGGTATATATACACAATGGAATATTATTCAGTCATAAAGAAGAAGAATATTATGGCATTTGCAGATAAATAGATGGAATTGGAGATTATCAAGCTAACTGAAATAAGCTAAGTCCAAAAAACCGAAGGTCAAATGCTTTCCCTGATAAGTGGATACATAAGTGGATACATAATGGGGGTGGGAGGTGAGAGAAGAATGAAGGGACTTTAGATTGCGTATAAGGAAATGGTGGGGGCAGATATGAAAAATTGTGGAATGAGACAGACATCATTACTCTATGTACATGTATGATTACACGAATGGTATGAATCTACATCATGCACAACCATATAAATGAAAAGATGAACCCCATTTGTGTACAATGAAAAAAAATGCAGTTTGTAAAAATAAAATAAAAAATAAAATAGAGTGAACAAAACAACAAAATAAGACCTTAGCTTTACTATTTTGCTAAAAGCAATCAAAATTACTCCTTTGACAAACACATTAATTTGCCATAAACTGCTAATGTGCCAATTCATAACTCAATTGAAGTTTGCAGTATATCTCAAATGTACGTTTTATCTATCCAAAATAACAAAAATCCACAATAAGCATTTAAATATATTCTTATGTTCATAACTGTATGTCCTAACATTTTTGCTACTTAATGAACTAAAATTAATGATTTCCAAGTTATTTAATTAAATAGTGATTGGATAAGAAGAAATATTTGTATATTCAATTTTAACAAGTGGCTGATTAAAAATCAATTTTTATTTATAATATATTTTTATATATAGTACCTTTTTCAGCATTTGGCAAAGAAGGTAGATCTAAAAAAAAAGCACTTGTTGATATGGGGAAAGAGTAGTCATAGATAACAGAGCAAAAAAAGAAGCCTCAAATTCAAGTCTGAAAGTAATGCAGCCTAAAAGCATGTGTGGTGGGAAGTGTACAACAAAACTCCAGATGTTCAGTGCCAATCGCTATCAGAGCCAGAGAACAGCCTCCACCACAGGGTCAGACATCATGCAAAATCTCTTTCTATGAAAAGGAAATAATCCTATGAATCATTATATTTAACTCTTGTTTGCATACACACCAATATAAATATAGTTGACATCCAGATAATGAGATTATGATAAATGTTTTGTGATACATGTTTAGACAGGTTAAGGCAATAACTTTGTCATGAATATATTACATCATTAGATTTCCATCAAACAGACTTTAAGTAATCTGTTCAGTTTCAACAAAATAAGGCAGAGGTTATATCAATTCACATTCCTGCCAACACTTTATAAGGGGGCTCATTTCTCTATGCCTTATAAAACATCAGCTATCATCAAATTACTTAAATCTTTGCCAATCTGCTGAGTGAAATAGCCTCTTTCTTTTAAATTTGTATTTGTTTGTCAATGGAATGTATCTTTTCACATGATTATTGGAGACTTGTATTTTTCTAATAGCAATTTGTTCCTTTCATTTCTATTGAAATATTTCAATATTTCAATAAATTAACAATTTTAATGTCTTTAGGAAAGTAAAGGTGTTAACTCTAAAATATTAACACTAGGGTAACAGGAAAGTAAGTAACTAAATTCAAAAAAAAAAAAATATATATATATATATATATATATGCTTTAATGGAATTACTTTACAATTATCTTAACACTGCCAAGTATTTCTTGGAATAAAAGTCTTGAAGAAATAAAATTCTAATATTAAACTCATCCTAAATACTTTCCAATGAAATGTAGCTCAATTTGTTTCTCAGTAAGATGTAAGCAATTAAATCTTACAGCACATTATCAAAGATTTATTATCTTAATTTATGATATTTTATTCATATGATTAAGAAACAATGATTTACAAGCATAACTAATTCTATTCTCATTATACCCTGAAAAGAAATAAAAACAAATTCTTCTTCAGTTATAAAATCTCTGATTAGCATAAGCTTATAACAGGTAGCTTTTTAAAATTTTACCCCCATTATGCCCCAATATTTATATGTTCATTCTTTCTGGAGTTTACTAAGTAAATTATCAACTTGAGTATAAACTTCTTGAAGGTACTAACCTTTACAATCTTAAATACACAGCAGAATTATTTTGTTAAATAAATATGTTATCTGGCAGCAAGACAGTGATAAAAAAAATCGGGCAATTTATGCAACACATGAATTAAGAAATGGAATATCTCACTACACAGGAATTGAGAAACTACCAACCATCTTGCACCATGAGTTCAACTCATTTGTTGTCTACAGCAGTTTCTCACCCTCAGCACTACTGATACTGTTGCCAGATAATTCTTTGTCACGGGAGACTGTCCTATACAAGAAGGATGTTTAGCAGCATCAGTGGCTAATGTTTCCAGAAATTGTCCAATGTTCCCTGGACGACAAAATCTGCCCAGGTGAAAACTACCAGTTTAGAAATAGCTGACACCATAAATGTCAATGGTCAAAGTCAATAGTCAAAGAGACCCCAGTAGAGGGCATCAAAAACTTGGGGAACAGCTTCAAGAAACCCAGTATAGCTGCCAGGAAAATCTAATTCAGAATACTCCCATGCCTCCACTCTTTTCATCAGTGGCCAGTCCTCCATTATTAAATCCACATCTTGAACAGGAGATTTGTACAAAAGCATTTGTTGGTTACTTCAATTCTGTGTGACTAGCTTTAAATATTTCAGACACCTTTATAAAACTAATTCTCCAATCCTACCTGAGCTAATTATCTGTACCATTACAATGTTACTGTACAACTGAAGGAGATTAATTACGTTAGATGAGAACTTTTGGCTAAGTTATTTGGGATAAAATTTGGTAAGTGAAATAATTTATAAGTTCGATATTAAAGAGAATTGAGTACATAATCACTTCTAATTATGGTTCTGACACAAAGCACTTATAATGCTTATAAATAAATATGTTGCTTGGCTGGGCACTATGGCACATGCCTGTAATTCCAGTGGCTCCAGAGGCTGAGACAGGAGAATTGCAAGCTCAAAGCCAGCATCAGCAACTCAGCAAAGCCCTAAGCAGCTCAGTGAGACCCTGTCTCTAAATAAAATACAAACAAGGGCGGAGGATGTAACTGAGTGTTTAAGGGCCCCTGGGTTAAATCCCTGGTACATACACAAATAAGTTTCTTTGTGTTATCCCTGAACAAAATCAGGAGATAAGGTAAATATTTAACAGTACAGTGCCTTATATATATTTTATGTATTCAAAAAGCACTATTAATTGCCTTTAATGTTAGAAAAGTACTAAAAGACATTAAGATTTCTCAAAACTCCTTTAAAACTTTATGTAACAGAAACAACAAAGAAGGAACTGATTTTGCAGACAGTTCTATAATAGAAGACATCCTTGATTCTAGAGAGAACTCAATTAAAAAGTCAAATTCTATGCTAAATGTTCTGACATCAGTGTCTCTACTATCTCTAACAATTAGTGTCCTTGTTTCCAAAATGGTTCTGCCAGTAAGTACTGAGGATGAAATGAGATAAAATTCTGCCAAGCACAATGGCAAACACTGAAAATCCCAGCTACTTGAGAGGCTGAGGCAGAGGATCATAAATTCAAGGCTAAATCCAGCAACTTAGACTTGTCCCAAAATAAAAAACAAAACTGAAGAGCTGCAGTTACTGCTTAGTGGTCAAGTACCCTTGGGTTCAATCCCTAGACTGCAAAACAAAACACACATACACACACACACACTTTGAAAAAATAAAGCATTATTCCAATGTAAGATATTAGCAATAATTAGGCAAATTAATGTAACATCACCAAAAACTTTGATTTTCAGAATTACCGAAATTAGTGAAAATGAGTAAAATTAACATATTTCTCAAAATATGTCACTCTAATCAAACAAATTTAATTTACTTTGCATTACTTGCAAAAAAATGGAGATTTTTAAATCTGATAAATTATAATAAGACTAATCTTTTAACTGTTCAGATTTTCTAAATACTTACATTACTTGCAAACTTTCTGCTGTTAAATTATTCCACATGATCTCATTTGCCTGAAGGTTTTCATTTTCTTCTAATAAGGAAGTATCAAACTCAATTTCTTGTTCTTTAGCAGCTGTTGTCCTAGTAATATATGTAGAATAATTCTGATCAATATTAGCACACTACCAAAACATATCTCACTACACACCAAAGGTTGAATATTTATTCTTATTCAAACTTATATTAACAAAGTAAACAGAGGATATAAGTTAAAGCAAATCCAAAGATCTAATCATGTAACTTGAGCTTTACTTTCCTCCTCTACAGAAAATAGATGTTAACCTGCTTCATCCCATCACAATTTTAACATGCCTAAAGTAAAATGCATGCATAAAAAAAAAGAATCAGTATTTCAGAAGGGTTTTTTTTTTTTTTTTTTTTTTTTGGCAGTGCTGGGGACTGAACCCAGGGTCTTGTGCTTACAATGTAAGCACTCTACCAACTGAGCTATATCCCCAGCCCCTCAGAAGGTTTACTATATTTATAAACTCATAGTATTATTCTATGTAAATGTTAAAAAAGAACAATTTCATGTATTAAATGTGGATTAAAGCAATGGTATGGTAATGACAAATTTTTAAATATTATATAAAATAAATAGTTATCAACACTGAGAAAGTCTTTGAAAATCAAAAGCAGATTAATAATAAATTAATAATTAATAATTAATATTAGTATTAATATTAATATTAATGACTATACTATTGTTAATTAATAATATTAATAATTAATATTATTAATAATGTCATTATTAATAATAATGTCATTATTAATAATATAATATTAATATTATAGTTATAATAATATATAATATAATATATTATAATATGATTATTATATAATTATAATTAATATAATATATAATATATAATACATAATATATAATATTATAATTATAATATTAATATTATTATTAACATTAAAAATATTAATAATATTAATATTAATAATATCATTAATAATATTAATAATATCATTAATAATATTAATAATATTAATAATTAATTATTATAATATTATTTATTAATAATAATTATTATTAATATTAATGATTAATAAATTAATCTGAATTAAACTATGTACTACTATGCTCTTAAATATTTCTTACTTTCATTTCATTAAATATTATATGGCAGAAAAATATTTTCAAAAATATTTTTAAAAGAATGAAAATGTCATACCTGTGAACATCTATGAAATTATTGTATTCTGTGCTAGGATCTATCTGTTCAACTGACAATTGAATCTCTTTATGAACATTCACTATTTCCTCTGTAACAAGACTGGTTATCTGGCTGTATTCATCAAATATACCTTTTCTGAAAACAAAAATAAAATTTAATAACATTTTAAACATTTATCAAAAAAACACAGACGAAGGATTCAGAACAACACACATAAGAAATGTACTATCAGAATTTACAGATGGTGACTTCAGTCACACTTTATTTTATTTCAATCCTAGAGAACAAAGAAAAAGGATTATATAAATGTACAGATTAGCTATTTACATTTAATAACTACAATCATGGCAAATCATCTAAAAAAGGGCATTACCTTTTCAAATTGTATTGGACAGATCCAAAATGCAGAGCCAGTGTTGATGATTTTCTCTATTTTAACATTCTCGTAGAAATTTCAGATTCTATAACATGGAAGTCTGATCAACACCTGTCTTTTTAATATCCCTTTCTAGTGTCTGCCACTTCTCACATGCCCTGCTTCTTGGTTCTTGTCTTGCTCCTGGAACTTTGTTCTTTTTTGTAATTTATACTTAGTTCAACTGGTTCTATACCATCAATGACATCTAAATCTTTTCTCCTGACCTCAAGTCAGTAGGAAAAAAAGTCATCAAAGTTATTAGCCTAATAAATTCAAAAGGTCTAATAAATGCAAAAGGAAAAAATTCATTCTGTCACAAAGATCAGAATCCCCTTCTTTAAAATACTATGTTATAAAAATATGCCATTGGTCATTAATGGCTTCGACAGCAAGTGTGGACAGGCAAGGTTATCCCACATATGCCTCAAATAAATATACAACATATTTTGTTTTTCTTTTCTAAAATCATTATTCATAAATCAAATTCATTACTCACAAAGCTCCTTTATTTTTTATTTTATTGTATTGTATTGTATTGTATTGTATTGTATTGTATTGTATTGTATTTTGAACCAGGGATTGAACTCAGGGACACTCGGCCACTGAGCCACATCCCCAGCCCTATTTTGTATTGTATTTAGAGACAGGGTCTCACTGAGTTGCTTAGGGCCTCGCTAAATTGCTGAGGCTGGCTTTGAACTCGCGATCCTCCTGACTCAGACTCTCAAGTTGCTTGGATTACGGGCGTGCGCCACCAAGCCCGGCCACAAAGCTCCTTTATTATAAAGTGCTCTCTCAACTACTTTACCTTAAATAAAGTATTTGGGTTAAAAAAATTAAAACTGGTTCAGGCAATGCTAGGTTCAAATGACTACAGAAATCACTTGACAGACACAATTTAAAGAAAAGGAAGAGACAGAAAAATTAAAATACACATTTAGCCAATATCCCTGGGATTAAAATAATTACAATATGGAAATTATTAAATGGTTATGATGTAGAAATCATTAATATTCACCCTTAAGGCAAACTTGGGGTGAAGGGGGATTTCTGCTAACACTATATGAATGGGTACTTGTCACCTGGGATTCAATTTCAGTGATAACATCAAACTTGGAATTTTTTAAATGCTAATATAAAATAATGTATTACAAAGTGAAGAAAATATGCTATGGGAATGTTCTGTCTCAAAAAAGATGTTCAAATTATGATGAACACCTACTACTGAAAATTTATGTCAACAGTTTGAAAAATGCTCATTGATGAATGGAGAGCAGGAAAGAAAATATTCCTCAACCAATATTAAGTAATTTAAAATAAAGCAACTAAATTTAGGAATTAAATGTTTTAAGTATACATTTAACTACTTTAACAACAATGAAAAGTTTACATATTCAAGGTAATTAAAAATACTTTATTTCCTTATTGCAAATATAGGGATCATCTAAAATTTAGTCTGACCTATATAACAAGTATATACATCTATTTACCTTCACACTTTTACATAAGGAGAAGCAAAAGTAAGTCAAGCAATGTCTTTTATCAAGAACACAGGCAACAACAGGTGTTGGCGAGGATGTGGGGAAAAGGGTACACTCATACATTGCTGGTGGGAGTGCAAGTTGGTGCAGCCACTCTGGAAAGCAGTGTGGAGATTCCTTAGAAAACTTGGAATGGATCCACCATTTGACCCTGCTATCCCACTCCTTGGCTTATACCCAAAGGACTTAAAATCAGATTGCCTCAGTGATGCAGCCACATCAATGTTCATAGCTGCTCAATTCACAATAGCTAGATTGTGGAATCAACCTAGATGCCCTTCAGTAGATGAATGGATAAAGAAACTGTGGTATATATACACAATGGAATATTACTCAGCCATAAAGAAGAATAAAATTATGACATTTGTAGGTAAATGGATGATGTTGGAAACTGTTATGCTAAGTGAGATCAGCCAATCCCAAAAATCCAAAAGCCGAATGGTCTCTCTGATAAATGAATGATGATGCATAATGTGGAGGGGAAAGATGGCAAGAATGGAGGAAAGATAGCTAGCATAGAGGGAAGGGAGGGGTGGGGGCGGGTGGGGGGTAAAATTAATAACAGAGTATGTGACAGATACCATTGCCCTGTGTACATGCATGAAAGCACAGATGGTGTGACTCTACTTTGTGTACAACCAGTGAAACAATAGCTGTACTCCATTTGTGTTCAATGAATCAATAAGTAAATAAAAAAAAAAAAGTAAGTCAAGCAGAGTCTTAAAGGCAGCAAAGAAAAATCTGATCTTCTAATTTCAGAGGTTCTGGAAGTCATTGTTGTCTAAGAAATACTGGTAACCTAGATCCCTTATCTGAAATGTTTCTCTGTAAATGGAACAATATAATACAAAGAGAGGTAGTTGTACTGAGTCTGTTAGACAGCAGAGAGTCTTTCAAAAGCAACAATGAAGTCATTTGCTAAGGTTAATTAATATCAGGGTAACAGTTGATCAGGTATTAGGAAATATTTCCCCTTCTGTATAATTAATAAAATAGGAAATGTGTGATCCAGCACAACTTGGAACATCTTAGAATTTTCTAATTGCTAAAAAAGAAATTTCTACTGTAATAAAAATCTCCAGTTTTTTGGTGATACCAGGTATTCCTTGGCTTGTGGCAGCCTGACTCCAATCTCTGCCTCAGTCTTCAAATAGTTATCTATACTTGCATTCCCTTGAGTCCTTTATTCTTATAAAGACTCTAGTCATTGGATTTTGAGACTACCCTAAATCCAAAAAAATCTCATCTTGAGGTACTTAACAAATTACTACATCTGCAAAGATCTACCCAAACAAATCATAAAGAAGATTCCTGGTACATATAAATTTGGAGAAAATGCTATTCAACCCACTGTATACTCATGAAAAGAATGTTGAGATAATCAGTAGACCCAGCTTCAAGTCCAGATCTACCACTCTTAGCTTTGTGATCTTGGGCCAGTACTGATGTGTCTGTCACAGATACACCCTGGATATAAACTGTTCTTCCTAACTCTTCAGGATACTAGACAGAACAAGTGAGGAGATGAACTAGTTGAAAACATGAAAATGCTCTGCAAACTACAAAATATTGAACAATTTGTTGTAGTTTTGTTTTAGAAATTATCACTCTACCTCTAATAGTCTCTTCTTTGGCACTCATTAACTATTCAGGCTACCCCACATTTTTTTAACCAGGAATTGAACCCAGGGGCACTTAACCACTGAACCACAGCCCACCCCTCTTTTATTGTATAAATTTAAAATATATATATATATATATATACACACATATATATATGTGTGTGTGTGTGTGTATATATATATATGCATATATATATATATATATGTTTCCTGCCCCCCACCCCATGCTGGGGATTGAACCCAGGGCCCTGTTTGTTTGCGAGGCAAGGACTCTACCAACTGAGCTGTATCCCCAATTCTTATTTTATATTTTGAGACAGGGTTTCAATAAGTTGCTGAGCCTGACTTTGAACTTGCAATCCTCCTGCCTCAGTCTCCAGAGCAGCTGGGATTACAATCATGTGCCACCATGCTCAATTCAGGATGCTGCTTACTTGAAAAATGCTCAAAATTATTTTTCATTTCAATTTACTGCTACATTTCAAAGTATACTAAACCAAGAATTTATTTGCTAATTTACATAATTACAGATAAATTAACTAGAATGTAAGAATCTGAACTTAACTGGCCCAAGTTCCTTCTGTCATAATTCACCATGATCTGTGAACTTTCTTTCCACCTGAGAGATAACCAACCACTTATTTCTTCTTCTCTAACACTCCTTCCTTATTATCCCACTTCCTTCCCTCACCCCTAACCCTACTTCTAATGCACAGCAACTCAACACTGAAGAATTCCCCTATACACATGTTCAGTGAAAGAAATTTGAAACTAATCAGAAAGTGCTAAATCAACAAATAAAGGAGATGAAGTCCACCAAAGGGTGGCTTATCTTTTTCTATTGTCTTACATCAATGGATATGGTAAGTGTGTGTGCATGTGTCTTATTGATTACTGTTAGCTCCTTGAAGGCAAAAATCTCTATATCCCCATGCAGCAAGCAGTATAATTTGAATACAGTAAAACCTCAATAAGCATCTGTTGATTTTAATCTCATACAAAACATCATAACTTGAAACTGGTAAATAAACCTTTAAAAAATTATTAATTTCTATAAAGCTTCTCAGTTCAAGATTTAAATGCCCAACCCTTTGGGGACAGGTATTCACTTCTTAACACTTGTCAATCAGTGATTTTTTTTTTAATTTAAATACCCAGCTAAATGGAACAAAACAAAAACACAGGATAGAAGATCCATTCTTGGGGCTAGCTAGAAGGTTTAGGAGATGAGCAGAGACTGAAGGAAGAAGATAATACAGATCTGATATACCCATTGTGCTGGGTAATAACAAAACTCACGAAGCAGAAGCTTAACTAGGGGAGAAAATATTTTGAAATCATTTTCAAAGGGACTTTATGATAAAAATGAAACATATCTTACAGAGCTTTTATCATCTCTTCTTGCATCTTTTGTAAGGAATCCAGAAGCAGAGGAAGTGTGGTGTCATAATACTGATTCTGATGAAGCTGTGCCCCTTTCAATGCCAATACATACTGATTATGTAACATATGAAGTTTCATTGTAGCTTTGTCATAACGTTCCTTGGCCTTTTCTGTCTCCTTCCCTGAAATAAACAGTGAAGCAAGTTAGCAAAAAGACAAGGAAAAGTTTTTTCTTCACTAGGTACCATCTAAATTACCACTATCTTATTTCGGACATTTTATGAATAATCAACTGAAGATTATTGATTATATACTATGTGTTAAGCTTTATGCAAGTGCTCTTTATGTCACAGCACTGGCATGCAGGTTGTTATGAAGGGGGCATGCTCTACACTAAATGTTTGGTAAATCAAAGTATATGTACAACGAAAAAATA
This sequence comes from Glaucomys volans, assembly GCA_020662805.1. NCBI lineage: Eukaryota > Metazoa > Chordata > Mammalia > Rodentia > Sciuridae > Glaucomys > Glaucomys volans. The sequence goes on from JAJEJO010001077.1 coordinate 21,863, forward strand.
CTGATACATGATTCTCTCATCTTAAAGGAGCTTAACCCAAACCAACAGCAGTTCACATGAAATTGTACAACCAAAAAAATCAAAATTGGTTGTAAATAATGTTAAATTTTGAGGTGTATATTTGAGATATTAATAAAGACAAGGTTAGTCAGAGGAGGCTTTGTGGAGAAAACAGACCTTAAAAGATATGGCATGTGTGGAAAAGCATAAGACATAAAGAACAATAACTTGTCCCTTTCAATGAATATTATTAATTGAACACTACTAGAAACTATGCTAAACATTTGAAATTCAGTCTTTAAAAACAGGGTCCTTGACAGAGCCTGGTAAAACTGGAATAGCAAACACAGGCGGGGAAACTAAGCAATAGCATTGCTTCTCCACCAGGTGGGCTGTGAACCTGGCATGATCTTGGAGCTGGTAAACAGGTAAGCATGGGCAGGGCTGCACCTGGCACAGAACAAGCCAAGATTTCTCTGAAGACAGGACAGCCATTTCCTCCCCATGAGGAGAAATCACTGTTATAGAAATCAGAGTGCTAAACCAGTGCAGACTGTGGCCAGGACCTGAACTGATCTTTATTCCAGATACCCTTGCTTGGGGATTCACAGTATCATTGCTTCATGAATGAACTTCCTCAAACTCTCTCACTAAGTTGCTGAGACTGTCCTTCAACTTGCCATCCTCCTGCCTCAGCCTCCTTTGTTGCTAGGATTAAAGACCTGTGCCACCATGATAGGCTCACAACATGCTTTTAAATTTTCACATGAACATAGCCTAGCAGAAAGCTGTAGTAGCTCTCACATGTGGCCAACTGCTGACCAACAGCCTTGATGTCACCATCCCTGTGTGCCTTCCAGGTTTAGTTCTAGTAGTCCTCAGTCAGTGGCCTCTCAAAGATCACTAGAAGCCTATATATCAACAATGATGTGGCGGCCTAAAACAAGTTCTTGCTGTCCAGCAAGCATATCACCTTAGTCATCAACATCTGAGTATAGAAGTGGTAATACCTTCTATGAGGATATCCAGTGCCTACTGGTGCCTGTGGATGATGCACCCATCTCACAGCTCTGTCTTCTTTGACCCCATCCCCAACCACATCCACAGTGTGGAAATGAAGCAAGGCCTTACACTGCTACACTGTGCTGCTGGGAGTGAACTTCTTAGCCACTTTGTGCCTTACTTACCTCATGAAGTACCAAGTCATGTCTCTGCAAGATGCCACACATGGACCAAGTCAAGCTGGCCCATCATCATACCCAACAATGGCTTCTGGGAGCAGATCATCCACTACAAGTTCCTGGTGTTTGGCAAGAATACTGCACACATAATATCCCCCCAATGGGAGCAACCCTGACATCTATGAGAAAGAGGTCCATTTGAAGATTCCACTGTGAATCATCCCCCAGCTCCCCGCTTTAGGGTAAGGATATAGACCTGTTGTTGATCCTATACCAGGAAACAAAGTTGAACAATCTACCTTCATTGATACCATGAATACACCAAATGATGCCTTTTATAAGGGCAAAAAAGAAAAGGGGAAAAAAAAAAGAGTTGCTACAGCTTTCAACTTTGTAATCCATATCTTTAAAGATTAAACTCATTAATTGTTAGGTAGTGAAGATAAGTTTTCTACCCTATGACTAGCAGACAATGGCTGCTAGCCAGAGGGTAAAGTAAGGCAGATGGCACCATGGACAAATACACCAGTGCCCCAATGCCTATGACAGGTACATAATGCTGCTGCCCTTCCCCAGACTGACCTACTCAGAATGAGTCTGCTACAATTCCACTTTCTTCCTCCAAATCCAAAGCCAGAGACTTAAACATCATGGCAGCCACTAAACTTTTCATATTAAGTGCCAACCTACCAGATAATTGGCCTTTAAGCAATGCTCTAGGAATCCTAGGGACCCCAAGCAACCCCATGTTCACCTTCACCACAATAGCCCCACTCTGGTTTTCTAGATCAGATTTAGAGAGACAGTTTTCAAATAAAGCATTCTAATGTATTTTATAAAAAAAGAAAAAAGAATAAGCAATGTTACAGAGGCAAGTAAAGACAATGAGAGTGTTGAGGAAAGCAGGGAAATATGTCTAATGTGTAGGACCACTCTAGATGATAAATGACTTAAAAATCAAGCACAAAAATTGAAGTTTGAATTAGAAGAAGTCTGGGAGATACCGAAAATGTCATGAGTTAAAGCTTTTTGTGTTCTGTAACTAAAATAATTTAGAAAATATTTATAGATTACCAATATAAGTGAATGAATATGTAAATAAATAAAACTTTTTATTTGTTCTTTTTAGATATACCTAAAAGTAGAGTGTATTTTGACATATTTTATGTACATGGAGTATAACTTATTCTAATCAGGATCCCATTCTTGTGGTTGCACATGAGGTGGAGTTTCACTGGCCATATGTTCATATATGAATATAGGAAAAATAAAACTTTTAAGCAGATAATGAACTTTGAGATCAATTCAAATAAATATTTATCAATTCAGCTCAAGAAATTTTTAAAAACATATCTACTAATTTATGCCATTCAAAAGGAAGTTCTGTAAATTAATCCTGTCCCCAGAAATAGACCTTAAAGTTTTTGACATCTTTATATTTTTATATATATAATATATATGGAGGGAGGGAGGGGGAGAGAGAGAGAGAGAGAAAGGTAGAAAAAATTTTCCAGCAAGATGCACCTAATTATTCTTCAGAGTAAAATTCTTTAGCCATAGCCCATTATCAGGTGGCTCCTACACACAGAGATTTTAATAACTGTCCAATTATTTTACAGAATGTTGCCACAGATGATCTATATTACTTTAAAACATTAAGAACTTCTCAATGAGAAAATAATTTTTTCATCAGAGTGTTTCCTAACTTCTTTCACTTCTGAGTGGAAACATTCTAACACTAGGAGTAGCAGGAACAGAACAACGGTTTAAATTCAGTTCTAACCTGAAGAAAATCAGAAGAAAAAAAAAAACTAAACTAAAACCACTAAAGAAGTGATTTTTCATATTTTTTACTACAACCCATAGGAAGAACCATTCTATGTCATGAACCAGTATACTAATCATACACATTTAAATGTAATAACTTAAAAATCAATAACTCTCCTCAATTTGAGGTATGCCCAATGATTTTGTAAAAAAAAAAAACTATTCTATTTGAATTTTAAATTTCTAAGAATGTTCATCAGAACTCAATAAATTATTTTGCCTCAGTTAACATAAATCCCTAGAGAAATTTTAATTCATTCTGTATACATTTGGGATAATCTTAACTTAGCAATTAGTAAATCACTTCAACAATACTAGTTATGAACAATTTTTAAGATTCTGAGGAACATATCATTTCCATATATTGTTATTATGATTTTTTGCAGAATACAGCTACTTAGCATTATTCTTGCAGAAATACGTTTCATTATGTCCCCAAGAGTTAATGCAATTGACACATCTACAGCCAGTCCTGAAGACTACCTCTAAAAATGACCACCCCTATTTCTCCCCACCCACAAAAGACAGGAGGAGACTCCTATATGAAGCTGACAACCAAGATGCATCCCAGATCATATAGGAAACCATCTCAGCTAGAAACTAAGTAACATTAATGCCTGAACGAGAGTGGAAAGTTTACCACTTCCTGGTACAGAAGCTGTCAGAGCAGTTAATTATTGCCCTTGCTGAAGACCATTTCAAGTTTTTGATGCTTTTGTCTTTTGATTTGATTCACCATTTTTAAAGCTAGTTTGTTTCTGTTACTTGAAATTAAACAAATTAATCTGCCAATAGTTCAAAAGATCATGTACAATTATCCAGATAAATGAGTTCCAAGTAATAAAGATGTTTTCTACAGTCTACATGTTTATAATAAGAAAATAAAGCAAACAGTTTCCAAGCAAGAGTAATTGAGTATTGTATTCTAATTTGTTGTTATTGGCAGTTCAAAAGGCATAAATGAATTCCATATTTAATGTCCTATTTTTAAACACTATTACTTTTTTATATGAACTCTATTATATCTAATTAATTCCTTAAATTTTTAGTCTAACATCAGAAGTCATGCTCTCCACACAAACATTTTCATGGTGATGTTTAAACCATTTAAACCACCCATCTGTTTTCCTATTTGCCCAGATTTTTAAATTGCACACTACCCATCTGTCTTTCTATCTGGCACAGAATGATTCACAAAATAAACAACACTCAACTCTCGAAGATTTTATAATACAAAATATATTGGAAAGTTAAGAATTTCTCAGTTGCTTTTTTTCTTTATTAGGTACAGTGTCTGATACAATTGGAATAAGAGTAATAAAGCCAAAATCTAATTGTTATCAGCTGATCAATGGTTATTAAAAAAAATTGGATGCCTTTGAAAACATCCAATGCAGAATTCATTACATTAAAATAATAATAATAAATTCTTCAAAATATCTTGATGTTTAATACTGAATTTGAGGTTGTATATTAGTAGGTTTTTTGGGAGAAAAGATATTTTACCACTCACACACTTCTACATTTAGCTATGAGGTATGCTTATGGTGTGCATACTACCTATTTGTATCATCCTCCTTCCCTTCTAGGTATAAGTTTAAAAAATATGTCTACTTGCCATGATTTGGAAAGATATTCAACTGTACTTTTTCCTAATTTGTTTTAAAATAAACATTTAAGATCTGATAGAGGCTATACAAATAAATACCAAAAATGTTAAGAATATATGAAAACCACAGTTACAAATAAATTTTTTTAGTTCCTTTCACTTAACAAAATTATTGCAAAAACTATCTAGCACAATTCTTCCCCTACATCTATTTATTTCAGAATATCTCAGATCATTCACATACTTTCTGAACTTTTAATTTCTTAATATGAAATATTACAGATAGTGTAAGGTGCACAGAGTGAACAAATTCTTACTGACAAAGAATCTCAGTTGCTATATGCTCTTACTTAGGTGATGAGAGGCAATAAAGTTGTGCATGGAATTGTTCTATGTCAATTAACAGGGAGGAAAACATCCAATTTTTCCTCCTCCACATAATGAAAGTCTCAAAGAGATTGAATTATAATCTTTTGCCACCACTTGTTGACAAATCTGTTCAAGTTTTGTAATAACAGTGTGTATATACAACATGTCATGCCATAAACATTATTATGAAGCTAGCAAAACTCAATTACGTAAGTCTGACATTTACAAGGGAAAGGCTAGACTACACATTAAGCTAGGCTAGGAAGTAAAGTATTTTTTATTATAAACTTCTGTTTACCCTTCGCTGAATATCACAGTAGAAAGCCTCCTAACAATAAATAAGAAGTGATTAATGTCTGAAAATAAAGTGGTTATTTTATACTTTTTCTCCAAATATGATCTACTTTGATTTGGGTAACTAAATATTTTTCCATCTTATATTTTTATTTTCAAACATTCCTCCTCAACTTTAAGCTTTTTACTTTGCTATCCTAGATACACTGAGTACTAAAAAAAATGAATAAGAATTCATCTTAATGTCTTAATTACTTAGGCCAAATGTACAAATGTGTTTTTTCACATGGAAATCAAATTCAAGTGTGATATGTAGAAACAATGAAAGAACTACTTAGGTTATGCAATGTTGTTCTGACAAGAACAACGTTAAGAAGGCATCTTTAGTCTTAAGTTCTTTGATTAGCTGTACAACTCCAAACAAGTCCTTTAAACTGTAGCATCTAATTTTTAAACCTGGTAGTAAAATTATCTGTACTTCCTAACTTATTCAGTTGAAATGGAGAACAAATAGCAGAAAACTGTCAAAATTCAGTTAATAGCAAAGACTAAACAAAGCACAGAATTTAGAGAACAAAAAAAAATTGTGATTGTATCATCTTATAAAGATTGAAAAAAAATGGTTATATCTATACTTTCCTACATTTAATAAATTTCCTGAGATAAGAAAATTTGGTACATCAATAAAGAAATATTTATTGAACATTTACTACAGGTTTTAAACTGTTCTTGGAACCAACATAGTTCTATCTCATAAAATTCACAATGAAATAGGTTTAAAGAGCAGGCTCTCCAATTCAATGTAATAGCATTTCCTTGCATATAGAAATAGCTAGCTTTAACTGATCCACAGTTTTTCAATTACCTGTTAATTGAATTATATACCATGTCAAAATCTATATTTTATAATGTAACAAAGCTGTAAAAGGGAGGACTCCTGGGTAGGTAGGACAGCAGCAGCATTATAATTCTGAAGCTCCTACATAACATCCAAAAATATAACAAAGAAACATACACACACACACACACACATACACACACACCATCAATATAACTAAATTATCTATGAGTAGAATAAAAAATTCCAAATCTCTAGAAGTGATTTCTCATACTCTCACTGGAAGCATTCATGAAGACCAAGGGTCACTCTGTGGGGTAGGGAGAATGGGAGGAGGAAAAAGAAAAAGAGAGAGAGAGAGAGAGAGAGAGAGAGAGAGAGAGAGAGAGAAAGGGGAGAAGGGAGAGAAAGAGAGAAAGAGGGGGTGAAGGGAGGGAGGGAACAGAAAAAGAGAGAAAGACTGAGAGGGAGAAAGGGGAAGAAGCAGGATGGAAGGAAAGGAGGAAGGGAGACTAAAGAAAGAGAAGTGATAGCAGCATGATAAATACTGATCTAAAACCACTATCAAAAAAAGAAGATCCACCAGGTGCAGTGGTGCACACCTGTAATCCCAGCAGTTTGAGAGGCTGAGGCAGGAGGATCCCAAGTTCAAAGCCAATCTCAGCAATAGCAAGGCCCGAAGCAACTCAAGTCTCTAAATAAAATACAAAATAGGACTGGGTATGTGGCTCAGTGGTCAAGCACCCTTGAGATCAATCCCCAGTACCCAACCCCAAAAAAGAAGACCTACCCACATGTGAAAACACTTTTAAAAAAGCACTTACAGCAGGAAACAAGTGCATGAAAAAGGCAAAAAAAGCAATCTTAGAAAAGTAATGCTTCCAAGGGAGAAATGGTTAAAAGGCAGAAAAGTTGGAAACTGGGAAGGGAACAGAAGAAGAAAGAAAGAAAGATCTTGAAGGGAAAAAAAGAAAAGAAGGAAACTAAAAAATAAATAAGTAAAAGGACAAGTAAATCCTTGTCAGGAACCATCATCAGTATGACATTTTACCCTTCTTGCTAGCTAGCAAATTAGACTGCCATAGTTTCATGGAAGCCATTAGTAGACACAAAATTCATGGAGCAGACAATCAACAGTATATTACTCACAGCAAATCAATTAAAAGAAAAAAGTCAAAAGACAACTGACAACCTATTCAAAAATATTTGTACTATACAATAATAGATGAAGGACTAATAATTCTAATACATAAAGGAGTCTTAAAATTTTAAGAAATGACAGACCAAAAATTCAATAGAGAAAAATGGGCCAAAGGCAATTCATACATACACAAAAAAAACACATTTTTAAATGGCTTTTAAACACATGAAAAAATGGTGCACCTTACTCCCTCGTTCATGATAAAAGAAAAGCAAATAAAAATCACAGTGAAAAAAAAAACTACAGTGAGATATTATTTCTCATCTACCAAATTAGCAAACACTCTGTTGGTGAAATAAATAGTTTCACCAGAGAAACAAACACTGTTGCCCATTTTTGATGGGAATGCTAATTGGTATAAGTCTCATAGAAGGAAATTTGGGAATATCTAACAAAACTTCTTAAGTATTTATCTTTGAACTCAACCATCACACATCTAGCAATTTATGCTTATGATATTCCTCCAATCACACATTCACATACACACACACACACACACACAAATACCACATGTATAAGATTATTCTTGGTAGCACTACATATATAGATAGTCCTACTACTATGGTTTATCTTACAGATTTTTAGTTTTATAACAGTGTGGAAGCAATATACATTCAGGAGAAACTACTTTGATTTTGAGTTCTGATCTTTTCCAGGGCTAACAAAATGTGGTATGCCACTATCTCCTGATGCTGGGAAGCAGAAGCTAACTGCAGTTCTAAGTCAGCCACTTCACCAGTTATGAGGATAAATAATTGATACTCTGCAAAGTCCTGTGTTGCTAAGCTACAGTGTTCAGGAGTTTAGGTGTATTAAAGACATGATTGACCTCAATATTTTCAATTTATGATGAGCTTATCAAGACATGATCCTATCAAAATCTGAAAAGCATTTGTATCTGAAAAAATTAGAAATAAGCTAAATGTCTATACATAGCAGCATGCTTGAATAAACTTGCAGTGAAATGCTATACAGCTGTAAAAACAATGAAAAGCTATCTGTGTGCAGAAATACTGTGGTTTTTTTGGATACACCGTTAAACAGAAAAGCAAAGTAAAAGAGAATATCAAAGTATGGTAATTGTGCTTATGAATGAGATGGAAATAATTTAGAGTTCTCTAAGTATATATCTTTGTACAGTTCTGACTTTAGAAACCAAGTTTCACTCAGAAAGAAACAAAATCAACAAGGAAAAGGGGGGGAGGGGACTTTAAAATGGGATACAACAGAAGCAAAAGAACAAAACTATTTCCAGTGGAAAACAACCACAATAAAAGGAAGAGGGGGGAAAAGTTCTTACAAAATTGTAATTTCCTAATTCGATCATACTTTTTGCATTTATTAGTTTATTTTTAATATAAGGCAGGGCTTTATGAAATTCTTCGAAAAACAATACTTGACTACAAAAGAAAACTAAACACAAAAAAGTCCTAAGAAAATACCAAACTGTAGTTTCTAAATTTCACTTTCAGAAGCATGAGTTGCAGTACTAAAATTATTTCCCATGTATTCTAGCATTGAGTCAATAAGCTAGTACATTGTGAATAATAGGTGCTAAGTTTCTCATTGTCCGAGAAAGAAATTGCAAATATATAAAAAAGAACAGATGGCATGAACTTTATGATGTTGGATTAGAATTAGAAATATCAATGTGAACTCTTCAGTTTTAATATAGATAAATCAATAGATGCAGAAAAAGGCACAGAAATACAAGAGTGCATGTTTATTTACTTCCTAGCTCAGTCCATTGAGAAAACCTACAACAATGAACACATCCAGGGCCTCAGATACTATTTTCTAAATACTATTTTCCACTGAAAGGAAGCAATATTCCTTAGAAAAATGGAGTATGAAAAGCATAAGATGAACCAGAAAATAAGTATTCAACAAATTATAGAAACATATCAAAAGGACAGAGGAGCCAGTTTGAAGGGGCCTCCACTGGCCAAATATGAGCATGACAGCATACAAGGATAGCAAAGGATTCTAACCAAGACTAAAATAAGAATGCACAACTTCACAATAATACAGTAAATTAATATATAAATTTACAAAGTAAACTGAAGAGAGGGAAAAGCCTTCATATACATTTAAAACAAATTAACATGTAAAATGAAGGATGGATTTAGAAAATTATTACTTCACAATTACAATTATGCTATGCCAATATTGGGCTTGATACAATATGACTAGTATCCTTATTAAAAAAAAGGAAGTTTAGATGAAGACTTGCCTAGATGGAGAGAGGCCTTAGAAGAAATTAACCTGCTAACACATTGCTGCCAAATTTTTAGCCTCCAGCACAGTGAGAAATTAAATTGGTTGCCTAAGTTGTTCAGATCAGACAGATACAATATTCATGGTTTAGAGATGGTAAGAAAGTGGAGCGGCTTCCTTGGGTAGAGAGACGGAGGTTACATATTGAAAATGGCTGATCTATCCTCCAACCCTATATGGTCCTCCTCTGTATTTGAGTTAAATAAGAAAGAAATGCATGTCTGCCTTTTTCTAAGTGCTTTACTTGAGACTTGAATGTCCCTCAGAAGTTCCTGTGTTAAAGGCTTGGTCCCCAGGGTGATGTTACTCAGAGGTGGTGGGATCTTTGAGATATGGCGCCCAATGGAAAAATCCTTAGGTCACTGAAGGCATGCCTTTGAAGGAGATTATGGGATGCCTGTATTTCAGTCTCTCTCTGCCTCCCAGCTCATGATGTGAGTGGTGCCCTCCACCACATACTCCCTACCATTGCTACAACAAGCCCTCACCAGAGGCCCAAAGCAATGGGGCCACTCAATCACGGACTGGAAGTTCTAGAACCATGAGCTGAACAACCTTTTTCTCTTTATAAATTAATTGCCTCCAGTATTAAGGTAGTATCTACTCAATTTCTCCACAGCAAAGTTGATTTAATTTTCCTTTGTAATTAACAAGTACCTTGTAGGAAAAACTTTGGCATGTTATTAATAAGGTGTTATTCCTCTAATTTTCACCAACTAGTGTTTACATCTATTTATGGTTTGTGCCTAAATGACTTCTAATTATGGTAAATTAGTCAGTTTTGTCTTCCCATTTGAAGTTCCATCTAGTGTTCCTATACTCAAGAAGGCTATAAAGTGCTCTATGGAGAAAATGCATGTTAGATTAGCTTTATTCACTCATGAGTTATAACGTGTTATACTTATAACTTGGTTGTGAGGTCAATGAAAACCAACAATATATATTCATCAGATGTCACTAAATGCAAACATATACAAAACAAAGTTATGCATTCACTGACAGTAGAAAATATGGTGTTATAGAACTAAACTTTTCATATTCCCTAGGAGCAGTGATTCAGTATTTGCTAATTCAGTATTCACAGTGACTTTATAGAAATACCTACCCTGAATAATAAGAATCTTCTGTCTATCCATTCAGAATTTCACCATTTTTTCACCACTTCAGTTTCCACCTGGGTCCAACCTAGCATGACCTCATCTGCCTGGAAATAACTGGTTTCGTTCTTTTCATCCTCCCCCATCCCTCAAACTACTCTTAATGACGCTACCTGGCTTATTTTATTAAAATGTTAAATTAGTTCATGTCACTTCTCTGCTCAAAACCCTCCAATGACTTCGCATCTCAATAGTACAGCCAAAGTGTCTGTATTACCAAGTGTCTACATTTTATGCGCCTTTCCTGCTGCCCACCATCATTCTTCTCTGACCTCATCTCATTCCTTTACAACACTTCCCTTATCAGTCAACTCAGTCCCAAACACAAAGGCTACTCCCTATGCTTAAAGTATTCTTTTTAAAAAAATTTTTTTTAGTTGTTGATGAGTGTTTATTATAATTACTTATCTGCAGGGCTGAGACTCAAACCCAGTGCCTCACACATGCTAGGCAACCACTCTACCACTAAGCCACAACCCCAGCCCCTGGAGTACTCTTTGCCCCAAATAATCACCTGGCTCATTCCCTCACTTCCTCTACTCTTCAATTAAATGAATCTTTCTCCAAGAGGCGTACCTGAACATGCTCCAACACCCCATTCACCTACCTTGTTTCATTTTTCTCCATCATACTTATCACCATTTAATATACCATGTTTCATCTATTTGCTTTATGAACTATCTTCTGCTCTGAAATGTAAGCCTCATGGAAACAGGGATTTGTTTATTTTATTATCTACATTCTCACTGGTTAAAAGAATAGTGCTTAGCACATAACACTAAAAATAAATCTTAAATGCATGAATTGAACAGTTCTTAATTGAAAAACAAAGTTTAAATAAATTTTTAATTAGGTTATATAAAGATTATAATTTTTCATCTAGTATTTAGATCATGTTGGTTATATTATCAATATTACTTTCTGATATCATCTTTCTAGTAATAAAGTCCAAAACTAATATTTCTAAGAAGTTTACCTACAAAATACAGAAAAAAGCAAAAAGACATAACTTAGTATCTTCTATATGAAACTTAAGATTTGTTTATTCAAAAAAAGCAAAGTAGAGACAAATCAAAATATTGTGCTTTTGCTATATTTTAGAAGTTTACATAAAGAATATAAGTAAATCATGTAGCATATTCCATTCCACATAATATTTCAGCATCTAATGAGACTATTTTAACTGTCACTCTAATTTATGCACAGCTTTAACCCAATGCAAATTAGATTAATAACTAAGAGTGCCATTACTTTTAATAACTTTGCAAAGTTTCTATCATATTAAGCTCCCTGCAGTGAAAAGCATTCGTTCCATAAGTTAGCTGCTAATATATCATATATTAATGACTAGATAGAAAAAAAAAAAAAACAAGACTCTCACTCACAGGTCCCTTCAATAGAACTACCAATCAACAACAATAGCTTGAACTCTATTCTGACCTTTAGTAACTACTATATCCAAAATGCATTTCTTCCATATGTTGAATGACAAAATATATTTGAATTCTAGAATATTTTCTAGAAGACCTCCATTCACTAACCATACATGATTCTGATATTTAAGTTATTGTATAAGGACAGTTACCATTCTTGATGAACTCACATTTTTAAAAGTTAACTAAGAGAGCCTTTTAAAAAGTCGTATTCATTTTTTTAAATTTTGGATTTATTTAAATATAAATTTAATCATCTGTCTCAAGGCTGGACTCATTTCAAACTGTTTTTCATAAAGTACTCTAAAAAGGCAACTCAAATCTAACCAAAGGATCTAACCAATTGTAACTGACTACAAAATATCACAAACCTAATCATAATGCATGAAGAATCAATTTAAGAAAATCTAGTTCCCAATTACAGAAAAATTTACTTTTGAATGAAATTTGAAGCTACTTCTCAGTTTCAGCAGTAGGTATCTCTTATTCTGCTAGGTAAAGAACTGTAAATTATCAAGGAGTTTACCAATCTCTTGGCACTCTTTTTTTTCTCATACAGAATGAATGATTAGAAAGATAATTTGTTTCCCCATTCTTGTTACAAAAGAGGATGAGGAGAGCTCCTTTCAAGCTTCTCTAAACTGATTGTCATGAGCACGGGTAATACGATTTTGTGCTGTTTTTTTTTAATCTGATGTGTGATAAAGAACAGCATTCAGATTTGTACTCATGCAATAGAAGGCCTCACAAATATACTGTGGATATTTTAAGGCTTGATTAATTAAAAAACTTAGTGTATGTAAACTATAAAACTTATATATTACATGGCAAATACACAAGTACCTGCATATAGGAGTACAGGTAAAGATAACAGATATTTTTTACAACATGAACAAATATGGGAAAGAGTAGGCCCCAAATATTTCAGAATGAATAAACTCATACAACTCACAAAACAAATGAGTAAAGAAAGTAAAGTACACTAAGAGTCTAAAACTTAGGTTAATGTGTTTTTGCCTTTCATTTTTGCCAATGAAGTTTTATTTAATTCATTTTCTTCATAGGAAGAAATAAAACTAACAAGACCAGAAACATTAAAGTCAGATGGACTTGGTTTCATCGAATTTTATTTTTTTACTTTCTCCATCCTGCGCTTTAAAATTGTGTACCACCGGAAGCAGTGGTGCATGTCTGTAATACCAGGGGCTTAGGAGGCTGAGGCAGAAGGGTCACGTGTTCAAAGCCAGCTTCAGCAAAAGCGAGGCACTAAGCAACTCAGTGAGACCCTCTCTCTAAATAAAATACAAAATTGGGCTGGGGATGTGGCTCAGTGGTTGAGTGCCCCTGAAGTCAATCTCTGGTACCTGCCCCCCCAAAAATTGAGGGTCTACAGAAATTTCCAGGGTTGAGAATATAGCTTAGTGTTAGAGCACATTTCTAGTATGCCCACTGCCCTAGGTTTGATCCCCAGTAGTACCAAAAAAAAAAAAAAGAAAAAGAAAAACAAGGTTAGAAAGAAAGAAATTAAAAACTACTATTAACAAATTGGACCAAGTTAGCAACATTGATTGGTTGACACCAAAACAGAATATACAATTGAGTCAAATTAAAGTACAAATAAATGTAAAAGAAAAAAATAGTCATAACAACAATAGTCTCAGATTACAGTGGAATTAATTTAAAAATCAAATTTGAAATATCTCTAGAAAAAAGTCAAAACAGGGAACCAAACAACACACTTCTAAATAACCTATGAAACAAACAAAGAAAAGTTCAAAAAGAAAACTAGTAAGTATCTTGAACTGAAAAGACAAGATTTAAAAATTTGTGAGTGCTAGGGATGTGCCTCAATGGAGAGCATTTGCCTAACATGCATAAGGCCCTGGTTTCAATTGGAAGGAAGGAAGGAAGGAAGGAAGGAAGGAAGGAAGGAAGGAAGGAAGGAAGGAAGG
>JAJEJO010001077.1:36010-54737 GCA_020662805.1 Glaucomys volans
AGGAAGGAAGGAAGGAAGGAAGGAAGGAAGGAAGGAAGGAAGGAAGGGTAGGTGTAGTATATTGCTAAAATAGTACATACAGACATTTATAGCATAAAATGCCTGTACTATAAAAGATTGTTCTCAAATTCATTCATGACCTAAGCTTCCATAATAATAAAATTTAAAAAGAAGTGCAAACCATACCTAAAGCAAGCCAAAGGAGAGAAATGATAAAGAACACAGCATAAACCAATGAAATAGAAAGTCAAAAATCTGGAACAAAATAAAATCAATGAAGCCAAAAGATGATCTTTTAGAAGATTAGAAAAATTGATAAACCTCTGGCCAGAATGATTAGGGAAAAAAAGAGAGAAGACACAAAATACCAATATCAAGAATGAGATGGAAATATCAGTACAGATTCTATAAACACAAAAAGGTAAATTAAGATTTATGACCAACTTAATAACAGTAAATTCAATAATTTAAATGAATTAAACAAATTCCTTGAAGGACATAACCTACCAAACCTAAAGTAAAAGATCTAAACTAAATAGTCCTGTATTATTTAAAGAAATGGAATTTAGAATTGAAAACCTTTTCCAAAAAAAAAAGGACAAATAAAAACCCAGATCATATCACAAATAAATTCTACCAATATTTAACAAAGAATATCAACTGAATACAAATCTATCTAGAAAATTAAAGAGGAAGTACACATTCTGAGGTCAATACTATCTTATAAGGGAATAAGACAGAGATATGACAAGAAACATAGGTATAGATGAAAAATTATAAACACAAATTTGGAAAACCATATCTAAAAATATAAGAAATGATGATACATCATGACAAAGAATATTTTATTCTAGAAATGAAAAATTAGCATAATATTTGAAATGTGAAAATCAAATAATTTGCCATGTTAATTAATATATTAAAAATCACATACATTTTAATCATGGTGGATACTAAAAAAGCATTTGACAAAATTTGCCATTCATTTTAAAGCAAGAATAGAAAAAAATTTCAAAATTTTTTAAATTTCAAAAATTTTTTAAAAATTTAAAAATCAAAAAAATTTGATTTTTAAAAAACAATCGTTGAAAAACTACAGCTAACTTCATACTTAATGGTAAAAGACTAAATTCTTTTCCCTAAGTTCAGTAACAAGGCAAAGCAAAGTCACTCCTATTCAATATTATAACGAACATTCCAGCCAAGAAAAAGAGAAAGGATGAAAAAAATTTAAAAGTTTTATTCATAGACAACCTAACTCTATAGGTACAAAATCCAATGGGATTCATAACGTATAAAATATGAACAATCCAAACAAAATCAAAGAAATAATACCATTGACAATAGAACTAAAATAATTTAAAAGAATTTTAACAAAAGAAACGCAAGGCCTGCACACTAAAAGCTCTAAAACATTGCTGATGGAAACAAACTGATAAAAATCTTACAAAAAAATCACATGTTCAGGGAGTAGAACGCTTCAATATTGTTAGTAAGTCAGTTCTCACCTATTTGATTTAAAGATTCAATGCAATCCTTATTAAACCCCAGCAGGCTATTTTTCAGAAATTCACAAGAGATCTAAACAGGCATAAGGAAATTCAAAGGTCCTAACGTATTTAAAACAACTTTTAAAAAGAACAAAGATGTGATACTACCACTACCTAATTTTAAAAATTAATAAAGTTATAATGTATGGTCTAAGTATTTATCTCCAAAAATTAATTTATTGAAATACTAACCCCATAATGCTATGGTATTAGGAGGTAAGATCTTTGGAGAAAATATTAGGTCATAAGGGTAGAGTCCACAGGAATGGGATTAATAACCACATGTAATAGGAGCAAGAGAGCTCATTTGCTCCTTCCACCCTGTAGGGATACAGAAAAAGTAGCATATATGAATCAAGAAACAGATCAAATAACAGATCTATTATACCCTTGATCTAAGATTTCTCAGCTTACTAAGCTGTGAGATACAAATTTCTCTTACTTATAAGCCATCCATTTTGTGGTATTTTGTTACAACAATCCAAACAGATTTAGACATATAATCAACAAGACAATGTGGTGTGACATAAAAATAAACAAATAGGTCATTAGAACTGAGTCCAGAAATAGACTCACACATATAAAGTCAGTTAATTTTTTTTGAGAATGAAGCCAAAGCTATTCAGTAGGAAAATGATAATCTTTGCAAAAATGGTGCTGGGATAACTTAATTGCATTTTTATACTACATTTTATGAGTAGATCAAGAATAGGAGTTAAAAACTGAAATAAGAGGGCTGGGGATACAGCTCAGTTGGTAGAGTACTTGCCTCGCGTGCACAAGGCCCTGGGTTTAGTCCCCAGCATCACCCACACACACACATACACACACACACATCCCTGAAATAAGTACTTTTCACATATACACAAACACAAAACAACACCAAGACAATCTATACAAGAAAAAAATTAATGAATTGACTTTGTCAAAATGAAAAACACTATTTAAAAAAAAAATGGATTCACACCAAAACTGTATGTTGGCAAAAAGATAGTATAATTTTTAACAAATGGTTAAAACTAGATATCCACATGCAGAAGAATAAAACTAGACACCTGTCTCCTACCATACAGAAAAGTCTATTCAAAATGGATCAAAGATGTAGGATTTAGACCAAAAAGTTCACAAATGCTAGAACAAAATATAGGATCATCACTCCACTATATAAGCACAAGCAACAACTTTCTCAATAGGACTCCTAAGATCAAGAAATAATTCCAATTATTAATAAATGGGATGAAATCAAATTAAAAAGCTTCTGTACAGCAAAGGAGGAAACAAAAGCATGAAGAGAGAACTTACAGAATGGCTAAATATCTTTGTTACCTCTCCACCTATGGAGGACTAATACCCAGAATATTTAAAGAACTCAAAAAAACTACCATCAAAAATAATAATAATAATATTCCAATAAATGGGCAAATGAACTAAACAGACACTTCTCAAAAGAATACAAATGACCAACAAATAAATGAAATGTAACAATATCAAATTACTAAGTATGTTAAATCATGCTTATGTTGGGAAATGTCATAGTTTTAGGGAATATATACTTGGTATTCAGGCAGAACTATTACAATGTTTACAATGTACTTCAAGAGTTTAGCAAAAGTAAACTTGATTCATACATGTATATGCATATATACATACATGCAGAGAAACATAAGGAGATACAAAGAGAGAAACAGAGAGGAAAAGCAAAACAGTGACAAAATTTTGGCAATTTGTGAATCTGGGTAAAAAGTATGCACATGTTCATTTTGTTACAATTTCAAATTTGCTGTGGGCCCAGTTTTTTTAATTGGGTAACTCTCTGTTTATGAAAAGTTCAACTTCCAACTGCTTGAAGATAGGATCCACATCTTTTTCACTTTTATATCTCTGGTCTTTACCAAATAAGAGACAGTCTTATTATATAAAATGAATAAATTAAGTAACTAATGAGCTAGTAAGTATATAAATACAAAATGATAAAGAATAGATTCAGAATTGTTTAAGAGTCCTGAAATAGGTACCCTGATGAGAATCATCTATGAGAGCTTGCTTTCTTCTTTTATACCAATATTCTTTTTTTTAATTTTTATGAAAAAAATCTTTAAACCTATACAGAGGTAGAGATAATTGTTCAATAAATCCCTAGGTACTTATCGATTGGCTTGAAGAGCCAACTCATGACCAATCAAGCTTCATCTTTACTTTTATCTACTAATCCCCTGGACTATTTTAAAGCAAATCTCAGATATCACACAGCATGTCAACTGTGAACATTTCTGTATTTACCTCATAAATATAGAGGCCTGTAAGAAAATAACCACAATTTCATTACCACACCTAAAACACAACAAATATTCTTTAATAGCATTAAATATGCTGAGTAAAAATCTCTCAGATTATCTCATAATTATAACACTTGATATTCAAATCAGGATTCAAATGACATCCATTCAGGCATACTGTAAAACGGCAATCCTCACAATCCCAGATGCCTATGTGATTTATTCACACAATTTCCATCCCTCCCTCACCAATAAGACATGAAAAGGAGAAGGGAATATTGAGTCTTTTCCTAACCACTGACCCAGACAGACCTCAGCCTGACTCCAGCTCTCACCTGATGGTACAAAACAAGCCAAGTTCAGCAGTTTAGATACCTGTTTGTCACTTCCTGGCAGAAATATTCACTGGTTTGAGATAAACTGGAAATCCATATGCAGCAAAATGAAACTAAACCCATATCTCTCACCCTGTACAAAACTCAACTCAAAGTGGATCAAGGACCTAGAAATCAGGCCAGAGACTCTGCACCTAATAGAAGAGAAAATAGGTCCAAATCTTCATCATGTTGGCCTAGGACCAGATTTCCTTAACATGACTCCCAAAGCGCAAGAAATAAAAGCACGAATCAATGATTGGGATAGAGTCAAACTAAAAAGCTTCTTCTCAGCAAAGGAAACAATCAGCAATGTGAAGAGAGAGCCTTCAGAGTGGGAGAAAATTTTTGCCACACACACTTCGGACAGAGCACTAATCTCCAGAATCTACCAAGTACTCAAAAATCTTTACACCACGAACACCAATAACCCAATCAATAAATGGGCCAAGGAAATGAACAGACACTTTACAGAGGAAGATCTACAAGCAATCAGCAGATTTATGAAAAAATGTTCAACATCACTCGTTATAAGAGAAATGCAAATCAAAACCACCTTAAGATTTCATCTTACCCCAATTAGAATGTCTTTTATCAAGAACACAGGCAACAACAGGTGTTGGCGAGGATGTGGGGAAAAGGGTACACTCATACATTGCTGGTGGGAGTGCAAGTTGGTGCAGCCACTCTGGAAAGCAGTGTGGAGATTCCTTAGAAAACTTGGAATGGATCCACCATTTGACCCTGCTATCCCACTCCTTGGCTTATACCCAAAGGACTTAAAATCAGATTGCCTCAGTGATGCAGCCACATCAATGTTCATAGCTGCTCAATTCACAATAGCTAGATTGTGGAATCAACCTAGATGCCCTTCAGTAGATGAATGGATAAAGAAACTGTGGTATATATACACAATGGAATATTACTCAGCCATAAAGAAGAATAAAATTATGGTATTTGTAGGTAAATGGATGATGTTGGAAACTCTTATGCTAAGTGAGATCAGCCAATCCCAAAAATCCAAAAGCCGAATGGTCTCTCTGATATATGAATGATGATGCATAATGTGGGGGGGAAAGATGGCAAGAATGGAGGAAAGATAGCTAGCATAGAGGGAAGGGAGGGGTGGGGGCGGGTGGGGGGTAAAATTAATAACAGAGTGTATGACAGATACCATTGCCCTGTGTACATGCATGAACGCACAGATGGTGTGACTCTACTTTGTGTACAACCAGTGAAACAATAGCTGTACTCCATTTGTGTTCAATAAAAAAATAAATTAAAAAAAAAATTAATAGACTAAAACCCACAATAGAAATGCTTGACTTACTTCCCCTGTGTAAATACAGTGTTGATGACAGTCAAAGCTGGTCATTAAGACATATATTGTAACAAACAAGACCTGAATTCCCCAACTTTACCAGGGGACCCCAGTCAACCTCTGGAATGTTTCCTAAGAAATAAACCCCACAGTATTATTTGTTTTCTAATATATACAAAAAGAGTGAAAGAAAATATTATTCTTTTTGACACTACTTAGTGCAGGAAAAAGCTTTATGACTCACAAAATTGTTTTATATTTAAACCTAACCATGTATTTAAATATACAAATATTCAAAATTTAATCTGCAGTAAATAAATTTGCATATTTTCTTTTCAAGTACTTGTTATTCTATGCTGCAATCAAGAAGCACCTCTAACTAAAATGCATTTATTTCTTACTAAAGTGACAGCCCTAAGTGAGAGGCGCTCTCTCTTCTTTGCTCATTGCTTCAAGCCAGCCTTTCCTTAAAGGGCTCATGGTCAGAAATAGTTGAACATAAATAGAGAAGCCCCAGCAAAGTTTTTCCATATCTCCAGCTTTCTATTCCCTATTTGCCTTGTTCTCTGTATCTTCCCCAACCCTCCTTTCTATTCTTCTCAATTATCCTTTACACATTTTATAATTGATGAACTATTAATGTAATCATTATTAATAAGAAGAATCAGCAATAGATGTCAAACTATGGGTGGAAGATCATTAGGTTATTCAGAATTCACACATGCTAAAATATATTTCCAGAGTAACCTTCAAAATGGAGGGATCTAGTGATTACCACTTCAGAGATCAAATTTGAGCACTAAGAGTGACACAATCCAACTTTATGAGCCCCTTGATAGGATGCAACATAAAGTAGGCATATCACCTATGAAGTATTCTTGCCAAGAATGTTTCCTGTGAACCTAATCAAGCCTCCAGCCCTATCCAATTTATAAGAAATACAGTGGGACCACATCTGAGTAGGCAATCAAAGCCAAAATGTGAGAAATTTGATAAGAAAATTGTCCTGAACTCTGGGGAAAAAATAAATATCATGAACAAAAATTAGGGAGTACGATTCTAGGTGAAGATTTAAAAAGTCTAAAGAGATAAAACGATCAAAAGTGGTATGTTTGCCTTGATAAAATCCTGGTTTAATATAACAAGAAGACCCAGAAGAGCTAAAGCAATCCTTAGCAGGAAGAGCAAAGCAGGTGGTATCACAATACCAGACCTTCAACTATATTACAGAGCAATAGTAACAAAAACAGCATGGTATTGGCACCAAAATAGACAGGCAGATCAATGGTACAGAATAGAGGACACAGAGGCAAACCCACATAAATACAGGTATCTCATACTTGACAAAGGAGCCAAAAGCATACAATGGAGAAAAGATAGCCTCTTCAACAAATGGTGCTGGGAAAACTGGAAATCCATATGCAGCAAATTGGAACTAAACCCCTATCTCTCACCCTGTACAAAACTCAATTCAAAATGGATCAAGAACCTCAGAATTAGTCCAGAGACCCTGCACCTAATAGAAGAAATGGTAGGTCCAAATCTTCATCACGTCAGTTTAGGATCAGACTTCTGTAACAGGACTCCCAAAGCATAAGAAATAAAAGCAGGAATCAATAACTGGGATAGAGTCAAACTAAAAAGCTTTTTCTCAGCAAAGGAAACAATCAGCAATGTGAAGAGAAAGCCTACAAGAGTGGCAGAACATCTTTGCCACACACACTTCAGCTAGAGTACTAATCTCCAGAATCTATAAAGAACTCAAAAAACTTTACACCAAGAATACAAATAACCCAATCAATAAATGGGCTAAGGAAATGAACAGATACTTCACAGAAGAAGATCTATAAGCAATCAACAGATACATGAAAAAATGTTCAACATCTTTAGTAATAAGAGAAACGCAAATCAAAACTACCCTAAGATTCCATCTCTCCCCAATTAGAATGTCTATTATCAACAGTACAAGCAACAATAGGTGTTGGCAAGGATGTGAGGGAAAAGATACACTCAGACATTGCTGGTGGGGTTGAAAATTGGTGCACCACTCTGGAAAGCAGTATGGAGATTCCTTAGAAAACTTAGAATGGAACCATCATTTGACCCAGCTACCTCCCACTCCTTGGCCTATACCCAAAGGACTTAAAATCAGTATACTACAGTGACACAGCCACATCAATGTTTATAGCAGCTCAATTCACAATAGCTAGATTGTGGAACCAACTAGATGCCCTTCAATAGATGAATGAATAAAGAAACTGTGGTATATATACAGAAAGGAATATTATTCAGCCATAAAGAAGAATAAAATTTTAACATTTGGAGGTAAATGGATAGAGTTGGAGAATATCATGCTAAGTGACATGAGCCAATCCCAAAAAACCAAAGGCCGAATGAGTTCTCTGATAAGTGGATGATGATATATAATGGGGGCTCAGGGGGAGGCAAGAATGGAGTAAGGATGGATTGTATAGAGGGAAAAGAGGGGTGGGGAGGTGATGGGGGGAAGGTAAGATAATAGAATGAGACAAACATTACCCTATGTACATGTATGATTACCCAAATGGTGTGACTCTACTTTGTGTACAATCAGAGAAACGAAAGTTGTACCCCATTTGTGTAAAATGAATCAAAATAAACAAATAAAATAACAAGAAGATAATGACAAACAGAAAAAAAACCAGCTATAAAAGATATTGTGGGGGCAATTTGGGAAACTGGAAAGTGAACTGAATATTAAATGATAGTAGGGCTGTGTTAAGATGCTAGATGAGCCAGGTGCGGTGCCAAACACTTGTAATCCCAGAAGCTCGGGAGGCTGAGGCAAGAGGATCCTGAGTTCAAAGCCAGCCTCAGCAAAAGCAAGGCACTAAGCAACTCAGTGAGACCCTGTCTCTAATTAAAATACAAAATAGGGCTGGGGATGTGACTCAGTGGTCAAGTGCCCAAGTTCAATCTTTGGTACTCCACCCAAAAACAGATGCTAGGCTATATAAAAAATGGTAGGGAGTTATTATTTTCTTAGATATGATAACTTCTTTGGGGATTATTAGAAGAATATCTCTATTCTTAGGAGATAAATGCTGAGCCACTTAGGAATCAAAGGTATGATGCCTGAAACCTACATTTAAATGGTTCACAGGGCATCTGCCAGTGTGGCAGAATGTTTACAGTTGTTGAATCTACATGGTCAGCATGAATATTCTCCATACCATCTTTCTAACTTTCATGGTTATTTAAATTTTTTTCTTCAAAGGTTATACAAAGTAAAAACAAAAATAATGATGGGCTTCTTGGTTGGACTGGGGTGTCAGGGAAATACTTTTTCAATCTGTGTAAATTGAAGCTAGTCTGAAAAAGAACTGAATTAACTATTATATTATGAGAAACTGGACTGAGGGGAAAGTAGGGCGGATTTCTCTCAGTGGCTACTTTCTCCCTGCTGGGTTACTCCTTTTACCTATCTCATATTTACAGCTACCTTCCATTCCCCTCTCTCACTTAGAACAGTCTTCTTACAGGAGCCTGAGGCACTTGACCAGCCTAACTTCCACAATTATCCTCTTTCTACCTATGTTAACTTGGTCCCTTTTAAATTTCAAACTCATGCTTGCCCAGGATTCTTTTCAATTTTGCTCACCCCAACCCATTTCCTTCACCTAATTTGTGGAAGCCATAATCTTTCACCCATGTATCTCTTTCATTTTGGTCACCTCTTCATATTCATTTTAAAGGTACATTTAGAGGAATTCACATTTTTATTAAACCTACAGAGGTGATTTTTTCTGTCTATAAAAGAAGAGGCACTGACATGGCCATGAAAACTGGGTATGTATGTGTTAGTTGTGATGGTGACAGTGATTGTGGAATCCATTTACCACCTTGTATACCTCTTTGTATCAAAGCGTCTTCATGCTTAATGTTTGTTGAGGTAATGTGAAATAAAAAAGAAACGTCTCTAAATTATTAGCTGCAGCTTAATAGGCTAACATTATTTTGGTTGTTCTCAGAATATACTGTAACACTCAGTAGACTGATGTCCAAAGCAGTCCAAGTCAATTTAAGACAAGACTCTATACAGCAAAGCAAGTAAAATTTAAGGTCTATTCCAAAAAAAAGAATGAATTAAAATGATACTATATTCATATTACAAATGAGTGTTGTATTTTAAATAAACTGAACATGAAAGTAGTGTTCCTTTGGATATAAATTTTAACATTCAAAAATTTAAATATTTAGGGCTGGAGTTGTGACTCAGTGGTAGAGCACTTGCCTGGAATATGTGAAACACTGGGTTCAAGTCTCAGCACTACATATAAATAAATATAATAAAGGTCCATCCACAACTAATTTTATATATATATATGCATATAATTATATGTAATCAGTATATATTATATATATACTATGCATAGTATATATATATATATATATATACACATACATACTATATATACATATATATAGTTAAAAATCTTTAAATATTTTATGATCCATACAGCAGGATCAGGAATTTGGGATTTCAATATTAACCCAGACTTCCTGCTGGTCTATTACTATGGCTAAACCTCCACTTATAGGAATTGAGCTCAACCTATTTCTCAATCAAATCAAGAATTTATCCTTGTTCTCTATAACTAGATGCACTACACCGTAGTAGGGTTTTAAATAGCTTTCCCAAGACCTCCTAATGTCCAAAGTAATGATTTAGACGCCAGATCCATATCTGGGTATCTACTGTCAGCCCCAGCAGTGTCTAGAGCTCATTCCAGAAATCTGGCCCACCTACCTAAACTAAAGTTCTGACACACAGTCTGTAAACACTGAAAAAAATTACTATCATAGCTCATCATCCTAAAAGAAAGTAAATAACTTTACAAAAGGACTTCAAATTTTTGAAAAAGAATGAGACTTGGAGTTCTCAAGTTAAGAATGTCAATTAAGTGCAAGCTCCTTGAATGGCTAGGAAATTTTATTTCGAATCTCAAAACTTAAATATAGAAAGTGTTCAGTAAATGCTTCTGGATTATCCAAAGCCCTCTTATAAAATAACAAAGGGGTGCTAATGGTACATGAAGTTTGAAAATCAATAAAATAATTATATAGTGTTGGAGTATAAATCCAAATCCAAAAATATCTGACCCCAAAGTCTTTGATCTTTCCCCTAAGCTATTTTTCCCTTTTCTTCACTAAAACAATTTAGATAATTTAGTTACAAAGCACTTTTTTAAAAATGAAAGCTACAGGTGTAAAGTTGTAGAGCACTGGCCTAGCATGCACAACAGTTTGACACACAGCACACCACCAACAACAGCAAAAAGATATATCTACTTTAATAAGGAGGCCATAATGTCAAAATATTGGATGAGGTACATGAAAAACAGATTAAGTAAAAATAAAACTGTGAACCCCCCTTCATCCTCCCTTAAAAAAGCAATAGAAGCAACACAAGAAGCAGAAACAAGAAGTATTAGGGGAAACATGGGAAGGAAAAGAGAGGGAGAAGTAGAATCAGGAAGCCTGGAAAGATGGTACTACCTATAAGTCCCATCAACTCAGGAGGCTGAGGCAGAAGGATTACAAATTTGAGGCAAGCCTGAGCAACTTGGCAAGATACTATCTCAAAATAAAATAAAATGGGCTAGGGATGTACTCAGTGGTAGAGTGCTTTCCTGACATTCATAAGACACTGGGTTCAATAACAAGAACTAGCCAAAAAGGGGGTGGGGGATAACAAGAGGAAAGAAGCAGGGAAGAGGAAAACAAAGAGGAGGGTAAATGGAGAGGAAAACATAGGGAGAGTCACATCTAAATCAGTACCATTCTAATCTATTGGACTAACAGTGTTTTCATTGTGCAAGATAAAGCCAAGTGAAGGAGTTGTTTACTTCAATTATTCCCATAAAATAACACAAGAATATATAATAAAAGACAAAGAGAAAATGCATTTGTAAAAGAGATAGGTAAATTGAGAACCAAAGAAAAATAGAGTTTCAAATAGAGTTTTTATTTAGGTAGTAAGACAAATTTTTAAAAATACAAAACAAAAAATCTTTTGCAATATTTTAAAAATCTACATAAAACTGTTTAGTCACATTTAAACAGAAGACAAATATTGCTCAATTATAGCAATAGCAAAGCTTCTGTTCATGATCTATGATTAATTTCTGCTGAAATCTAATATCTGAAAAATTTAGAAATAAAATTACAAAAGTAACCAATAAGAATCCAGAACCATAAATCTCTGCTTTAAAACATAAACACCATGGTTCTTTCCACTTACTTTTAGGACTTCTTATGAAAATTCTAGGACAATGCAGACACACAAAAACTCAGTTATGAAGCCAAGATAAAGCTACAAAATGATCTTTGGGTTTTAATGGGTTTTTAATCCCACAGATAAAAAGATTTTAAAAGATTCCTGAGCAAATAGAATACTAGTTTTCTTATTTAATACTTTCTAATTAAATAAATAAATGTAATGCTAGAGAAAAAATTTTATACATTCCTTGCATTCTATTACAAATACGACCTAATTCCATTTAGTATGAACTATTCAAAAATACTTTGAATGATTTAAAACAAAGTATGATTTACTACACAGTTCAAGAACTGGTCCATTTTTGGTTTATTTTGAGGGTTTTTTTATATGTAGACTGCACTGTATGGAATCATTCTACTACTTTTAAAGATCACTTTCAAACAACAAGAATAAAAATAATTCAGCACACATTTTTCATAATTTTGCCATACCTTTAGCTAAAGCTTCTTTATATTTCTCTTTGGCAGAATTCATTTCTTTTATTAATTGTCTATAACTGGATTTTAATTTCTCCAATTCTGTTTTTGTAACCTGTCAAAGAAATAAAATGCAGAATTTCTTTTAACGTTTAAAAATTTGAATCAAGGGAGGGAGGAGGGAAGAGAAAAGGGAAATACTGGGGAATGACACTGGCCAAATTATATTGTGACATTGTGTGTATGTACGAACAAATTCCACCATTATGTACAGCTATAATGCACCAATGAAAAGCATGGAAAAATAAGAAAGTTTAAATTGGTCAAGAACTTAAATTCCAAAGAATTAACTGATGTGTATTTTACTACTTATACCTCTTTACTGTACAATTATAGCCAATAAAACTAAAAATTAGCTTAAAATCAGTGGCAAATTCAAAAGCATATGAAAACAGATAAACTTCTCAAAAGAGGAAAAATCAAGAATAACACTGTAATCTAAAATCTAAAGACTAACAAATTAACTTGCAATATACAGAAATATTTTCTACAGCAAAAATATTAAAATATTTATTCAATTATATAAAGTAACTTCACGTTATTAGAAAACAGGTAAGCTTATTAAAAATAAAAGCAAATCAAAAATCATGCTATCATCATCTAAAATTTAAGGACCAACTAATTTTCTGTGTACAGATATATCTTCTATAATTAAAAAATGAATTAAAATATTTATTTTAATTATACAAAGCAAGTGAGTTATATTTCACTAGTTCTCACTCTTTTTTTAACATTTTAACATCTCTGAAAAGAAGATGCATTCCATTTGCAGGGACACTCACTGTTGGTCAAGTGGGAACCATGATAGGGATTATATGCATGCATTTGGCTCACTATGGAATAACTAAACAAATGTAACCCCTTTACTCTCCAGTCAAAAAACCATTTATATACAATTTAAAGTAAATGTGAGTCTCAAAATTCAGCAAATCTTCTAAAACACGTTCTGAGAGCATTAAGATAGAGACAGCATCAAAAATGTATAAAATGGGAACCAGAGTTTTAGAAGGAATTCTGAGTTCTTAAAGAAATTCTACATTATCAATGTTTTTGATGGCACAGAAGATGACATTATGTGAATAATGAAAAAAAAAATCAGCAACTAAGATTAAATATAAATAAGTTCAAAACATTCTCCTTTCAAGAAGGATCTCACTGATTAACATTTTTGTTTTTAGTATTTTTTAGTTGTTGAAGGACCTTTATTTTATTTATTTGTATGTAGTGCTGAGAATTGAACCCAGTGCCTCACATATGCAAGGCAAGTGCTCTACCACTGATCCACAACCACAGCCCTACTGGTTAAATTTTGAAGTTGCTTCAAGAACCAATTTATTATTGTGAAAACTGGCAAATTAATTGGAAAAAAGGCAACCATTTATCTGATGTTTCCTACATGATCTATATTTTAGGGAAACAGATAAGAAAATTCTTCTTTATAGAAAACTTTCAGTTAACTTGCATTAGGAAATGATAGAAGTAAAATATTGCAATTTCACAAATCCCAAGAAAATAATAGCTCTAAGTAACAAACATCAATCAATAGTTTCTAAAACTATTAGGCAAAAGACTAACAGGAAACTTCTTTAATATATTGATCAGACTGACAAGACTGATAGCTGTTAGCAAAGTTTACCATCACAGAAAGATACATAAACAGGTATTATATACCTTCTGATATGAAAAAACAAAAAGTCTACATTGCCACCCATGATGCATTCTTGCCCAAATCTCATCAGCCAGAATCTCATCAGCCCTCTAAATCTTTCAGTTTACAAGAAAAATGGAGAATGAAGGAGTTATAAAAAATCATAACATAAGATGCAAACAGTAAAATCCAAAATGAAGACAATTCTACTGAGCAAATTATCCACTTTCTTTAACAAATGAATAACATTTTCTTTAAAGAGACAGTAAGAAAAACCTGTAGATTAAAAGAAAATAATCATTCAAATGCAATGTATGGACTATATTTGAATCCTGGTTCAAACAAACCAACAGGAAAAAACATTTTAACAACAATGATTTGAATATAGAATATTTGATAATGTTAAGAAATTTTCATCATTTTTAGGTGGATTGATGGTAATGTTATCTTTTAAAAAGAATTCTTATTTTGGCAAAACATACTACGATATTTGTGAATAAAATGATATCTGGTATTTTATTTTTATTTGAGCGTTGAGGTGGGGTATTGGGGATTTGACCCAGGGGCAATTTATCACTGAGCTACATCCTCAGCCCTTTTTTAAAATATTTTGAGAGTGTTTCACTGAGTTGCTTGGGGCCTTGCTAAATTGCTACAACTGGCTTTGAACTTGCAACCCTCCTGTCTCAGTCTCCTGAGATGCTGAGATTAAGGCATGCGTGTGCCACCACACCCAGCTGATAGCTGGTATTTTCTTAACAGAATTCAGTGTGGAAGACAAAGTGGGTAGGACTATAGGAAGAAAAATAAATGTTGACTCTGGGTCATGGATAGAAGAGTTCATGTGACTACTCTCTCTCCTTTTATAAGTTTATAAATTTCCATAACAAAAACACTTTAATAAATTACCCAGAAGACAAAATCTGAGTATAACAAAAATTTTGGAAATACTCTAAATAAATTATTTTGCCTATTTCTGTATTATTTATTCTTTGTTGTTTAGGCACAGTGTTACATGATATACATCTAATTTTTTTGAAGGTTAAAAGCTGTTTCAGTAAATAAAAAGTATTCTAAGTGATTTTCAAAAAACACTCTGTTATAGTTTAATTGGCAGAACTTTTTTCTTGGAAGTAGATATAGTAACAATGTATCGTATAATCAATAATGTTTTATGTTTAACAAAATAAAGTACTACTTATTAGAAGCACCAAATCTATTTCTTGTCAGGAAATGGTGAATAAACAATTCTTAAGTTAAACAGGATAAAATATTCAGCAAGTTTAAGCACAAATTGAAGAAAGATTTTGATATAGAAAGACAAACCTTGATCATTTCTGCCTCTATCTGCTGATGGACACCTACATAACTTTTCTTCACCTGCTGCTTGTCCTTGATCATCATGGTAAGCCTGTGTAAGGGCCCAGAGTTTAGGTCCTCTGCATGTGTCTTCATTATCCTACTAAGTTGTTCAGTCTGCTGAATCATAAGTAGCCAAGACTTAAAAAAAAAAAAAGAAGAAAATTAGCATTGTATTAGAGGTTCCTGTTTAGCTATGATTTAAGTGTTCAAAAACTTTAAATATTTAGTTTTGTGTAAATTATTACATTAATATAAAATGAGAGGTTTCTGAAAATTGTGCAATGAGTTATGAATGATTTGTATTTAACACCTTTAACTACAGATGCTTCAAAATTCAATATTCAGAGATTACACAGAATACTAGGAAAAGTCTACACTTCACATTTTTTCTCCAATACACTGAAATACTGCTCTCACACCACTCCAAAGCCCCCAGTAAGGTCACCAGTTCCTAATAGTCACATGAACAGATATTTTCCCATCTTCATCTTAACCTGCCCTTCTGTGGCATCTGATCTTGGTGACTCACTTCTTCCTTGAACCTCTTCTTTTTGACTTACGTGGCTTCCTTTTCCATCTATCTTTAGTGTAGAGGAATATTCCCACCTTATTCTCTTCTTTTCTAAAATTTCCTTCTCAATCTTTGGTACCTGCTCTTCTTTAGTTCCCTTTGCCTCAAATACTGGATTTCTGCCTGTAGTTTCCACCTTTTACAATAAATACAATTAGTTCTCAATAGCACAACACACCTAAGGGACATAACATGTTGCTTCAATATCAAAGACACATAATGGTGGATTTGAAACAAATGGGCATATGGATACCACTAGAAAAAAATTTATTATTAAACTTACTAACCTCAATATACTGAAAAAAGTAATAGAGGAATGGTCTTCATTATAGCTGTCCAAAATTCTATTCTGGCTGGGAACGGTGGCACATGCCTGTAATCCCAGTGGCTTGGGAGGCTGGGGCAGGGAGTTCAAAGTAAGGCTCAGCAAATTAGCAAGGTCCTAAACAACTCAGTGAGACCTTGTCTCTAAATAAAATATAAGAAAGGGCTGGAATGTGACTTAGTAGTTAAGTGCCCCGGGGTTAAATTCCTAGTACCAACAAAAAAAAAAAACTATTCTGAAACAATTATTGGAGAACTGTCATAGTCATGGAGTATCCATATTAAAAATACAAAAAAAAAGGGCAAGGAATGATTTCAGATATTTATAAGAATAATTTTCAAGTCTATTACTCTTTATCTGTAAATAAACAAAATTATTCTTGTCGTGTTAATTTTGTAGTAGAATCCTAAATTGAAATTTCATTAAGAATCTATATCAAAGCTATTGCCTAAAGTACCTGAACTCTTAGTCACAGTCTGACTTAAGGTCTAATTGGTAATCCTATTTTACATACATTTCACTATATAAAAAGTACATTAAAAGGTTGTAAATTACAATCTTTGAGGATATCTGTTTAGGGAGAGGAATCATTTCTAGTTGTGAAAGCTATGATGTACATGAAAGTGATAAGTAGGTTATGAACCCATAATATTTACTTTCCAATTTGAAAATGTTACAGGTAGTAGGCTATTTTGCCACAAAGTATTTAAAACTGATGTAGCTCTTCCTTTAAAAATATAAAATTTAACAAAGATGCAAACAATAAAAACTATACAAAATGGATTAAAAATGCAAATTAAATAGCCATAATAACTTGTGTGGCTTCTCTTTTTATCTAATATTTTCATGATAAAAATACAAGATTGGAAAAATATTCTTTCATATATGCAGAATGTTAAGGCTACAAATAGCTAACATAATAAATAAGTAAGAGGAGTCACTGTTTTTGCCCTATCTCCAAACAATAAATATTTTCTAAGTGCTTTGTAGCAATAAACTTTGTAATTCTATGTAGGAGTCTTTGCAGCACAGGGGAGAAGACGTCTCAGAAGCCAACACCAAAAACCACACAATTGGGTCAGACTGCCCTCCTCTCCCAGTAAGGCCCAAACACCCTGACTAATAGCCCTTTTCACTGGAGTGACTGCAGGAGTCGAAGGTCCCAAAGTATATATATATATCACTCTGTCAACATCTTCTTGCCCTCAATGTCTCCTAATCCCACACAGGCCACTATCTATAGGATCTTGTACCCTCAGGAACTACTGCTCTCTGATTAGAAAACCCTTCATACCTCTTAACAGAACTTTCCATTTCACTTCTAATTTTAATAAAAATCTGGCTCTATTGCATTCCCAAAGCCCCAACATTGCTAATAAACATTCCTGCTCTTCCTACTGAAGTCCCTGCTCTGTTGAAACTCAGGCTACCCATCCCCATGAGTAATCCTTAAACAAGTCTTCATATGCTACCTCCAAATCTACCACAAATCTACCATGCTTTTCTCCATCTCCACTGCCACTAATTTGGAGGTTATAATTATCTCTGGCTTAGACTATTACTATACCTCCCAAATGCTATATTCCCATGTTTCATTCCAATCCATTCCCCTTGAAAGAGCAAAAGAAATTAATATCACTCCCATTCCTAAAACTACACTGAGTTTCCTATGCATTTAAAGAAAATTACAACTATTTTCTAAGACTTATAATATCTCCCATTATCTGCCCTCTTTCTCTTTCCAACTTCAAGCTTTGCCATTGTCCACTATAGGAGCATCATTCTTTATTCAGTTTCCTTATCATACTAAGTACCAATTTCCTCCTGGAAGTTTTCCCTCTCTATAGAAGCTCTTCCTCCCTTTTACATGGCAGGATCTCTCTCTTTGTTTATTAGTCAGCTAAATGTCATGTAGGTCTAATCCCTAATATTCTCTCTCTTAAACAATTATTTATCTGCACATATATTTGGTTGTTTGTTCTTTTAAGGCTTCCTATACCCGAATGGAAGTTCTCTGAAGACAGTGTCATGTCTCTGATTGTATTTCAGGTATTTACTGTGATATCTAAAATAATAGATAATAAATACTCATTGAAAGAAGAAAAGAAGGAGAGGAGAAAAAAAGGGAAGGAGGGAAGAACATAGAATAAAGCCATGAATAGAATACACACCAAAAAAATGGTTTTTAAAAAAATTTAACCCAGAATTAGACAGTATTGTACAAACACCAGTTTGCTAATAATGAGATTCTACCAGTAGTAAAAGTCACTTATCCTTAAAGTTAATAAATATTAAAAAGTAAAAATAGCTTAGTAGTAGACTGTGTGCTAGCATGCATCATGCCCTGAGTTTAATCTCCAGCGCCAAAAACAAATCTTAAGTTTAATTTTAGAAAATTTAATCACAGAGAAAGAACAATAAATTTGGGCTGGGGATATAGCTCAGTTGGTAGAGTGCCTGCCTTGCAAGCACCAAGTCCCTGGGTTCAATCCCCAGCACCCC
>JAJEJO010001077.1:54747-135949 GCA_020662805.1 Glaucomys volans
ATACACAATGGAATATTACTCAGCCATAAAGAAGAATAAAATTATGGCATTTTTAGGTAAATGGATGATGTTGGAGACTGTTATGCTAAGTGAGATCAGCCAATCCCAAAAATCCAAAGGCCGAATGGTCTCTCTGATAAATGAATGATGATGCATAATGTGGGGGGGGAAGGGTGGCAAGAATGGAGGAAAGATAGCTAGCATAGAGGGAAGGGAGGGGTGGGGGCGGGGTGGGGGGTAAAAATAATAACAGAATGTGTGACAGATACCATTGCCCTGTGTACATGCATGAACGCACAGATGGTGTGACTCTACTTTGTGTACAACCAGTGAAACAATAGCTGTACTCCATTTGTGTTCAATGAATCAATAAGTAAATAAAAAAAAAAAAGAATCAAAGAAGCTGCATATGGTGGTACACACTCTAATCCCAGCTACTTAGGAGGCAGAAGCCGAAGATTACAAATTCTAGGTAACTTAACAAGAACCTGTCTCAAAATGAAAAGGGCTCACGATTTAGCTCAGTGGTACAATGCTTGCCTAGCATGAATGAAGTCTTGAAATCAATCCTCAGTACTACAAAAAAAAAAAAAGGAAAAAAAAATTAAAGGACTGCAGTTACTTTGTGAGTCAGTGGGAGACAGACCACATGAGTTAAGAATGTCCTTCAGTGTCAGGGGAATTTCACTTTCTCTATTTTGTTAAAGACTTTCTAACAAAAGGTTCAAACTTCTAAGTCCCTGTTATTTCAAGAACTATACTGCAAATTCGCACATTATAAAACACTAAAATAATAACCGAAATGAATTCAAATAAAAATACTATGTGCACAAAAATAATTAAATAAATGTGTTTTTTAAAGAACAGTTGATTTGGGCCTGAATTGTAAATTCAGTGGTAGAGCACTTGCCTTAGCAACACACAAAAATAAATAAATAAAAGTATTGTGTCCATTTACAATTTAAAAAAAAATTAAAAACAATGGTTGACATTCATCAATCTTATTGAATTCCAATTTTTTTTTTATTTTTGTAGTGCTAGGGGTCAAACCCAGGGCCTCACACATCCCACGTAAGCCCTCTGCCACTGAGCCACATCCCCAGTTCTAAATAAATACACTTAAAATAAAATAAAATAAATATAATTAATTCAATGGTTGATTTGTAAGAGTCATATCAAATAAGCTGAGCTGTATTCGCTTATTCATTGCCCAATCTCAGAAGTAAGACAGCCATCAAGATATAATATTGCTATTAAAAAGAGTAAGTTTAAGTTAGTGGTGTATGCCTGTAATCCCAGTGACTCAGGACGTTGAGACAGCAGGATCACAAGTCCGAGACCAACCTCAGCAACTAAGCGAGGCCCTAAGCAAGTTAGTGAGACTCTGTCTCAAAATAAAAAATAGAAAGATCGGGATGTGGCTCAGTGGTTAGGCATCACTAAATTCAATTCCCCCCTGCAAAAAGAGAAAGTTTAAATATCTAAACACAGATCAGACTGTAAAAAAATCAACCTTTTCTTTTCCAGTACTTTCTCTTCCAGCTTCCTAAACCCAGTATTCCAGAATTACTTTTGTTCTTCTTGAACTTAAAGGTCACCCTTCTTATTCTTCTAAGGAAGAACAATACCAGAAAGAAAACCAGCCAGAGTCATCTTTATCCTTCAGATGCAAATCATCTAACCTCAAGTGAGGTTGAATCAAGACCTTCACAGTCCCTTCCAGTTCCAGCACCCTGTGATCTCTCTCTTTCACTACTTCCCTCCTTAGTGTTATCCTCAAAACTCCTAGAGTCTTATGGCTTATGTCCAGAGAAGACTTCTTTGATCATCCAGCTCTAGAGGATTTTTGTTAATATAAGACTGAACTACTTAGAAATTTTAAAAAAATAAAATAATGAATTACAGTTAAGATCCTGGGAGATGTCTATTCCCCTTCCTCTAGCTTCCATGTGATATTCCTGCTCTCCACCCTGCTACATCCCATATCCCTTCCCCTGCACTGAAGAAATTCTTCTGTTGTTAACACTCATTTTCCTCTATCTCCAAATTCTCCCTGATTGGCTCCATTGACTGAACATTTCTTTAAAAAGCAAAGCCCAATCAATCATTTCATCTACTGCCCTACATTTTTTTTTAACCCCTCAAATAATTTCTGGGCAAACAAAAATTAGAACACTGTATTTACTCCCAGAAAGCATGAACCAGGCAATGTATTCAGGACAACCCAGTTCTCTGAAACTCTATCAAATAAACACTGCTATTCTGTCACATCCTATGTAACAAAGAACCAAGAGATGGAGTTGATGGTCTCCATTACTTCTTTCTAACCTCACCCCCTTTAAAGCTAAACGCACTTTCCTAAATGACCCTATGCTCCTGCTACTTAATACTATCAACCTCCTGACAACTCACAGGGTTTCTCTTGTTTCCTCCTTATTCCAATATGATGAAGCAAATATCTTCATCTTATAAATGTGGAAACTGGAGGTCAGAGAGATCAAATAATCTGTTCAAGGTCACATAGCTAACAAGTAGAAGAATTCAGATGCAAACACAAATATACTTTTGAAAGTGCTAGACCTGATACAAGTTGATTCTTGGAAGACACAAACCAGAAGGTTCTTATATCTAAGCACTGCTTTGAGAGTAACTATCTAAACTAACCTGATCAATTTGAATTGGTTACAAATTTTACAGTTACCTTTAATCCTTAATTTAGTACTTTATCATCAGACTAGAGACTAAAAGCTAAAGGGAAACACTATTTGCTCTCTTTGGGCCACCTACTTTGTAGCATGAGTACATCTAAGTGAAGATGTCCTGGGCCAATATTAATTGTATTCTTGACATGACATGCTCTTTTAGAAGCTATAAAAATGAGAATGAAGGTTGGTGATTGTAGCAGCTCAGTGGTAAAATGCTTGCTAGCATGTGCAAGGCCCTCAGTTTTATCCCCAGGACAAGAAAGAAAGAAAGAAAGAAAGAAAGAAAGAAAGAAAGAAAGAAAGAAAGGAAGGAAGGAAGGAAGGAAGGAAGGAAGGAAGGAAGGAAGGAAGGAAGGAGAACTATCACTGTAATTGGGTTCTAACTAAAATAATGGTTTCCCCCTTGAATCTCCATAAATAAAACAATTAAGAGCGAAATCATCTTCTTAAGTAACCAATCCCAATACCACACTGGATAATTACAAATAGAACCACTCCAAGACATAGCATACATTTTTCTATTACCCAGGTTAACAAAATTACTGGTGTGAGATTTATAAAAAACACTTTTCAGATCTGAGTTAATATCTGAACTCAGATAAATCTGAGTTTTATCTGAAATGATTTCCAAAGTCTTCCTAAGGTATTAAATGTGATTTTTAAAAAATATTTTTGTAGTTGTCAATGGGCTTTTACTTTATTTATTTCTATGCAGTACTGAGAATTAAATCTAGTGTCTCATACATGCTAGTCAAGTCCTCTACCACTGAGTTAAAACCCCAGCCCTAATGTGATTTTTTTGATGCCGTTATTTTGTAACCAAAAATAAAATGTTTCCTAGAAATAAATGCATCATTTATTTCATAGTAAAAAAAAAAGATTCACATCAAAATAAATATATAGAGAATTTAATATATATATATAATATAAAAATATATCCATTACATACACTAAATATCATCTCAGGTTTATACAATAATTAACATAAATCTTAAAATGACTATTTTATGCTTAGGAAATCAATAGAGATCAATAGTACCAGTTATACTAACATGAATATATGACATAAAAACATAAATTCTGTACTCAAATTTTGCAAAATGAAAAGCTACATATGGGGGGGAAACATATCTTTTAGAAAAGCACATCATGTCCTTTCTTGCCTTCTACCTCTGAACTAACAGATGTGTGGTGAGGTGAATCAGTACTCCATAAACAGGTAGTAATTTAAGTGCTCTGAGTTCATTAAACCAAAACATACTTATTCTGGGACATGGAGGAAAAGAACAAACTACTACTGGAGCTATAATTATAGCAAAGCACTGAAAATAATCAACAAGATGACTCCAGCTTGAAAAATACCTACATAATAGTTGTCATAAATAACTTTTTGCATGTGAATAGATCCTCCAAAAACTTGTTTTCATTGTTTTTGCTTAAATTTTTTTAAAGCTGCATTAAAACTCCACAAAAAATACATAATTTCTTCAACACATAGTAACTCAAAATTAATGGTTTTCTGAAGCAACAGGTTTTACTCTGTGTTTGCCTACCATAAGAAGAATGTTGGAGTCTCTGCATTCTTATGGAATATAAAAATCCAGAAAATTTCCCTAAAACTAAGGTTTTCAAAGGTTTGATTACAAGTAAAAAGGAAACCTAGATATTCCTCAACCATAAAAGTCTCTCTTTCTGCATTTTCTTCAAAGCTTCTTAGTTTCCCTACTCCGGATGCAATAAGAAATAACTGGGAGTCTTTTAAAACAATTTTTGAGCTATTACCAGAGATTCTGATTTAATAGGCTTTTGATAGGATCCCAAGCATCAGTATTTTAAAGGTCCCCAGGTAATTCCAATGTACAAGTCTGCTGTAACAAATATTTGTGTCCCTAGTAATCACTGATTTTTGTGAAATCATACACTAAAAGCTCCAGAGCTTATGGAAAAATATGGTTAGAGACATGACACTAAAATAATTAATCAGGGATGCAATAAAAAAAGAGAAACAATAAAAACTTTGCACAGATTCACACTTACTTTGATTAAGAAATATACAACTACTACAACAAACATGGCACTTTAACTGAAAAGACCTGAAGTTTGCTTGTCAAAGTCTACTAGAAGGGTTATAACTTACAGGTCACTGTAAAATGGTAGAAAGAATTACCTGTAATTGAACAAAAAGCTGCAACTCATGCAAAGGAGTAAACAAAGGCAACCTTTCAGAAGGATGTGCCTGAAATGTATTGCAAAGCAACTTGGGTCAGCGGGGTAGTTTTCTGCATTCACCCAAAGCTTCCACCAGTTTCACACATGAGGAAAATTCACATAAAGATCAAATTGTTCCTTAATATTGTTCAGGAAAAAATTTATCTTTTCAAATCAAATGTTGTACCAGAACTGACTCTGCAGCCAGACTTGAGAATTACTGCCTTAAATATATACACTGTGGAAACTTTAGTATATGTATAATGTGCGACTACTAAACAGTAAGTCTGATTCTCTGAAAAGCAATTTTCCTCCCTTTTTATTCTCCTGTGGTATAAGTATTGCTAATATTTCCATGTCCTTAGTGTTTAAAAGGTAAGTCAACATCCACCTCCATATAAGTTATCACTATGTTATTTTAAAATAGAGCTGACTGTATTTAGACAGCATAATTTCAAGATAAACAAGAAAACACAAAGTAAAAATTATCTGCAGCATAGATGAAAACAAGTGTTCAAAATCACTATGTGAAAAGAGCCAGGAATGGTAGTGCACACCTGTAATTCCCACTGCTTGGGAGGCTAAAGAAAGAGGATTGCAAGGTCAAGGCCAGTCTGCGCAACTTAGCAAAAGGGCAAGGGGTGTAGCTGAGTGGTAGAGCACTTGTCTAACATGTGCAAGACTCTGGGTTCAATCCTTAGCACAAAGGAAGCGGGGGGAGGGAGGGGGAAAAATGATGTTTAATTGTACTCACTTTTAGAGAAATATAAAACATAATAATACAAAACTACATCCATGCGATGGCATTTACTGCAGCATTCTTTGTGATGACAAAATATGTGAAACCTAAAATTCTATATATAGAAAATGCATAATGCTCCACAAAAAAGGAACCGGGACACCAAGGGAAAAGAGTTAATTCCGGGCCTGTAGAAAGGAATATGCAAGATAAGCCTGCATACTTACATCAAGAAGTAAAGAAGTGCTACTCAAGAAAGAAGTTGAAAACAAAGATGGCTACTTAGGTCTCCATTTCCCAACATTTCCTCCAAAACTAAAAGGAAAATAAAATCACACAAAAACCATACCCTCAGCATTAGACAAAATGTACACACTTCAAAATAACTTTCAGTAAAAAAGAAAAAAATAACCAAAATTGCAGAGTGTGATTTCTCATTGTGTTCTATATTAGACACTGAAGAGCTAAATGAGAATGGGTAGTTCTGTATTAGACCCTGGAACATAATGAAAAACCATTGCCAAAAAAAGACATTAGTGGGACAGTTGACACAAGTGGGATATGGAATATATTTTATTAATATATAACAATGTTAAATTGCTATAAATTGATCATTATGTAGTTGATATGTTCTTGGAAAATACATGCACAAATATTTGGGAATAAGACCCATGACACCTTCAACTGGTCCAGAAATTCATAACTGGTCCAGAAAAAAATACTAATATATATTTATATTGAAAATACTAATATGTATTTGTATTGCTAATAGAACAAAAATGACAAAATGTTAACAACTGATGAATCAAGTGAAAGACATAGAAGAGGTCTTTGTTTTATTCTTAAAATTGTGGAAGTTTTAATTTTAAAAAATAACGACATGAAAATTATGAGTTGCAAGACTTCCACTTCCAGTCACAATAGAAAAACAGGAACCAAATCATCCTCCTGCCTAGAACAACTAACCACTGGACAAAAATATAAAAATGAAAGCACTCAAGACACTGGGCATGCAGGGTAGTAGCACACACCTATAATCCCAGCTATTTGTGAGGCTGAGGCAGAAGAATCCATCCCAAGTTCAAAGTGAGCAACTTTCTCTGCCTCAAATAAAAATTTTAAAAACTTGGGATGTAGCTCAGTTGTAGAGGACTTGGCTAGCATGTATGAAGCCCTGGGTTCAAGCACCAATATTGATGACAAAAACAACCACCAAAAAACAAAAAGAAAGAAAAACCACTGAGCATCAATAAATGAAAGACAATGATCCCTGAGAGACTAAAACAAATGATCTGTGACATAAGATTATTCCAGTTTACAGAGTGGAGAAAATAACCAGGCCACACAGAGGAAGGAAGAGTCAAGGAGAGGGAGACTAAGTTCAGAAGACAGACACCAAAGTAGTCAGAGTCCTGGAGAAGGATCAAGGACAGAGTTTTTACGGAGGAGATATGTACACAAAGAGAAAACTCAGGAGATCTGCAAACACTTCCCCATGATTATTTAGGTAAATAATAAGCTCAAAGGTGTAAGCAAACTACTTAACACCAGGAAATAATCACCCAAAAGGATTATAGGGAAAAGTCCAGAGCTCACATAGGTTCAAGAATCACACCAGGTCCCAAGAACCAGAGTTCAATGTAAGGGGCATCCTTTTGAATACTAAATATGATCATGCTTCAGTAGAGGAGATAAAAACACCTGAGATTACACCTACCTACTGATAAAAGCAAGAACCAAGAAGAGTAAACTGTCTCCAAATAATGTAACTACATCCCAAAATAAAGCTCAAGGATATTTAAAGAAATACAAAATATACCTTACAAAGTAAAATTCATAATGCCTGACTGGCATCGAAATAAAAGATTATCAAGCACACAGAAAATGCAACTCAAAATAAGGAGAAAACACAATCAATCAAAACTGATCCAGAAGTAATGCAGATGAAGGAAGACAAGGACAATAAAACAGTTACTATGACTACATCCCATATATTCAAAAAACTAGAGGAAATAATAAACATTGAGTAGGGACATGGAATATATAAAAAAAGATTCAAATTGAATTACTGGGGATGTTTATGACTTGCTCATCTTTAACAAAGAAATGGCTCAACTACTTGGTTCTGGTGAATCTCTCCAATTCCTCCACCTTATAGAACAGACATGGAGAAAAAGAAAGAGGTAAGTTTTGGTCCATTGATAGAATTTTAATTTAAATTTGGTAGGACAGGAAATGATGCAGGAAGAAGAGGAGGAGTCAAAATGGACAAAGTTAAACTTACTAATAAGGTATTGAAAAGAAGATGTAAAATGTTTGAGATGAAAAATACACCAGGTAGAATTAACAACAAATAAGACATTGAATAAAAATAAGATTAGTCAAGTGAATGAGACAACAATAAAACTAAACACAATGGAATTCTGAGAGAAGACGGAAAAATGAATAACAGCATCAGTAAACTGTGGGACAACTTTGAACAGCCAAATATACATGTAATCGGAGTTCCCCAAGAGGAAAATAAGGAAAAGTAAAACAAAAATCTTTAATAATACCTGAAATTTTTCTGAAGTCAATAAAAACTATAAGCCACAAGTCTAAGAAAGTCAACAAATCCACAACAGAAGAAGCAAGAAGAAACATGAAGTCACAAATAAATTGCTTAAAAGCACTAACAATGAAAAAAAATCTTAGGCACAGCCAGAGAGGGAAAAGATTAGATGCTAGTTTTCCAGAAATAATGCAAGATGACAATACAGCAACATCTTTAAAGTACTGGAAAAATATACTAGATTTCTATACACAGTAAAAATTGTTTTCAGGGGCTGGGGACATAGCTCGATTGGTAGAGTGCTTTCCTCATATGCACAAAGCCCTGGGTTCAATCCCTGGCACCAAAAAAAAAAGGAATTGTTTTCAAAAACTAAAGCAACATATTTTTACAAGTTCAAAACCTGAAAAAACTCTGTTACCAACAGACCTACACTATAAGAAATGTTGAAGGAACTCCTTCAGGCAAAAACAAAATGATACCAGGAAAAAAAACTGGGTATACACAAAGAAACGGAAAGGAATACAAATGGTAACTATGCAAATGTAAAGATTTATGTTTTTATTTATATTATTCAAAAGATAATCAACAATTAAAAGCAATAACAATAATGTATTGTGGGATTTATAATACAGAATTGAAAGGTATGATAATAAAAGCACAAAGGACAGATAAGAAGAATGGAACTAATACTAATGCAAAGATATTATAGTTGAGGTTCTATCTATTACAAAACAGATTTGCAGTAAGAGGTATATATCATAAACACTAAAGTAACCACCAACATGAAAAAGTTAGAGGTAACGATATAACAAAGGAGATAAAAATAATTTTAAAAATAAAGATTCAAAGCAATCCCCACCAAAATATCAATGGCATCCTTTATAAAACTAGAAAAAAAAATTCTAAAATTTGTACATAACTAAAAAGACCCAGACGAAGCAATCATGAGCAAAATGAACAAAAGGAGGCATTACACAACCTGACCTCAAAATATACTTGAAAGCTGTAATAATTAAAACAGCATGGTCTTGGCATAAATAGACACACAGACTAATGGAAGAGAATAGAGACCCTAGAAGTTAAACCCAAACATCAAGAGCCCACTGATTTTCAACAAAGATTTTAAGAACACATAGTAGAGAAAGGACAGTCTCTTCAATAAATGGTGCTAGAGAAATTGGATAGCCACATGAAGAAGAATGAAACTAGACTCCAACCAGTTGGAAAAATCATCTCAAAAATGAATTGAAGACTTAAATGTAAGGCATGATACCAGGAAACTACTAGAAGAAAACATAAGAGAAATGTTTCAGGACATTAGAAAGGGCAAGGATATTTTGGACAAGACCCTAAAAGCACAGAAAACAAAATCAAAACTTGACAAATAAGGTTACATCAAACTCAAAAAATTCTGCACAGAAAAGGTAACAATCAACAGAGTGAAAACACAGCCTACAGAAAGGGGGAAAAAACTGTAAACTACACACCGGATAAGGGATTAATCTCCAGATAATGTTAGAAACTCAATATCTCAATAACAACAAAACAAAACCCTGGTTTAAAAACGGGTAATAACCTTAAGCATATGAAAAAATACTCAACATTACTAATTGTTAGGGGAATGCAAATCAAAACCACAATATCACCTAACCTCAGTCAGAATGGCCACTGTCAAAAAGACAAAAGAAGTGCTGGTAAGGATGTAGATAGAAAGAAACACTGCACATTGTTGGTGAAAAAGTAAATTTGAATAGACATTATAGAAAACAGCACATAGGTTCCTCAAAAAATTAAAAAATGAACTACCATATGGTTCAGCAATTCCTCTACTGGGCTTGTATCCAAAGCAAATGAAATCATAATGTTGAAGAGATACCTGAACTCCCACATTTACTGCAGCACTATTCACAATAGCCAAGAGGTGGGAACAACCTAAGTGTTGACCAATTGATGAGTAGATAAAGAAAATGTGATACATATACAAAAGGAATACTATTCAACCATAAAAAGGAAATTCTGTCATTTGTGACAACATGGATAGAACTGGAGATCATTATGCTAAGTGAAAAAAGCCATGCATGAATACTGCAAGAACTCATTGGTACGTGAAATTGGAAAAGCTGAGAGTAGTAGAGACTGGGGAGAGAGTAAGGGAGGAAAGAATGGGAAAAGGTGGATCAATGGCTACTAAGTTACAGCTAGACAGGAGTAAGAGTTCTGGTGTGCTTTTGCAC
The DNA here is from genome assembly GCA_020662805.1 of Glaucomys volans. Taxonomy (NCBI): domain Eukaryota; kingdom Metazoa; phylum Chordata; class Mammalia; order Rodentia; family Sciuridae; genus Glaucomys; species Glaucomys volans. The sequence goes on from JAJEJO010001077.1 coordinate 65,188, forward strand.
AATTGAGTGACTGTAGATAACAATAATGTACTGTAGATTTCAAAAAACTAGAAGAAAGTACTTCAAATGTTTTCACTATAAGGAAATAAATGAAGAAATAGATGTTTTTTAACTGATTTAAATATTATACAAAGTATAAAAGTATCAAAACATCACATGATACCCCTAAATTTTTTTAAAGTATTTTTTAGTTGTTGATGGACCTTTATTTTAATATTCATTTATTTTTATGTGGTGCTGAGAATCAAACCCAGTGCCTCATGCATGCTGGGCAAGTACTTTACCACTGAGCCACAACCCCAGTCCATCCCTAAATTTAAAGTATAATTATTGTGGGGATTTTTCAGTTAAAAATAAATTTAATTTAAATTTTAAAAATTAAAAAGAATCCAAAAGAAGGAGAGAGAAAGGAAAATAAGAGGAAAGAGCAGACAGAACCAATAGAAAATAAATGATAAAATGATAAATTTAAACCTAATCATATCAATAAACACATTTCATGAAAACAGCCTAAAGAAACAATTAAATGACAGAGATTGTTATTTTAAAGAACACAATAAGACAACTATATGCTACTTATAAGAATCTTCTTTATAGCAACCAAATATGCTGAAACTACATACCATTTTACCAAAAGAAAGCTGAAGTTATTATAATAATATCAGAGTAGATGTTACAGCAAAGAATATTACCAGAAATCAAGTTAATTTCAGAAGTATACGGGAAATCAGTTCACAAGGAAAACATTAAAATCCTAAACATTTTTCACCTAATAAACTTATTTCACAAAAACACAAAATTCTAAACTTAAGCACAAAATTACAGAGATTCAAATAAAAGTAAAAGTGATTAAAGTACAAGTAGAAACAAATTCATAATTATAATCAGGAATTTCAAAATTCATCCTCTCTCAATAATTGGTGGAACAGATGGACAAAACTGAATAAAGAAACTGGGACAGTTAATTTTATGTCAATTTGGGTCAAAAAGGGACACTCAAATAGCTGGTAAAGCATTATCTCTGGGTCTAAGAGGTATCTCTGGAAGAGATCAGCACTGGAATCAGTCAACCGGCTAAAATTCAGGCCCCACCAATGTGAGCAGGCACATTCATAGGGAGTGAACTAGAACAAAAAGGAGGAGAAAAGGCAAATTCACTACTCTTCTGGAGCTGAGACATACACTTGTCTCTGCCCTTGTCGTCTGAACTTCAGATTCTGGAGCCTTTGTACTCTGGTACCAGTGCTTCCACAGGTTCTTGGGTCTATGGCCTCAGACTGAGTGTTACCGAGCTTCCCCTGATTCACAGATCTTCCAACATCACCAGCTTTCCTAGTTCTCCAGCCTGTGGGACTTCTCCAGCCTGTGGGACCTCCACAATAAATCCTGTGTTATACACCTATGTAAATATACAGCCCAATGATTCGGTTTCTCTGGAAAACCCTGACTAAAGCAGAAATAAAAGAACTGAACACAACTAGGAACCATCTTGACCTATTGCCATGTATGGAATACTACAACCAACAACTCAGAATACATATTCTCAACAAGAGCACGAGAAACATTTACCAAGACAGATCATATTCTTGGCCAGAAGCAAATATTCACAAATTTAAAGCATTCAAGTTATTAAAAATAGGTTCTTGGAAAATCATGGTATTAAATTCAAAATCAATAAGAAAAAGGAATCTGGAGAAAACAAATACTTGTAAATTAAATAAAGGACTTTGAAAGAATATGAGTCAAAAAAAATTAAGATGTGTTCTGAACAGAAATGAAATTAAAATAAAATGTAAAATTTCTGGGATGCAGCTAAAATAATACCCAGAGAAAACTTAGAACACTACAAGCTGACTCGGATATGCTCATTCAATAGTGTGACTGATTTGCTTTAAGGACAACTATGATGCTATGAATAACAAAAGATGAAATTATTCTTCTTACCTTGGACACATTGCTGACGTAGTTCATTTGGACAGTACTTTCCTTATCAACTTGATTACAAAGGTTCTGTAAAGTCGATGCATATTCTTTATCACTTTTTATCCTCAGAGCCATAAATTTCTTCACTGTTTCCAGCAATCGTAATTCCCAGTCTTGCAGCTTTAACACAGCCTCATGTGAGTTCTTCAGGTCACTCCCAAACCCCATTTTTGTAAGGCACTGCTAATCCTCCACACTGCACAAGTGAGCCTTCTAATCAGCACATATCTGTGTAAGTAAACATAAGAAAAAAATATTAAATCAAAAGGAACAGTCTTCAAAGCAAAGCTATGGCCTGTTCTTAGGAATTTAAAAAAAAAATGACTACAATTGAATGCTTTCTTCCAAACATCAGGAACAAGATGAGGATATTCACTAAATTGTTGATGTTTTATTCAACATCACACTGGAAACTCTAACCATTACATAAATAAAATCTTCAAAATTTGGATTAGAAAGGAAAAAGCAAAATCATTTTATTTGCAGATGACATCATATTATATACAGAAAACCCTAAGGAATGCAGCAAAAAAGTAGTAGATCTAATAACTGAGTTTAGTAATATTATGGGGTATAAGATAAATATTCAAAAATCACTTATATTTATGTATACCAGTGACAAGTCAAAAATAAAATGAGAAAATACTATTTACAACAGCATAAAAAAGAATAAAACATTTAGAAATAAATTTTTTAACTGAAAAACTTATTCTCTTAAAACTATAAAACCACAAAACATTGTTGGAAGAAAATTTCAAAGACCTACATAAATTGACTCATGTGCAAAGATTTTTTTTAAAGACGTTAATATTGTTAAGAAAGTTAACCTCCCAAACTGAAACTACAAACTTAACATAATCCATATTGACATCTCAGCCACTATTTCTGCCAAATAGACAAGGAAACACTAAATACATATGATAAGTAAGGGAGACAGAATAATTACAAAAGAAGTCTTGGGGGGGAAAAAAAAGAGCAAAGTTGCAGGATTCACATTTTCTGATTTCAAAACTTTCTAAGAAGCTTCGGTAATCAAGATAGTGTGATATGGACATACGGCCAGTCATAGAAATCAATGGCATAGCAGGCCCTGATAAATCTTAACACCTAAGGAAAAGTGATTTTCTATGAGTCTGTTCAATAAGAACAAAAAGTCTCCTAAACAGAGGGTCCTGGGACAACTAGATCTCCACAGGCCAAAAAAAAAAAAAAAAAAACAAAAAAAACAAAAAAAAAAAATTAATCTAAAAGGACCACAGATCTAAATTTCAGAGCTAAAACTATAAAGCACTTAAAAAAAATAGGAGTAAATTTTCATAACCTTGGCTTAGGCAATGGTTTCTTAGATTCAACAACAAAAGCACAGACAGCAAAATAAATATACATAAATTGGATTTCATAAAAATTAAAAACTGATTCAAAGCCCACCATCAAGAGTGGAAAAAAAAATGGGCAAAAATGTTTGCAAATCATATATTTGATTTGTAATCAAATATCATATATTTGTAATCAAATATCATATATAATCATATTTGATTTGATTTGTAAAGGAACCTTTACAAATATAAAATATGCAGAGAATCCTTTAAATTAATAATAAAAAGACAAACCAATTAAAATGAACAAAGGATCTTTGATTTTACCAAAGAAAACATACAAAGTCCAAAAAGCTCATGAATAGACATTCCATATTAGCCATTTAAAAATACAAATCAAAACTACAACGAAATAGTAATTTGTAGCACTCAGATGCCTATAATCAAAAAAGATAAAAACGTTGAAGAGACTATTAAGAGATTAGAAGTTAATGCTTTGCTAGTAAAATGTAAAATGGTGCTGTCACTACAATTTGGCAGTTCCTCAAATGATAAAACACAGTGTCACCACATGACCCAGAAACTCTACTTTTTAGTATATACTCAAGTGAAATAAAAACATATGTCTATAGAGCCTGGGTATGTAGCTCAGTGATAAAGCATGTGCTTACCATGTGTAAAGCCCAAGGTTCCATCCCCAGCACCACATTTTAAAAGAAACAAAATGTCTACATGAACACTTGTAAGTTAATGTATGAAATAACATCGTTCCATAGCCACAAAGTAAAAACAAACAAAATACTCATCGATTGTTGAGTGGATAATTAAAATATGATCATATCCATACAATGGAGTATTATCTGGCAAAGAAAAGGAATGACATATTGGTACAGGTCACAATATGGATGAACCTTGAAAACATTTTGCTGAATCAAGGAAGCCAGACACAAAAGACCTATACTGTATAATTCTTCTATATGAACTGTCCAAAAAGATAAATTTAGAGACAGAAAGATAAGTGGCTGCCTAGGCTTGTTGAATTTGGGGGAAATACAGAGTTACCACTAAGAGGTACTATGGTGGTGATGAAAATTGACTGCAATGATGGCTGCACAATTCTGTACATGTACTAAAACAACTGAATTGCAGTTTCAATGGGTGAATTCCTTAGCACGTTAATACTATGATTTGCCTAAGGTAGCACCCAAGACTTCATTTGTTGAAATGTAATCACCTTTGTGAGATATTAAAAAGGTGGGAAATTAATACTCTATGGTGTTTAGATGTTGGACCCTCTAAAAGGTAATTAAGATCAATTAAGGACATTGGGGTGAAGCCCCCATGACAGAATCCTATTGGCTTTATAAGAAAAGGGGGGAGAGGACAGGGATATGCAAGATGGTGGAATGAGACAGACATCATTACCCTGTATAACATGTATGATTACATGGATGGTGTGACTCTACATTATGTACAACCATAGTAATGAAAAGTTGCATCCCATTTGTGTACAGAGAATCAAAATGTAGTCTGTAAAAATAAAAATAAAATAAAATAAAATAAATCTAAAAAATTTAAAAAAGAAAATCATCCAAAAAAAATAAAACTTTAAGCTTCAAAAAAGAAGAGAGAGAGAGAGAGAGAGAGAAGCCAAAACACACGCACACACGTGTGCACACACACCCTCTATCTCTTGCCATGTGATGCCTTGCACCACCACCTCAGGTCTCTGACAGCAAGAAAGCCATTACCAGATGTGGCCCACTGACCTTGAACCTTAAGAACCCTGAGTCAAAATTAACCTCTTTTCTTTATAAACTCACCTAGTTTCTGGCACTACAAAACAAGCAACAGAAAATGGACTAATCCAATGAACTATAGTTATAACTCAAAAAGTTGTTTTAAAAATTCTACTGTCATGTATAACTAATTAGAAGAAATTTTTAAAAATTTAAAAATCACTACAGCATAACTTATGATCACCGATAGGTCAGTTATTATAAACTTCCCCAAAATATCCTCCATGTTCACTATAAATCCTGAAAACTATGGTAGAAGGTATTTTGTCCTCCAGTTTCCTAGAAGTTCAGTCATTTGAATGCTTCAGAGACAGAAGAAATGCAAAAACACACCTTCTATGTCTAATTCTAGGTCATCTATACCAAAAGTCAATTTTCTTTTAATTCAGCTGATATCCTCTAAACTACACAGGAAAACAAAGAGGGGTTTAAAAGGTAGGAGGGGTTTCTCTCTCTAACCTCAGTGTTTTCATCTAAAGACGTGGGAAAAAATGAGGGCTTCCCAAACAAAGAATAATTTACAAATTTTTCCTAACTGAAAGCTGTCCAGTTTTATGAACCATCTGATTGTAGAAGAAAAAATTTAAAGTTGTGAAAAACATCCATTTCATTAATGTTTACAAAGTAGCAGCCAAGACACGAAATGAACCTTAAGTCATTGGAAAGCAAATGATTCATTCACTTTAATGTCAAATAGAATGATTCCTTTTGTGTTTGGTTTGGTTTGGTTTTGTGGGGCTGATGACTAAACTCTACCACTGAGCTAAATCCCCAGCCTGCAGTTTTAAAATTCTATATGCAATAAATTTTTAAAATTTTCTTGAGGGCTAGGGGTATAACACTGTGGTAGAATGCTTGCCTATCTGTCATATGTGAAGCCCTGGATTCCAGTGGAAGGGAGGGAGGGAGGAAGGCAGGCAGGCTGATTGGTTTTTGGCATACTGGATCTACTATGGGCCACAAAAATCTACAATGAACACTTCGCTGTTACTTTACCTGTAGCTCAAGAAAGTCTGAGTGGAGATATTCTATCTCATCCCATGTTTTCAAAAGAATAGGATATTTTTAGGGCAAAGAAAGGCAAGCTATTTCACTCTTTTAAAAACACTAAAACTGAAATTGCAATTCATTTTATTCTATAACTCATCATAAATATCACCTCTGCTTCTAACTGCATCTGAATAACAATTGATTTCTTTCATTATCAGGAACTTCAAAAGGATTGTGAAGACTCTGAAGAAAAAAAATGAAAATAGAATCTGGCAAGATCTGGGAAACACTTCAGCCCAAGCCAAGGGCTGATGTATTATAAACCAATACTTGAAGTCAGAGTGTGGATAACTTATTGTATGGTACCTTTCTTTAAGTAATAAAAAATAAAAATTTTAAAACAACTCTGTAATAAGTTAAGAATATGTATAATTGTTGGACTGTTAGTTATTACAAACACTTAAGGAATTAATAGAATGATATGCTTTAAATAACATATATATAACTATTCATTTTAATAGTATTCACAATAACAATGAAAAACCTAGAAATACTCAAAATATCCACCATCAAGCAGGCTGCATTTGATTGCAGCTGAATAATTCCAGGGGTACAATTCAAATCATAGATTATGAATCTGTTCAGTGCCCAATGTTCACAACCATATGATATGTTCCTGATATGTTCATTCAGTGGAATATCATTCAGTCCTAATAAAAATTAAGGAAATCTTGGTGAATTGATATGGTACTATTAAGAATTATTAATTGGAAAAGAAAGATGCAGAACTGATTTTGCTAACTTTGCGTAAAATAGGAAAAAAGTAACATTGATTTTGCTTGTAAGTACATAAAATATTTCTAGAAGAACAAATACTGAGTTGGGTACAACAGTGGGAGGGAAATTCGTCATTATAGTCTTTTTCTTTTGAACATCTGAATTTTGTTCTAAGTAAATGTATTGATGTTACCTATTCAAAAAATAATTTTGAAGAGAAAAAGTTAAAAATAATGGAAACTGAAATTATCTAGAAAATTTCCTAGAAATGGCAAGATTTGAGCTAAGCTGGGATAATAACTGTGATTTAGAATACAAAAAGCCAAAAGGGAAATATATTTCAGAAAGTAGAATCAGTATGGGGCAACAAAGTAAATATGAGGTCAAGTAAGAAAAGAAATGTCTCCAAAATAAAACTGTACGTGGCAAGCAGTGGGAGACAGTGTGCCAGTTTGTCTCCCGCTATTCCTCTGTTCAGGAAACTCACAAAGCTCAAATTCCTGGAATTAATTTGGTTTTTTAAAGCAGAATATCAAAATTACAAACAAGATATTTTAAAAAGATTAATTTTCCAGTGCTAGTTATGTAAGTATGTGCCGTGTGTGAAAATTCATTATGTTAAACACGTGTGATTTGTACACTTTTCTGTGGTGTGCTGTAGTTCAAGAAAGAGAGAGATAAATAGATTTTGATCTGTCAGCCAGGTATAATACTGCTTGAAGAGAAAAAATAAAGAAAGAAAATGAAAAAGCAAGTTAAGAAGCTGTTCTAGCAATAAGCTTGATAAATGAGGACCTCGAATTGACAATGTCAGTGTGAATTAAGATGAAAGAGTCTTGATCTGGTAAAAGGATTGGGGAACAAAAGAGATGATCTAAGGAAAACTTTAAGATATTAATAAGAAAAAAATGGTGACAGTATCCATAGAAATAGAATAAAAATATAGAGCTACTTTAAAGAAAATATATTCATTTCAACTAGAAATTAAGCTGTCTGTAACATATTAAGGCTCAAAATCCATATTGGAGAGTCAGTTGCTTAAAGGTGATAGATGAAAAGTCTTTATTGGAACTGTGGGTAAAATCAGTTATCATGAAGAAGTCCCTCAGAATCCACCACAAATAACTAGTAAAAATGATAATGATTATATTTAACAAAACCAACAATTAAAATATCTCATTGGCAAATAAAGGAGTACAAATGTGATGTCCACAGCATGGTTTCAAAGCAAAGGAACAGAAGACACTGGGACTTGAGGCAGCATGATGACATGCCCATGACTACCCAGTCCAGAAGACATTCTCAGGGAGAATGCTTAACGAAATCCTGAGAATCCACACCAGATACCCCAATCTGAAGAGACTCAAACAAAAAATGAATACGTCAAACTGGTAAAACTCAAGAAAAAATCTTTAGAAAGACAGTCCTCTATATCAGAATAGTACTTTAGAAAGTGCAATGAGGAAGACCTCGGCTTGTCATTTTCCAGGGCTCTGGGAGGATTGGCAACTGACATTTAAGTCTAGGACTAAAGGATGTTTAATGGAATTTTAGAAGAGTACAAATCTTAGGGATCCCAACTAAGCCAAACTCCATCCCAGTCAATGTCTTCCTACCTTTTTGCCTTTGTGCTTATGTGCCATAGAAACAAACAAAAAAACAAACAAACTAACAAAAAAAAAAAAACATCTACTGGTCCAGGCAAGATGGCACAGCCTTTCCCCAGTAAGCACAAGTACAAACACTAGAAACAGCAGAAACAGCAAAAGAAACAACCAAAGAAGTGTTATGAAAGGTGGAAAGAAGGCAAACTTCTTTAGGACCTCACAAGTAGAACAACGCAGAGGTAGGGTGTCTTGTGTCCCCCTCACCTGAGAGAGGAAGGTCATCCAAACTCAGTTCTTCCCAATCACTAGGGTGGTTACAGAAGACAGCCTGCTATGATTTGGATATGAGGTGTCCTCCAAATGGTTCTGTGTTAACACAGGAATAATCAGAGGAAAGATGATCAAATTAAGAGAGACATAACCTAACTGGTCCATCCTTGTTTGAAAGGGCTAACTAGGTGGCAATTGTAGGTAGGTGGGGCATGGCTGGAGAAGGTGGGTCACTGGGGGTATTCCCTGGAAGGGTGCATCTTCCCTGTAGCCCCTTCCCCTTTGTCCCTCTGTTTCCTTGGCCGCCATGAGGTGAGCAGTTTTCCTCCACTCCTGCCCTTCAGACATGAGGCTCTGCTTCATCTCAGACCCAGAGCAATGAAACCAGCCAACCATGGACTGAACCTCTGAGCCCAAAACAAAATTTTCCTCCTCCAAGTTGTTCTTGTCAGGTATTTTAGCCACCATGACAAAAAATCTAACTACACACAGTCCATGTAGGCTAATTCTTCTCAGAGTAGAATAGGAGTCCCTCTAACAACAGCGGAGTCCACCAGCAGCAAAGGAGTTTGACTGGGAATCTCACCAAAAGCAAAAGCTGGGGAAATCCCTCTGCCTCCCCACATGACCTAAGATCCCCCATTCTACCTGGAGAAACCAAAGTAAGCAGGAGGAATCAGCAAGAGACCCAATTACAGCAAGCAACTTGATCTCCTTCCCTTCCCAGAGATATCAGAGCAGGCAAGAGAACTGGAAAGAAGGACCCAACTTTTGCAAGAGGTCCAATCTAGGAAAACATAGGCCCAAGACTCTCCCCCAGCCCCATCCCAGAAACATCAGTAGAACAGAGCATGGTAAGGAAATCTCAGCACACATTTTCTCTACCAATATATATCCCATGGCTTGATCTAAGAAAGAATTTTCTACTTTCTCAGGTACAAGACCAAGAACCACTGTTGTCAGTTAACTGAAGCAAACCAAAACAGCAGTGCAAAGGCTTGAAAATTAAACTGTCTTTGGACTTACAGCCCAGAAAAAATAGACTAAGACCTGAATGCTAAAACTAAAGAAGGTGACTAGTTATGAAAACAAAAGATTGAAATAGGTCTCAAGTCTCCTAACAAAATAAATAAATTATTCCATTCAATCAGAAATCACCTGTTACTCCAAGAACAAGAAAAATTACAACTCAAATGAGAAATGATAATCAACTAATGCCAACACCAAGATGAATTAAATGTCAGAATAATCTGATAAAATTTTTAAAACAACCATCAATAAAAATGCTTTAACGATCAATTACAAATTCTCCTAAAATAAATGTGGAAGAAAAAAAGATTCAAGCAAAGGAATATAAGTTATAAAAATAAATAGATGGAAAATATAGAACTAAGACATGCAATAACAGAAATGTAAAAGCTTGCTAGATGGCCAGGCATGGTGGCATATACCTGTAATGCCAGTAACTGGAGAAGCTAAAGCAGGAAGATATCAAGTTCAAATCCAGCTTCCACAACCTATTGAAGCTCTAAACAACTTAGTGAGACCCTGTCAAAAAAGGGCAGGGGATGTAGCTCAGTGATAAAGGGCCCTTGGTTTCAATCCCAAGTACCAAAGAAAACAAAACAAAAACAAAAACAACAACAATAAAAGGACCTAGAAGGACTCTATAATAAAGTGAAGAAGACAGAACATACAACCAGTGAGTTTAAGGATAGAACAATAGAATTCAAACAATCCAGACAGGTGCAGTAGCACACTCCTATAATCCCTGCAACTCAGGAGGCTGAGACAGGAGGATCGCAAATTCAAGGCCAGCCTCAGCAGCTTAGCGAGGCCCTCAGCAATTTAGCAAGATAATGTCTCAAATTATAAAAAAAAAAAGAAGGATTAGTGATGTAGCCTAGTGGTTTCAATCCCCAGTACTGAAAAAATTTTTTTTTTACCAAATACAAACATAAAGAAAATAGAAAGGATGACAAAGTAGAACAACAACAACACCTTAGGGATATATGAGACACTCACAAGAGATCCAACTTTTCCATCACTGGAGTCCAAAAAGAGGAGAAGAAAAAGGCATGAAATAGTACTCAAAGAAATATGATCCACCTTGCTGAATAAGATACCATGCAGCTACAGAAGTCAAGACAGGGTGATATTGGTTAAGGACAGACAATAACAGGGCAAGGCAACAGAAAAGAGAACACAGAAAGACCCACACGATATGCTCAACAGATCTTTGACAAAAGCCTAAAACCAATTCAAAGGAGGAAGAATTAGCCTATTCAAAAAATTGTACTGGAGTTTCTGGACATCTATTGGTAAGAAAGAAAGACAGACAAACAGACACAGAACTTTGACTTAACACCTTATTAAAAAAAAAATAACTTAAAAGAATCATAGACTTGTTGGACATGGTGGCACCCACCTGTAATCTCAGCATCAGGGAAGGTGAGACAGGAGAATCATAAATTTGAGACCCAGCCTGGGCAACCTCATGAGACCCTGTCTCAAAATAAAAAAATAAAGGACTGGGGATGGAGCTCAGTGGTATAATACTTACCTAGCAATGTGCAAGGCTGTGCATTCAATCCCCAGTACCACCAAATAACAAAATGAAACAAAAAAGGATTGTGGATTCAATGTAAACATAAAACTGATAAATATTAGATTAAAAAAAAAGAGGAAATCTTCAGGATCCAAAGCTAAGCAGCATTTTTAGCTATGATACCAAAACCATAATCCAAAAAATGGAAAAATGGACATCAAAAGTAAAAATTTTGCTCTATGAAAGCCCATGTAAACGCAATTCAAATATAAACTGCAACCTCCAGTTCCTAGTGGGCATGTAAGAAGCTTAGAGGTCACCAGTCGGTCCAAATAAGGAAAGATCTACACTAACTAAAAAACCAGTAACTCTTCTTAGATCAGTAAAAGCAATGAGGTCATAGGGGAAAACTACTTCTCCCAAACTGGAGAGGGAGAGGAGAATACATAGGCACATTACACCAGAGCAGAACCTCCACAAGAACTAGTGCTGGAGTAAGAAAACCTGACCTGTAAGTGACAAGCTGCTAAAGGCCCAGCGTGGACAAGTGGGGAGTTAAACACTCCTCAAAGTAGACAGGGATCTTTCTGTCTTTCTGTTATTCCTTGGAACTGTAAGACAATCAACAATTACCTCAATTAAAAATTTCAACTTAAAAAAAAAAAATACCCAGACCTCAAACTACAAATCAGATCATCCTGGGGATGAAAGGTTGGTTCAACATCCGGAAATCAATCAATGTAATTCACCACATCAACAGACTTAGTCAAGAACCACATGATTATTTCAATAGAGGCAGAGAAAGCATTTGATAAAATACAGCCCCCCTTCATGCTCAAAACACTAGAAAAAATAGGGATAGTGGGGACATTCCTTAACATTGTAAAGGCTATCTATGCTAAACCCACAGCTAACATCATTCTAAATGGAGAAAAATTGAAAGCATTCCCCCTGAGAACTGGAACAAGGCAGGGATGCCCTCTTTTGCCACTACTATTCAACATTGTTCTTGAAACTCTAGCCAGAGCAATTAGACAGACCAAAGAAATTAGAGGAATATGAATAGGAAAAGAAGAGCTCAAACTACCCCTATTTGCTGATGACACGATTCTCTATTTAGAGGACCCTAAGAATTCCACCAGAAAACTTCTGGAACTCACAAATGAATTCAGTAAAGTAGCAGGATATAAAATTAATGCTCATAAATCTAATGCATTTTTATTCATAAGTGATGCATCCTCTGAGAGAGAAATTAGGAAAACTAGCCCATTCACAATAACCTCAAAAAAAAAATAAAATACTTGGGAATCAATCTAACAAAAGAAGTGAAAGACCTCTACAATGAGAATTACAGAACACTAAAGAAAGAAGTTAAAGAGAATCTGAGAAGATGGAAAGATCTCCCATGTTCTTGGATAGGCAGAATTAATATTGTCAAAATGGCCATACTTCCAAAAGCACTATACAAATTCAGTGCGATTCCAATTAAAATCCCAATGACGGACCTCATGGAAATAGAGCAAGCAATCATGAAATTCATTTGGAGGAATAAGAGACCCAGAATAGCTAAAGCAATCCTTAGCAAGAAGAGCGAAGCAGGGGGTTTCACAATACCAGACCTTCAACTATACTACAGAGCAATAGTAATGAAAACATGGTATTGGCACCAAAATAGACAGGTGGATCAATGGTACAGAATAGAGGACACAGAGACAAACCCACATAAATACAGGTATCTCATACTTGACAAAGGAGCCAAAAACATACAATGGAGAAAAGACAGCCTCTTCAACAAATGGTGCTGGGAAAATTGGAAATCCATATGCAGCAAAATGAAACTAAACCCATATCTCTCACCCTGTACAAAACTCAACTCAAAATGGATCAAGGACCTAGAAATCAGACCAGAGACTCTGCACCTAATAGAAGAGAAAATAGGTCCAAATCTTCATCACGTTGGCCTAGGACCAGATGTCCTTAACATGACTCCCAAAGCGCAAGAAATAAAAGCAGGAATCAATGATTGGGATAGAGTCAAACTAAAAAGCTTTTTCTCAGCAAAGGAAACAAGAGAGAGCCTTCAGAGTGGGAGAAAATCTTTGCCACACACACGTCAGATAGAGCACTAATCTCCAGAATCTACAAAGTGCTCAAAAATCTTTACACCAAGAATACTAATAACCCAATCAATAAATGGGCCAAGGAAATGAACAGACACTTTACAGAGGAAGATCTACAAGCAATCAACAGATTTATGAAAAAATGTTCAACATCCCTCATTATAAGAGAAATGCAAATCAAAACCACCTTAAAATTTCATCTTGTCCCAATTAGAATGTCTTTTATTAAGAATACAGGCAACAACAGGTGTTGGCGAGGATGTGGGGAAAAGGGTACACTCATACATTGCTGGTGGGAGTGCAAGTTGGTGCAGCCACTCTGGAAAGCAGTGTGGAGATTCCTTAGAAAACTTGGAATGGATTCACTATCTGACCCACCTATCCCACTCCTTGGCCTATACCCAAAGGACTTAAAATCAGATTACTACAGTGATGCAGCCACATCAATGTTCATAGCTGCTCAATTCACAGTAGCTAGATTGTGGAACCAACCTAGATGTCCTTCAATAGAAGAATGGATAAAGAAACTGTGGTATATATACACAATGGAATATTACTCGGCCATAAAGAAGAATAAAATTATGGCATTTGTAGGTAAATGGATGATGTTGGAAACTATTATGCTAAGTGAGATTAGCCAATCCCAAAAATCCAAAGGCTGAATGGTCTCTCTGATAAGTGAATGATGATGCATAATGCGGGGTGGAATGATGGCAAGAATGGAGAAAGGACAGAGAGCATAGAGGGAAGGGAGGAGTGGGGTTGAGGTTGGGGGGTAAGAATAATAACAGTATGTGTGCAAGACATCATTGCCCTATATACATGTATGAATGCACAGATGGGGTGACTCTACTTTGTGTACAACCAGAAAAACAATTGCTGTACTCCATTTGTGTTCAATGAATCAAAAAATTAAATTAAAAAAAAAACTACAAATCAGAGGAAAAGCAATAACATGAAGAAAATTTCACAAATTTAGCCATATTGTTGCAGAAGTAATACAAGGTATGGATAAAGCTGCCTTTATTAACCCCAGGAAAATGAAATTATGTAATTGCACTGTAGCCAAAAATTACACAGGTGGTAGGGATTGTATAATATGCTGACCTGCAATGAAAATTCCAGTCAGGCAGAGAATTACTCTGTTCTGCTCCCCACAATATCTACAGTGCTTAGAACACTGTCTTGCATATAGTAGATAATAAAAATCTGTAAAATAGATTAACCAGTTGAGGCTACACAGCATTGCAAATGCATATCTAGTGCCCTGCAATCTTTACTTTGCTCCCTTCATTCCCTAGGATGCTGGGTAATACTGGCATTAATTCTATTATTACTTGTAATATTAGGTATTAAATTTATAACCATAACTGATTAGAGACTTCAAAGTCCTTTGCCTGATAATCAAAGCTGGCTCAAGACAAATTCCCACCCTTTGAAGGAGCCACACAACTCACTTCCATGGTTCCTGAAATTTCTCCTGACTCTTCACACCCTGTGCCTTTTCAGATATTGTTCCCTCAGTCTAAACGTTTTTGCACTCATCCGCCTGACGAATCACTCAAAGTTGTGTTCCCTGTGACGCTTCCCACAACCACCACCACCACCCAGACCAAGTTAAGTACTTCCTTTTCTCATATCCCAGGACTACACCTGCATCTGTGCTTCACTGACACATCTCATATTTCAATGAT
Organism: Glaucomys volans; assembly: GCA_020662805.1. Classification (NCBI taxonomy): domain Eukaryota; kingdom Metazoa; phylum Chordata; class Mammalia; order Rodentia; family Sciuridae; genus Glaucomys; species Glaucomys volans. Next base: position 80,292 of record JAJEJO010001077.1, read on the forward strand.
TTGCTCTCTTTAAACTATGAGCTAACCAGAAACAAGAATATCATGGATTTTTTAAATCTTTAAATCAACAAAGCTTAAGTTGCTATGGAAAACACATTAAGCATTTGATTTGTTATAGATCATTAATAAAAGCAAACCCATTTTTTGAAAGATTTATATACTCAGATTTTTAAAATAAAAATTTCCATTGTTTAGTTGATACTCAGTATATATCAGACAGATTTATGCAAAAGTACATGCAAGTTATTAGCAAAGGATATTTTAAAAAAGCATCTTTTTAAAAAGCATCTTTTTAAAAAGTGAAAATAGTAAAACTTCTACTAAACCACAGACTGTTAAAATTTAAATCTACCTGACCTAATGGTATTCAATTTGGTACTTAGGATCACATGAGTTTTTCTATAAATGATTGAAAACTTTAAAAGACCCATTAAATTGGTGTTTTCCAAAATTAGAAATTTAATTGCATAAAATAAATCTGTGCATACATACTTTATAAACAGAAATGGAAGTTCTTAAACAGCAAAATGTAAAACAGAAAACTAGTTGCCTTGGCAGGATGACAGCATTCCCATGGCATATCTTGTGAATCTAAGGGTATATACAAGCATCTGCTTTAAAATGCTCCCTGCTTTTCAACTTTATCTACATGACTAGCCACTCCACCAACTACAAAGATGAAAATACTGGGTTTTTTGTAAAAAACAAAAACAAAAACAAAAAAAAAAAACAGTAAAAAAACCTTTTTTTTTAAAAAGAAAGTTTATCTGTATTAAGTATTCTCTTTCATATTAGGTAAACATAGATTTTTTATGTTTAAAAATACTTATTTCCTTTATTTTAACATTAATAAAGAAATTCAAGTATACCAATGAAGATCTGCTAATTTAGAAAAATCAGCAAATAAGACAATAAAAACATTGTAACAAAAATAGGAAATCCTTCATTCTTCCCCCAAGAGATATCTCATGAAATAGAAGGAAATTTAATAGTATTTAAATTTATAATCCTTGATTAATAAAACCTATCAAAATCAATTTATGATTCAAGTTACATTCCTAGAATATGTTTGCATAAGTGATAAAGACTATAAAATCATTAAGCAGTTAAAATACAAATTACCTAACGGTATTTCTTACCTTTTACATGCCTCAATTCTCTCAAAAGTCAGAAACAGTGACTATCTGAACAAAATGCTAAGCTGCGAGCAGCAAGACAGAAACAAAGTCACTAAAACCACCGAGCAAGCAAGTAATATGGTTACAAACTGAAAAACTGACTTCACATGAATACAGAGTGAGATGTTTTTTCAGAAGCACTTAAATAGGCAGAAATGAATAGTCACCAAAATTTAATTATGAAGACAGCATAGTTCATTACCAGTTAATAAATGCTGACTCTGACCACCTTATGAACATGGTATTATGTTTAAAACTCCTCCTAAGCTTTCTTATTCAAGGAAAGTTTTGTTCCTAGTTCAATTTTAAATGAAAGTTAAATGCAAGTGAAATAGTCCTGGACTGGACAGTTTATTGGAACACTAATGGATGACAATCTTCTACACTCAGAACAACTCTAAAAGTCTATGATCAAATGAACAACACATTTACTTTTAACTCTATTTTTATCTTAAAACTATATATGAAGTACTAACATTTTAAAATTACTTAAGGAGAGCAGAATTAACAATTTTTTAAAGGAAAGTATATAAATCAACAGGTATTTTTACTGGATTACCATGAGATAGTGAGGAACATAAAAATAAATTCTGAATTACAGCCTTCAAATAATTTACAGGGTAGTAAGACAAGTACTCAAGCAATGATAATCCAATGAATTCATTCAAAATTAACTCAACAAGCTGGAGTTAGTACAAGCTGGAGTTAGTACAGTAATTATAGTAGCTCATGAGGCTGAGGCTAGATTGCAGATTCAAAGCCAGCCTCAGAAACTTAGAAAGACCCTGTCTCAAAATAAAAAATAAAAAAGGGCTAGGGAAGTGGCTCAGTGGTTAAGTGCCCCTGGGTTCAATCCCTAGTAGGAAAAAAAAAAAAAAAATTCACTCAACATACAAACATACATATTTGTCTCTCAGTGCCAGTGCCAGGAACACAAATGAATAAGATTACAGACCCTAGTCTCAAGAAGCACACAATCTACTATACATAACAAACATGGAAACAAATTAAATAAAACCATAATTCAATAGGTACATGAAAACAGACTGAGTAAAATTCAGTGGGGATATTGATGAAGGATGCACAAAGAAAGACTTGACTGACCATGAAGATCTGAGGTGATAAGTGTTACAAGGAGACAGAAAAGAAGGAGCACAGCTGGGGCGGGGGGGGGGGGGGCAAAAGAACTTATTAAGAAAAGAAAATTTCTTATAAACCTTGAGAGCTATTTAAAAAGGAAATATACATGTGTATATCTGTTTATGTGCAAAAATGTATAAAGGAAGTGGCTTCCTAAAGGCTGTCTTGGGTTCAAATCCTAATTCTGTCTTTTATCAGCAGTGTAACTGAATTTTAATTACCTTTCTGAAAGCTCACTTTTTTTGTCTTTAAAATAGGGATAATAATAGTTACTTTGCAGGGTTATTGTGAGGGTTAGGTAAAATAAAGAAATGTGCCTGGAATTGGAAGCACTTTTTAAAAAGCAATCATTACTAATAACGCATGAGACAGCTCCAAGAAAGAAGATGAATGAGAAAGTAGTGAGGAGAGTTACTTTCTAAATAGAAGTTTTAACTGGAGCAGAGGTACAGAGGTAGAAAAATAGGGAAAAAGTTTGCAAAAATATTGCTAAGTTAAAGAAAAACAACAGAAGAGATTTACAAGAGTAGTATAGCCATAATGCATAGAACTTTGTCCTAAATTCTAAAAACATAACTATCTAAATAGCTTTTAATATTTTACCCTTCCTACATTATTATTATTTTAAAAAATTCAATTTTCAAATTAAGGCCAAAATTTTTCTTTCAGAGAAAATAAGAATGTGAGGAAATGTCAAAATAATGTAAAATCCTTTCAAATACACTCACTAAAGGCATACACACCAACAGAATAGCAACCAGAAGGGTTTCATTAGTTATAAGTTGAATGAACTATGCAGCAGTCAGTCCCTAACCTGCAGTAAGACAGCTCCTCAGGGAGCCCAGACCAGACAAGCCACTATTGAGAACATGAAGGAAATCAGTTCCATTCTTGGTTTTTTTAAGTAATTCAGTCTTTCCCCAAAACGAAAGATCTAATCCCTACTCCCACCCCATCCTTTCCCTTTCGTGATGACCTATTTTCTTCCCAGGTGCTTCTACATATGTATTGATTCCCCTAGAATTCCATTCAATTTATAAACGATCTCCCCTAAATATCTACCCTCCAATTCCATCAAATTTGAAACTCTACAATAGCACAGTGTTTTCAGGTGGAAGCCCTACCTTCCTTAAATTCCAACACCCATGTCCATGAGTTAAGTAGAAGGTGGGTAACATTCCAGTTCCTAAGGTTTCCAAATCCCAGTTCCTCCAGTCTTGTGCAAAGATCCCTCCTCCTTTGAAATTTATACCATTTTGCTTTAACAATTCCTACCTCACTTTCCTATTATTTGTCTCCAAATCTGCATCTGGTCATTCTGCTTGCCCCAAAATGATATTGTCCAACCCAATTCTTATCCAAATCAATGGAAATTTTAACCTCTATAGCCTTTCTCTTTTTAGAAGACCTTCAGTTCAACTCCATTTCAACTTCTATTGTCTGTAATCTAAATCCAAAACTGTTTACCTTCGCAAAATAAATTTTAATATTCTAGTTTTAGGCCATCACTTGCTACCTTCTGTTTCTCTGAACCCTTAAATTCTATCTACTCTTTTACCTCAAAGAGATATCCAGCCATCCACTAATCAAACTATTTTTCTGAAAATTTATCAACCACCACTTGTCTCTTTTTCTAGGTGAGCATGCCACTTACCATCCAGAACTGGAATAATTTTAAGAGTGAAGTGGGATGCTGGGATGCTATTCTTTATTATGCCAAGGTAAGAAGTATAATTCTGAACCATCCAAAGCAAACTGGAGCATAGAGTCCCCCCTACACCTTTCCATTTATGCATTAAATTGATCAACTAACTTCAACTGTTTTTCTATTGGACTTGTAACAACCAACCTCCAATTCAATTCTTCACTTCCCCTGGCCTAATTTTTTTTTTTTTTAATAAACCCTGGCTAATTCTTACTAGTATTATAAGACTAGGTCACTTCCTTCAGGAAACCTCCTCCATGTTTGCTCTTTGTTATCACAGAGTTTAGTAATGAGGGTTTTGCATCCTCACATTTCTTATATCAGTCATGTAAGTGTACACCCATAGAGGGACTCAATACATCTTATAGTTTTCCCCAACTGTTTCTTATGCATTATTCTAAAATGTCAAATGAAAAAAAAAGATTGCTTTTATAATTCAATAAAGATTAAATGAGCCAAAAAAGAAGCACTTGTAAATTAAAAGATAGCAGTAACATTAATAAAAACTAGTATGTATTTTCCTCAGCCTAAGCTTTTAAAATTTAATCTTCCCCTACATTCAATTACTCTTACTTTTTTCTATTATTCTGAGTGATTCTGCCCTCTTATGTTGTTTTTCTAACATAAAGTTAATAGCAAACAAATTTTAGAGGTACATTGAATGTAAATAGAAATCAAATGGAAAGTAGGAAAAGCAAATTGCAGAACATGTATATCAAATAATCACATTTTAAAATTATACCCACACAAATAAACATTTGTTTTCAAAATATTTTAAAAGTCTAAACTGATACACATCAAACTAAATATTTGCTACCTTTGAATAATGAGATTTAGAAACAGTTTAAATGATGTCCTTTTACTTTAAGTATCTCTAATTTCTATTTTTGTAATAAATATCCATTTGCTTTTTAAGATTAAAAATACATAAAGGGGCTGGGGATACAGCATATGTTTAGCAGGTATGAAGAAAGGGCTCAATTCCCAGCACCTGCTCAAAAAACCAAAAGACAAAAAAACTATTAACAAAAACTACCAATAACTATTTTCTTTTTTTAAGACTAAGGATTAGGAATTTAAAAAATCTGGACAGGCAGTATTGCGCAGTGGTAGACTGCTTGCCTAGCATGCATGAAGTTCTGGGTTGGATGCCAGCAACACAGAAAAAAAATAAATAAATAAAAAAGGACAAAGTAAAAAAATCAAGTTTCACAGACACATGTAAGAAAATATGAGGAAAGAGTAAAGGAAGAGGAAAGTACTTAAAATTAACCAAGAGAAAGGCATGGCTCTAAACAGTATTTCTCTAGTTACTAATAACATAGATTATACAGACAGAGCAACCAACTTTAGTAAAAAGTATACCACTCATATTAAGATTGTAGATCAGTGAGCATATACAAAAAGCTTAGCATGAAATATTCTAAAGGAAAAGAAACATTTAAACGTATTTGTTTTTCTTTATACTGCTTTGATTTGGTCATAGGTACATTGTAAGAAAGGCTTAATCCATCTAAATACCAGGATGACAGAAAAATTTTGCTACAGATTATATAGGCAGTCACAATAACAAAAGCAACCCCAACAATCTGCATTAACAGAAGTCATGTTCTATAAAAGAAGGCATTTAACGTATTTGGCTATAGGAACATGTGAACAACTAGAAGTGATGGAAATGTTGAGGATTTCTTCTCTTAAAGTTTTCCCAAATCCTAAGGGCAAGCTAGTCAAGCCAGAATCAGAAAAGAAAAAAAAAAAATTGGGCACTTGAAATAAATAAACTGGACTTCATCAACATTCAAAGGTCTTTTGGATCAAAGAATACTCTCAATAGGAAGACAAGACAAGTCAAAGAATGGAAGAAAATAATTTTTAAGTGATACACCTGTAAGTATGATATATGTAAGGGTCTAACATTCAGACCATAAAGAACTCAATAATATGAAGACAAAAACTTATAGGATTCTCAGAGAAACAAAACCAATAGGACATACATAGACATAAATAAGAGGAAATTTATTCTAGGATTTGGCTCGTGGGGTTACAGAGGCCCAGAAGTCAAAAAACCTGCTGGTGTTATAATTCAGTCACAGCACAAAGGACCGTGAATGGGGTTGGGGATGGTCAAAGATATAACTCCTATTCTGAGTCCAAAAGATAGAACCAGGAGCACCAAAGCCTGAGGGAAGGAGAAGATAGATATGTCAGGCAGAAAGAGTGAATTCATCATTCCTCTGCCTTGTGGTTCTATTCAGTCCCTTAATAAATTGGATGATGTCCACCACATTGGTGAAGAAGATCTTCTATACTCAATCTATTGATTCAAATACTAATAAATCTCTTCTAGAGCAACCCTCACAGACACACCCAGATATAATGTTTTATTAGCTATCTAGATATCCCTTAGCCCAGTCAAGTTGACACAAAAAATTAAATGTCACTTGACCCAATTTAAAAATGGGCAGAAGAGTTAATTATACATTTCTCCACAGTAGATACACAAATAGTCAATGACCACATGAAAAAACACTCAACATCACTAGTCATTAAGGAAATAGCAATAAAAACCATAATAGGATACCAACTTATACCCACTAGGACAGCTATAACAAAAAATTGTGAAAAAAAAAACACATATTATTGAAGATGTGGAGAAACCAGAACCTTGTATTTTGCTAATCGGAATGTAAACTGATTCAGTCACAGAGGAAAACAAGTTGGCAATTCCTCAAATAATTAAACATAGAATTACCATATTACATGGCATTACCTTATTACTCCTGGCTATATACCGAAAACAAATGAAAACAAGCCAGGCACACTGGCACATACCTGTGATCCCAGCAATTTGGGAGGCTGAGGCAGGAGCATTGCAAGTTCATGCCTAGACTAGGCAACTTAGCCAGATCTGCTCTCATAATGAAAAACAAAAAGAACCACGATGTAGCTCAGTAATAAAGGAACCCTGGATTAAACCCCAGTACCACAAACAAACAAAAAAAATGAAAACAAGTGTTCAAGCAAAAACTAGCATATGAACATTCAAAGTAGCACTAAAAAAATAGCTGAAAAGTGGAAACAACCTAAATGTATGAATGGATAAAGAAAATGTGGACTATTCATCCAATGGAACACTGCTCAACCACAAAAAGCAATGAAGAACTGATGCACTCTAAAACACAGATAAACACTGAAAACATTATGCTAAGTGACAAAGATCAGACATAAAAGGTAATGTATTATATAATTCCATTTATATAAAACATCCAGAATAGGTAAATACATAGAGATTGAAAGCAGATTGGCAGTCTCCAGGGACTAGGGAAAAGGGATAATAGACAGGGAATGCTTAATGGGCACAGATTTCTATTCATAGATAAAAATGATGGTTGCCCAACATTGTGAATGTACTAAATGCCACTGAATTATATTTTTTAATGTTATGTGAATTTTATCTCAGTTTTTTAAAAAAGGCAATCAAGAAATTTTGACAATTCTGCAAAATAGCTAATTATGTAGAATACTTTAAAATACTCCAGGGGAAAAAATACCTCAGCCAGGCATAGTGGTACAACACCTGTTGCACTTTAGTGAGACCCTGTCTCAAAATTAAAATAAAATGGCTCCGGGTGTAGCTCAGTGGATTTGATCTCCAGCAGTAGGAAAAAAAGTCTCAGAGATGAAACAAGATGAACAAAATTGCCAAAATATGGTATGTGATGGATACTTGGGGGCTCATTATACTACTAAATCAATTTTTCTATAGATTTGATAATTCCAATAACTAATACTAGAAAGAACTCCTGGATAACATTAACATTTTCATGACTTTGAAAATAAAATTTATTTCTAATTATTAAGTACTAAATACTATAAATTATTTCTCCTTCAAACATTCATTTTAATTCAGAAAATGGCAAATGTATTTATACATCATGATAGCTACTTTTATGAAAACTTTCCTAATTGTGTTCCCATAATAGATATCTTTACCTCTTCCATAGAATGCTCCTGGCTTCCACTGGAACAATTTCCCTGTTCCTTATTCCAGACTCCTCAACTAATTCTAGCTCTAATTGAGCACCTTGTCAGCAAATCAATCCAACTTGTCTTTTTTGCTCTGCATCTTATTTAGAGACTTTTGTTCATTCATTTATCCATTGCATAAGGACTTATTAAAGGTCTACAACGTGCCTGGGCACTGAGTAAAGTCCTGAATACACAGAGATAAAAAGTACTGGTTCCAACCTCAAGAAACTTATTAGAAAAGAGGCAACTCTAATATACAATATTTGTAGAAGGAATCTCTTTGTAAAATGTAATAAAAGCACACAAGAAGTATAACCTAAAAGCATCCAGAGTGTTCCTTTTCCTCACTGAAATTTTCTCTTTCCTTTCCACCAAAACATTATTCTCCCCTCTTTGAAAATATTGCTTAAAAGTTAGATCTTAGCCAGGCATGATGTTGCACGTTTGTAACCCCAGCAATTTGGGAGGCTGAGACAGGAGGATTGCAAGGCCAGCCTCGGCAATCTAGCAAGACCCTAAGCAACTTAGTGAGGCCCAGTCTCAAAATAGAAAATAAAAAGGGCGGGGATGTGGCTCAGTGGTTAAGCACCCCTGGGTTCAATCCCCAGTACCAAAAAGAAAAAAAAAGGAACCTTCAACTTCCTCCCAAAAAAGTATACTAGTTCTTAAATACCATGAGTTTTAAAGGAAACCAACCAGATCTGTGAAACTCAATAGCAAATAAGGAAGAAAGAGAACACTCATTAATGACATTAATGACAGCTCCACACAGGTACCAGAGACAGAAATTACTTAAATTCTGTCTTGATTGTGCCAAGCTCTGATTTTATCTATTAATTTGCTTTACATGTCATTTGCATTTTAATCTATCTCTCACTTGACTAGATATACATTCCTAGATATAACCAACAGGTTAGACAGTGGGGATGGGCAATGAGGGGGAATTCCTGCATGCAAATTTCTTTTTAATTTGAATTTCAATTGCGGACTAATGCCAGGGAATCAAATACAACATACATCTCCTAGTTTCCTTAACTTTAACTTAATGCAATCAAATGAAAAAAGCCTCTTCTAATGTATATTTAAAACTGGAATGATATTTTGAAAAGAAAACCTCAGAAATGACAATACTGTCTCCTACAACCTCAGAGAATTGGAAGGAAAAAGCAAACTGCAAATAAATTTTGGATGAATAATGTTCTAAGAAACCAGGCAGTTCCCAAAAGAGATATTAGGTACATACAAATTCTATCTCCTAGAAGAAAATAGAGAGCATGAACAAGAAAACAAACAAAAAAAGCAAGGAACTATTTGAGGACAGAAAATACAAAGGCATGGAACCTAATATGCAAGGCACTAAACCTGATTGAATCTTCGATTAAAAAGCAAAAAAGCAAAACAATCAAAAAAAAAGTTCTGGAACAACTGGAGACACCTGAATATGGATCATGATGTTAAACACATATGTCTTTCTAAGAGTCAGATGTTGGACTTTAATCCCAATGGCAAGATGGTAGGAGGTACAGGCCTTGGGAAGTGAAACCATGAGTATTCTACCCTCATGGATAGGATTAATGCTCTTGTAAGAAGCTTTGGAGAACAGCCTCCCTGCTTCCACCCTTTCTGCTTTGTGACAATGCCCTCTATAAGGGACAGGTCTTCACCAGACGCCAAACCTTCCAGCACATTGATCTAGGATTTCCCAGCCTCCAGAACTATGAGAAATAAATTCTGTTGTTTATAAATTACTGAGTCTGAGGTATGTTGTTACAGGAGCATAAATAGACTGACAAAATATTCATAAATTAATGTTAATTTTCTTATATGTGATATTATAATTATGTAGGAAATAAGTATAATCATGTAGGAAATAAGTAGTATTATAATTATGTAGGAAATAAGCCATATTATCAATGGTTTTAAATAAATGTAAATACATATACAAAGTGGAAATGTGTCAAAACATTAATAGAGTGAATCTGATGAAAAGCAATGTGGGTGTTCATTATTTTATATTTTTAATTTTTCTGTAGCAGTGAACATTGTCAAAATGAAATGTTGAAAGGGAGGGAAGACACAAAGCATAAGAGGAAGACAGCTTGAATAAAGCCTGAGGAGTAAAAGCAGCATTAATTTTCAAAATCAAGAGAAGCAGCTGTGTGATCTTGGGCCAATCACAAAACCTCCATGTTCTAACTCAAAGAGAGGAAGTGCATGATCTCAAAGGTTCTCTCCAGCTACCAAATCCCATTATTCTACTACTACCTCTCAGCTCTAAAACTCAAAGATAACTAAATGCAAGGTAGAAAAACTCATAGACTAAGGATCAAATAAAGACTTAAAAACAGCTAGCCAGGGCTGGGGTTGTGGCTCAGTGGTAGAGCGCTCACCTGGCATGCATGAGGCCCTGGGTTAGATCCTCAGCACCACATAAAAATAAAATAAAGGTATTGTATCCACACATAGCTTTTTTTTAAAAAAAAGCTAGCCAAATGCCTCTCATATAAAGCACAAAAAACAAATATTAACTCCTCCGTTTTGAGAAAACATCAACCCTGAGCCCCAAAATAAACTTTTCTTCCTCATTTTTGTCAGATCTTTTGGTCACAGTAATGAAAAGCTGACTAAAACATCATGTCATAAATGAGATAAAATTAATTAAGATAAATGACAAGAAAAAAGATAAGATAAATATAAAATTATATAATCTGCCTAGGTAGAATAATCTAACATAATGGAAAAAAAACAAGTATAACATAAAATTCAAGACAAGTCAAAGCTGTTACATAGTTTCAGGGACCAAAAAAAAAAAATGTGTTTAGTAATTTGTTAAGAGCAATAAAGTAATCCTACCTTACTACTATTCATTGCTGGTGATCCCTTAGCTAAAGTAGCAGGTCCATGTTGAGGTATTACAGATTAAGGATGAGGAAGACACTTGAGAAAATGTGCAGTGAAGTCTCACAGGAATAATCATAGGTCTAGCCAAAGACAGGAGCTGCAAGAAGAAATGGCAGAAATCAGAACTATTCACTACAGAGAAAGACATAAAAATGTACACATGAAGTATAATAGGGTATTACTAGAAATTAACTTTGACAATTTATCACATTCACCAAATTAAACATAAGAATACTACATTTGCCAAATTTGTCTACCTATTGCTCACTCTCTATTTTCCTTCCACAACTTTCCAATGTGTAATGTATTTTACCTTCTACTCCACCCATCTCCCAGATTTGAAGAGATAATTCTTGGTTTTCTCCATTTTCACAACATAAAACTGCAAGTTTGAAGCATGTCAGAAGAAACAAGTAACTATGTTCAATATTTTAAAATGTTAAAATATTGTTATAACCCAAAGAAGTAACTAAGCATGCAAGAAAATTGGTTTCAAAGGCTGAAGGTGGTTTATGAAAGATCGTTCCAGCAAATGCATGATTTCCCTATTTCACAAACTTTAGTATGCCAAAGAAGGATCTTTGAATTGGCTGTTTTCCCCTCAGTCCTTGAAACAGGGGGATCTTAGAGGAGTCTTGGTCACTGGACTCTCTTATCACTGATGTCAATATACAGTTTCCCTCAGTATCCATGAGAGATTGGTTCCAGGACTCCCCCATGGATGCTCAAGTCCTTTATATAATATGGCTCAGTATTTGCATATAACCAATATACACCATCCTGTTTTCTTAAAATCATCTCTAGGTTGCTTATAATACCTAATACAAAATAAATGCTACATAACAATTGTTATACTGTGTTGTTTAGGGATTAATAACAAGAAAAAGAAGACTGCATGTTCAGTATAGAAGCAATCTTAATAATTTTGATCCATGGTTGGTTGAATCCACAAACACAGAATGCATGGTTACAGAAGGTCAACTGTATGTGGTTTACAGTCCTGTTAGTTTCTCATCTTTTACCTCATACCCTCCTATTTCTCATCCTAACCTCCTGGTTTATGATCAACTCTCCTCTTCTTTCAAACTCTTCTTTTTTATTTGCCTGTTCTGTTTCTTGTTATTTCTCCTACTTCCTTGACTGCCATATGACATTTCATAAATGTTACCAGCAAGATCACTGCTTTCCTTCTGGTCAGGAAACTGACAAAACACCTTGCATGTGTCATATTCTCCAAGTTTTCCACTCCTCTAATCTTTTACCAATTCCCAAATGGTTCTCTTTGCCTCCACCCATATAAAAAAAATTATTTCCTTCTACATGTGGCAAGGTTCCTAATGCTAGAATTGGTTGGAAATCTAATCTACATAATTAAAATTTTTATTTGCCTTCTTTCACTAAACTGTGTAGTGACTGAAGACAGGGATTTTTATCTTAATATACCCAGCATTCTCCACAACACCTGGACCACAAACAAGTGTTACTGAATGATTGAAATTACAAAGTGAATTATAGCTTTCTCTGATTTGCATATGACAGTGTAAAATAAGGTTTGGGGGCAAGAATTGTTTTATTAAACTATAAACGTATAATTTAAGATATTCAAATATGGCCATTTTAATCATGACTTCTCTTCTGTACTGCTTTCTATACAATACCTTCAATTGAACCTGCAAGACATACTACAGTAAATGTCTTCCTCACTTATTAGATTTCTAGCAAACAAAAGTAGTGAATGTATACCTAAATGTATAGATTATATAAATATCTAATACCATTCCAAAGACAGACCCCCAAATTACTGGGTGATCAATTAATTTTAAATTTTTTAATTTTTAAGACTTCTCATCAGTAAAGATAACTGAAAGCTATTTAGAATTCCACATTCTGGTCTCACATATGACAAGGAAATGGTCATATTTAAAGACCTAAGAACAAGAGAGACAACTATTCAATGCATATTCCATATTCAACATTGAGCAGTGTCAAATGTTTTGCTCAAGACAGCTACTGTCAAAGCATCCACGTATTATGTCTCAATCTCCAATTCAGTTGTTTCTATCATTTTTATTTTTCAATGAAAAATAAAGTGTTTTTCCTTAATATTGAAATGGCTCATGGGTGGCACCTCTGAATGGAACTTTTCTTTTTCAAACTACTCTGAATCTTTGAATAGAAAATTATGTTCTTTGTGTTACTTCAAAACTGTTACCTTATCAGAACTCAGCAAGGATTTCCATACGCAATTAAAAATGTATAATGACTACCTTCTGGTGCACCTTAATTTTCCCTCATCAATGACACAGGCTCTCATCTCTAAAACACACTCAGAGCCAATTATAATTCCTATTTCCTGAATGTGCTTCTTCTTCATAAATGGGACTAGGATGAAGCAAGAGAAGTGCCTAAAGTGCAAAATGTAAGGAACCACCCTCAGGATCCTGGAGTGCCACCCTAGAGATGCACTGTCCTGCAAGAAGGCAGACCTGTGTTGTTTATTTACCCCAAAGGATGTAGTTCCCCTTCTTGTGGTAGCAGCATCTCAGTGTTCTTTTGTTAAACTATTATTTTTTATTCTCTACCCATGTGGTTGGGGTGGTACTAATCACTTGCACTCTAAAGTTACTATAGTAGGCACATGGCATGGGTCTGGAAAATCAGCATATTCTCTTCCTCAAGGAGTAGTTCAGGAATGGGTATGTGACCCAAACTGCACAAATGAGACTGATTCTCAACTTTTTTTTTTTTTTCACTGCTGGGAATAGAATCCAGAGTCACACACATGCCAGGCAAGTGCTCGTCTACTGAGCTACTTCTTCAGCTTCCCACCTCCCAGATATTTTTGCAGGAATTAATCAGGAAGGAACATACTCTTTCAACTGAAGTTGCAAAGATGAAAGAACATAAGTACCTACTTGAAAATGCACCAACCCAGAGAAAGAGTCAAGAGATGGAAAGAGAAATGGATAAAATTCTGAAAACATTCTGCTACTAAATTTGAATCCAAATATGAATAGCTATAGCTGCTGAAATTTAGAATTAATGCTGAGAAACATTTCTCTCTGGATTTTTCATGTTCCTGCACAGTCAGGGCCATCTGAACTAAGATACTATATGGATATTTGCATAATAGACAAACGTGGAAGCTAGAGACATATTTTCCTAAAAATGAGATCTCTTTGGAGATTTCTATCTTTATTGGAGATAAAGCCCTGGAGATATTACAACTTATATTGTAGGATAATATATCTAAAGAAACCTTGCTCCTCTTTCATGGGGCAATTGCTAAAAGAGTAATCACTCTTCCTCTGCAAAAAAAAAAAAAAAAAAAAAAAAAAAAAGATGGCAAATGTGCCAAGAGCCTATAGAGGCTTAGAATCTCCTGATTTCAAGACTCCTCTCTGTGATGCAAATCTGTTGCATGGTAAATATCTGGCTTACCTCACAGCAACCTGTCAGAAGGATGGAACATGTGCAATCAGCACTAAGGTATTTTTCTGGCCACTGTTTTTGCTATATTAAACCCTAAGCCTCTGACTCAGGACATATCTGTTAGTATCTGAATGTAAAACTCAGGCAGGCTAACTTTTTAGCCTGTAAGCAAGGTACTCTCAATTCTTTCAGAGTTCTAGACTAATAGTTACAGGAGACAATACATAGTTTTTCTTAGTCAATAAATTCTTGTTGAGATACTACTTAGCTATATGCCATGCAATTTCGTAGGCAAAATGAGGCAAAAATTCCTGCCTCTGTGAAGATTATATTTTAGAAAGAGGAAACAAAATACAAAATAAATCTGTGAAATACAGTGTTGGGTGGTGATAAAACACTATGAAGTAAGAAAAAACAGGAAAAACTAATGAGAAGCATGGGGGAAGTTGGAAATTTCAAATTTACTTTGGGTGATTAAAGATGTTACAAATAAAGTGATTTCCTACAAAGACCTGAAGGATATAAGGAAGTGAGTCATATTAGAGAAAAAGCACTCCAGGTCTAGGGAACAGTAAGTACAAAGTAGTTATTGAAAGCCCAGCAAGGAGGACTTTGTGCAGTGAATGATGGCAAGAATAGTAAACTCTGAATAAAGATCGTACACTAAGGAGGGAGACCAGGACTACAAAATTGCCTCCCATTTTAAGGGCTTAAGCTTTTACTCTGAATTACATGGGAAGTCATTGCAAATTTCTGAACAAAGGAGTGACATGATCTCTTACTTTTCAAAAGGATGGCAGGTACTTTTTGAGAGCAACAACTCTAGCAGGGAGTATTATTAGGAATTACATAGGAGGAGAAAGAAGATGGTGTTGAACCAGGATGACTGAAGTAGAGATGGTGAGAATCAGTCAGATTTCAGAATTTTTTTGAAACAAACAACATATGGAAGTATGGTATGGTAGAAGTGAAAGAAAAAGAACCAAGAATAAACTCAAGGTTCCAGGCTTAAATAAAAATAGAATGGAGTTGCCACTTACAGAGATAGGAAGGACTGATATTTTAAATCATGTTTCTATCATTTGTTTTGGTTTCAAAAGCAGCCTGACAAATGTAAAGCTTATGTCAGAAATCTGGTAATACAAGTGGCAGCCCTAACATAAGAACTAAATCAATGATAGAAAATAAAGAGAACTTGGTATTTTTCTATTGTAAAGTGAGACGTCAACAACCCTTAATATGCAAAACAGCTAGTAAATTGCTGATGTTATAAATCAGACTATGGGTCTGTTAAGGAGGAGATGGTAAGGTACTTAGTAAAAGATGTAGGGAAGTTGGTATACTACCTACTATGTTGCAATCTTTAGCAAATTCCTTCAAGAAAAAAGCACATTAAAGCTGCCTGGAGTGACACAGAACTATAACTCCAGCTTCTCTGGAAGCTGAAACAGAATAATGATAAGTTCAGGTTCAACCTCAGCAATTTAGTGAGACTCTATCTCAAAATAAGAAATAAAAAGGGATGTAGTTCAGCAGTAGAGCACCTTTGGGTTCAATCCCTAGGAAAGAAAGAAGGTGTTGGAGGGCGGGGTGAGAAAAGGAAAGAAAGAAATAAAACACAATTATTAGAGTGAAACCATACACACCCAAGATGGCAGACAATCTTGCAATTTAAGGAGTGAAAATTGAATATCCTTAAAACTAAAAATTAGTGCCTTGCTACACAAAAACAACATGCTAATTAAATGTCAGAGGTGGAAGAAGTCTAATACCCCAGGCTATGACCCAAGAATCCTAGCAAAGAAGATATTTTCCCTTTATAAAGAATCATCCAGGAAGGAAATAAACTGAGGACAGGGACAAGTAAGATGTGCATCAGCAGCAGCAGTTACTCTGACCTACAGGCAGATGCCAAGATGAAGACTGGTACGTCTGGGATTCACATAATTGTTTAACCCTGACACTACTGACATTTTGAAACATGCAATTCTTCATTGTAGAAGGCTATCCTGTCCATTGCAAGATGTTTAACAGTATACTTGGCCTGTATCTATAAGATGCCAATAGTATTTGCCTACTTCTCCGCCCTGTTTTGACAAAAATGTCTCAAGATATTGTCAAATATCCCCTGAGATAACACGGTTCCCTGTTGTAGAATCATTGGATTAGGGTGATAGGCAAAGATATTTAGAAACATACCAAGCGATGTTTTGATTCAAGGACTAGGATTTGAATTTTGGCTACATAGGAGAAGTTGATCAAATGCAAATTAAACCAAAAACTTACTAAGTTCATAAATGAGTTGAATTAGCCAAGTGTAGTGGCACATGCCTTATAATCCCAGCAACTAGCCCATCCCAGAGGCTAAGGCAGGAGGATCACAGGTTCAAGGCCAGCCATAGCAATTTAGTGACACCCTAAGAAACTTAGTGAGACCCTGTCTAAAAATTTTAAAAAATTTTAAAAGGGACTGAGTTTTATCACTCAGTGGTAAAGTGCCCCTGGATTGATTCAATCCCTGAATTAAAAAAAAAAAAAAGTTGAATGCCCAAGACTTCCAACAAACTCTTTTTACTTACTGCTTACTCCTTAAAATGATTCCCTAGACCCCAATCCCTTACCAACAGAAAACAACCAGCTGCTAATACAATGTAGTCCCAAAGTAGGGGAATCCCTCTCAACATCCATCTTGGTTGTAACCAAGAGAAAAATAAGCAAAGATGATTCTTGCAGGTGGTAGAACAAGAGAGTCATATAGGTAAACCAAATATCTTATTCTACTTCCAGGACAAAAAGTCCTTCTCATCGCTGTCCAATTATGTATGTATATATCATGGACTGGACATCTCTGAGGGTTATTTCTCTCCCCCCACCCCCCAGTTAAGAGTTTCTGTTTTTCTTCCTATCACTGAACACTGATTTTATTATAGTTAGTTACACTTTCCATTTAACCATAAATTGCTAGATTCTGAGGCAGTCTATTTAAAGAGAACTGAGATAAATTATCCAGAAATCCTAGATTTAAAGCTAGAAGTAATAAATAAGTCTTTGAGCTGTCTTTATTGGGGGACAGGTAGAAAATGTGTCAATTGTACTAAGTAAAAATTTGCATTGTTAGGTGAGGGCATCTTTTTTGAGGGCGTATATATAAGAGGGAACAAGTATGAACGCTGGGAGGATTATAGTGAGTATCTTTTGGATGTGCTTGCCTAGCACCCACTCCCCTTCCTGTGATCATAGACCTCTTTTCTTTCAGCAAACCACTCCATTCTGACTCTTGGTCTGAGTGGTTCACACACGGCTGACCACATTTCCTCTTCCCAGTTCCACTAGTTGGAACCTGAACCAGATCTGGCCTGTCATCACATGCTATCCCTCTGAGTGCAGGATCAAGGATGGAGAAATAACAAAATTCATTCAATCAAATATAATCAACCCCAGGACAGTGTGACAGAACTAAGAGTAAGGTAAGTTCTTTTTATGATGGGCTTTCTTAACAGGAAGAATATAAGCCTGGAGGCACCACAGAGCTCCACACTGAGTAAACCTTCACGAGAGGACATCTAACATGAGAAAAAGCCATGGGTAACTCAGTGCCCTAAATATGATTTAGGTTTTGGTCTCATGCAACTGAAGGGTATTGAAAAATCTACTATTATTGTCACCAGTTTACAAATAAAAACGGGGAGGATGGGGGGGGGGAGCTATAAGAATCAAATTATTTGTCTAAATTTAAACAACTATAACTAGTACCAAAGATTCAACTCAAGCAAGATCCTGGCTGTGACATCCAGGATCTTTCTACTACACCACACTCCCTCTCAGGAAAACAGTCTGCACCATCTCTATGCTTTATAATAACCAGTAGCCATAAGTTAAGTTCTTACAAGGAATGAGTATTCCATTAACACTAGTAGAATGACCAAAAATGGAATAATCATGTCTTTCTGCTTTCTATCCCATTCCTGTAACAGTTGGCCTCTTGCCTGACATAAAACAATTATGCTTTATTTTTATATGTAGGACATGTGCATTTATTCAGTATCTTCAACCTCTCTCAAAACCCATGATATTAGCCAGGCATGGTAACACACACCTGTAATCCCAACAAGACTCAGGAGGCTGAGGAATGATGATCCCAAGCTCAAGGCCAGTCTCAGAAATTTAGCGAGACCCGCAGCAACTTGGCAAAGACCCTGCCTCAAAATAAAAAATAAAAAGATCTGCAGCTGCAGCTCAGAGGTAAAGCACCCCTTAATTCAATCCCCAATATCACAATAAAATAAAATAAAATAAAAACATGATATTACTGTATATAATAGCAAGTATCCCTAAACTAAGTCACTTGGATCTTAGAATGCCAGTTTCATTATGGGTAAAACAGGCTCCAAAATACAGGTAGGATGTCAGAACCTTAGAAAGAGGCCATTACCAAGGTCTAGCTACTGTTCTAATTAATTGTGAAATCATCAAAAAAAGGACACATGTTATCCCAGAAGTTGGGATACTGTTGCTTATGTTAACATTTAAAGATGTCTGAAAGGAATCTAGAAAGTAATAAACCCCTTTCAAATATTATTGCTGGGGGGTGGGTGGAGAAGGAAAAAAAGACAAGCTTTATGAATACCAGTTCTCTGACATTTTCAAGAAATCTGTCCAAATAAAGACCATGAGAATTTTTGACAGCTGGAACACTCAGGGAAAATGTTTTGCAAAGTAACAATTATTTCCCTAAAAGGTGTGGTAGATTGATTCACATCCAGATCAAAGACACTGAACTTAACATTCCATTTTTGAAATTTACTCAAAAATGTCTATTTTCTGGCTAAGATCCACCACTATTCTCAGGCCTCTTTACTTTCTTTTCCCTTCTAGCAGCTGGCTTCCTTTATCAGAAAAATACTTTTACAAAGAAACAACACTGTATCATTTCACAAAAATTATAGTATAGGACAATCTCAAACAGAGAACAAAGCTAAAGTTAGATATAGAGTCAACCACAGGCGTTGTCTCTCTCTCTCTCTCTCTCTCTCTCTCTCTCTCTCTCTCGATATAAAGTCAACTACAGGCGGGGTCTCTCTCTTGAAGACCTTTTTATTTTTTTATTTTGAGTCAGGATCTTGCAAGTTCCTGACAATTTCACCAAGTTGCTGAGGCTGGCTTTGAACTTATGCTTTTCCTTAGATCACTGGGTTACAGGCATGTGCCACCACTCCTGGTTAGGGTCGCACTTCTAATAAGAGGACATCATCTCAGCAAAACTGCAAATATTTCAACACAGAACTTTTGAGACACTCCCAAAGAGTTAAACTGCAATCAAAATCAGGACTTGCTAAGAGTTTACTATAATTAAACTTTGCACCTTGCATCTATTTGTAAATCCTTGGATAAATGATATTAAAATTAGCTTCACATATTTTTAAAAAAAAATAAAAGCCATCCAATTTATAGGATTATCATAAAAATAAAAAGAAATGTTAGTGCCCATGCCAATCCCCATAATATATCTGAATCTATGTAACTTAAAAACTTATACAAACTAAACCCCTCTCACCCTGTACAAAACTCAACTCAAAATGGATCAAGGACCTAGGAATTAGACCAGAGACCCTGTACCTAATACAAGAAGGAGTAGGCCCAAATCTTCATCATGTCAGCTTAGGACCAGATTTCCTTAACATGACTCCCGAACCACAAGAAATGAAAGCAGGAATCAATAATTGGAATAGATTCGAACTAAAAAGCTTTTTCTCAGCAAAGGAAACAATCAGCAATGTGAAGAGAAAGCCTACAGAGACAGAGAAAATCTTTGCCACACACACTTCTGATAGAGCACTAATCTCCAGATTCTATAAGAACTCAAAAAACCTTACACCAAGAATACAAATATCCAATCAATAAATGGGCTAAGGAAATGAACAGACACTTCACAGAAGAAGATCTACAAGCAATCAACAGATATATGAAAAAATGTTCAACATCCCGAGTAATAAGAGAAATGCAAATCAAACTACCCTAACATATCATCTCACCCCAATTAGAAGGTCTATTATCAAGAATACAAGCAACAATAGGTGTCGGCGAGGATGTGGGGAAAAGGTACACTCATACATTGCTGGTGGGGTTGAAAATTAGTGCAGCCACTCTGGAAAGCAGTGTGGAGATTCTTTAGAAAACTTGGAATGGACCTAACATTTGACCTAGCTATCCCACTCCTTATACCCAAAGGACTTAAAATCAGCATACTGCAGTGATGCAGCCACATCAATGTTCATAGTTGCTTAATTCACAATAGCTAGATTGTGGAACCAACCTAGATGCCCTTCAATAGATGAGTGGATAAAGAAACTGTGGTATGTATACACAATGGAATATTACTCAGCCATAAAGAAGAATAAAATTATGGCATTTGCAGGTAAATGGATGCAGTTGGAGAATATCATGCTAAGTGAGATAAGCCAATCACAAAAAACGAAAAGCCAAATGATCTCTCTGATAAGTGTATGATGATATATAATGCAGGGTGAGAGGGAGGCAAGAATGAAAGATGGATTGCATAGAGGAAATAGAGGGACAGAGAAGGAAAAATAACAGAATGAGACAAACATCATTACCCTATGTACATTGCATGATTATGCAAATGGTGCACTTCATGTACAACCAGAGAAACAACAGTTGTACCCCATTTGTGTACAATGACTCAAAATAAATGAAATAAGCAAATAAATAAAAGGTAATCTGAAAAAAAAAAACTTGTACAGACAGAAACTGTTTATAACTTGAAAATGTAAGTGTTGAGGAAGGGAGAGAAAAGTACTACGCACAAATCAAAACAAAAACAAATATATGAATGTGGTTATGTATGTGTATAGGAGGAAGGAATTAAAATCCACCTCCCACTTTGTATAAAATTTAATTGTATATAAATCTAGGTAAAGATTCTTATTCTTCATCTACATAACTGCTTATAAATCAGACAGTGGTCTATCAAGGTCTTTATAATTAATAATTATCAAATACAACTATATTGTTTAGTTTCCCTTAATTATTCTCCTACAGCCAGTTTATTCAATACATAGAAAGTAAACAGGCATGACAAAGTGAGGGTATTTAACCAAAATACATAAACGTGAATTAATGCAGAATGGTTATGAAATGTGACAGTTAATAAATCTGCCACATTAGAAAATCTACCATACACCATAGATCCTACAGTAAAAGAAACAAAAAAAAAGGAAGCTTAAAACTCTTTCCTTTGCTTCTAGCAAACCAAATTTGCAAAATCTTAATGAAACTTAAAATGCGGTAAATCTGTGTAAGGCTATACATAAAAAACATATGAATTTGAAGGAAATAAAATTCAAAAGAAAGGTAGGACATTGTATAAATATTTTCATGGGGCAAGAGGGAGGCTACTGACCCACCCCAGTAGTTAATAAAACTGAATATAACTAGAAGAGTCAAATTCACTTTTCTTTGTATTATAAAGTGAATAAACCAAAAAGACTCACCAACTGACAGAAACTTGACCAAAGAGACTCACCAACTGACAGAATCCTCCCAAGCTGAAGACAGAAAGCAGAAAGAACAGACTGCAGACTCCAAAAAGAAAACATACCCAAGAAATAGCAGCAAATAGCAAGGATTATAATGACCAAAGACTAATAATCTTCAACTTTGGGACAATGCGGGAGGCTTTGTAAATAAGCCAGAAATGCCCCTTTGTTCTGAAAACCCCAGGACACAGAATCACTAAGAACCTTGCCTGTACACTAAAGAAATTGTATTATTATCCTCTAGCCTTCATTTTAGAAGGAAAATATATTTAACAACTTTAGTGATTTAATTCCTATTTATAGAATCCTTAAGAGTATGAAGGGATCATTTAAATTTTTCAATTAAATGTGACTTCATTTTATGGGTGTAGTTATATCCAAGATTCAGAAAGGTTTCTAGAAATAACACTTAGAAATATCAAGGGTCTACTGAACAAAGTTCTCATAAGTTTTTACTTCTAACTGTACTCTCACATAGGATGACCAACTTAGAAACAATCTCATTCATAGCAATGTAACTTTAAAGATAGTTTTCTGCCTAAGCCAGTATAAAGGGCATTTTTATGTACTAGGTGCCTTAGAGTATAAAAAATCTAGTAATAAGAGACACTCAACCTTCCAAAACCGTTAGTCCCACTATAGAAATAGTCTTTCTGCAAGTAAAATAATTCATTTCAATGTTTCTATAATAGTGATATTTTATTTCCAATAAAGACTGTGCTGATGTTATTCAAATACTTTTAAACACTCATTAAATTATTTTAACTTTAAACATTAGGGTCTTCATTACCAATTTCATAAAATCAGTGTAATAATCTTTTCTTCTATAGCATTATAAGAATGATTAGGAAAAATGGAAAGACAATCATTTCAAGAAAATGTGGGAATAGGGAGGGCAGAGGGAAGGGAAAGGGGAGGTACTGGAAAATGAAATTATATTGTTATGTTGTATACTTGTATATCATATACATTGTATACTGGTGCATTGTGTAAAGTTACATTGTATGTATGTATTATGTAACAAATAAATCCCTGTTTTGCAACAATGAATCCCACTGTTATGCATAACTGCAATGCTCCAATAAAAAGGAAAAGTAAGAAAATGTGGAAATACTTTGGGTCTCCACTATAGAACTGTAAGGTATGTCTCAAACATATGTTACTAATAATAGTTACACACATTTTTAATGACTTGCTTCCTTCAATAAATCAGAATAGATTTAAGTTTAGTGATGCTATTCTTAACACTAGCATTCCGATATGCTTCCTTCAGTGGTAGAGGAAGAGATGGAACTGGATAGAAAACTGCCCTTTGGAATGTGTCACATATGTAAATATCTTGTACTTGCATGGGAAAAAAAATTGAGACACTGTAACTTAGATCATAAAATCTGTTTTTAACGCCTGGATGGGAAACTAAGGGCTGTTTGATTCAATTATTACCTCAGTTCAGAGTTTGATTCAGTACACCCAGGAACTATAGTCTGGCTGGGAGTGGAGGCCCATGCCTGTAATCCCAGCGGCTGGGGAGGCTGAGGCAAGAGGATCGAGTTCAAAGTCAGCCTCAGAAACCATTAGGTGCTTAGCAACTCTGAGAGACCCTGTCTCTAAATAAAATACAAGATAGGGCTGGGGATGTGGTTCAGTTGTTGAGTGCCCCTGAGTTCAATCCCCAGTACAAAGGAGAAGGGGGGGGGGGGGAGGAGGAGGAGGAGGAGGAGGGGGAGGAGGAGGAAGAACAACTACTATAGGCTGTGCATTTCAACTGTTTGTTTCTTTTTTTCCTAAGAATTAGAGCTATAGGAGGGTGTGGTGGCACACACCTGTAATCCCAGAAGCTCGGAAGGATTTCGAGTTCAAAATCAGCCTCTGAAACTTAGTGAGGCCCTAAGCAGCTCAATGAAATCCTGTTTCTAAAAAATTAAAAATGGCTGGGGATGTGGCTTGTGAGTTAAGTGTACCTGGGTTCAATCCCTGGTAAGAAAGAAAGAAGGAAGAAAAAAGAAAAGAAAAGAAAGAAGAAAGGAATAGAAAAGAGAGGAATAAAATTAGAACCCTATGCTTACAAGAGCACACATTCTAAAATAGGGTTATCTGTAAAGTACTACTCCCTAAAAAATAATCATGTATATCAGGAGGTAGGAAATATACAACTTATTAATAAGTATTATTAAATTTTAAAATAAAGTTTAAATTTCAAACAGATTAAATAAATGTGTTTCAATGTGGATGGAGCACTAGTTAGAATTTTAAGAAAGTAACCATTAGTTTTTCTGTACCAGTTTTCAGCAAATACTTGTGGTTCAAATGAAAGGAATTTAGGGCAACTCTCCAAAAACAGATGACAATCTAAGGTGAAAGAAAAAAAAAAAAAAAAAAAACAGGAATCCAAACTGAACAAATTTTGAAGTTAAATCCCCTTTAAGTAAAGTTCTAATAATTACTACTAAGATACAGTATTTTCACAACTATAATAAGAATAGATAATCTGAGATATTTATAATTACTTCTGTACAAGTGCAAATGTCATTCAATTTAAGTAAATTCAATGTATATTATTGTAGTTTTCTATGTCCAAAACATAAGGACTTTTAGGATGGAAGGAAACCAGAACAGATAAAATTGCTGCCATTTAAGAACTAAATACAGAAGTTGACATTTCCTAGATCCAGACATTTATCTACATTGTCTCATTCCTTGTATATAACTACCTTATGCAGCAATTTTATCATCCCCATTTAATAGTGAAGAAACTACAACTTAAAAAAAATGAGTAATTTGCCCAAGATTCCATAGAAGAGAAACTGGACTGAAACCCATGTTATGTATTTCCAAAACAAATTGCTTTATTTTCCACATTTCCCTACCTAGTAAAGAAGACCTACCTTAAAATTTACAGTTTTTGTTTGTTTGTTTGTTTTTGTGGTGCTGGGGATATGAACCCAGGGCCTTGTGCTTGCAAGGCAAGCACTCTACCAACTGAGCTATATCCCCAGCCCAGTTTTTAAATTAATACTTAAGAGCAATAAAATTGAGCTTAATATGAATGGTGATGATGTAGACTAAAAATTAGTCATAGTTTGATGATCATATATATGAACACTTATGAAGTAACTCCAAGGCATGTTGACACTATATTTTTAAGAGCAAAATACATAATATTTCACAAATGAAGAAAATTAAATATTATTATAGAAAAGTACTAAGCAAACTTTATCATATTACCTATTTAAGGCCTCATATTTTCTCAAACATACAGTAATTTCATATGGTAAACTTGGATTATATTTCTATGTATGGAATGAGATGAAATAGGTAGCTGGTTCTGATTCCTCTACCAGTCCTCTATTCTTTTCTGTTTTCTCCTCAGATCTGGGAGCCTTCTTCCAATTTAGGATAACTGAGTCTCAAATTTAGAAACTCCTACCGATCTAGATGAAAATGCAAATACACTAAAAGGAAGTCCATAAAACTGCAATGATTAGTGGAGTGTTACAGAAGAAATGGAGTTTAAGTCATTTTCCAAAATACTCTCTATGGCAGAATTGATGACTTTTCTGTAGTTTTTCTCAATTTATTTTATTTAAATTGTATAATCAAATAAAAAACAGAAAAGGAGTAAGAAAGGAAGACAGAGAGAAAGGAAAGGAAAACTGGAGCTTTGACTAAACAACTATCTTTTTCTGAATTAGCTGAATCTACTACTGAATTTCCAAAACTATTTCCTGCTTGTTCACTTTAATCTGTCAATGGCATGGTAGGTTAACCACACATAAGCAGACCAAAGAAATGAAAAATGGAAAAATAATGAGGCAATCCATAGATCTATAAATTCTGAGACATACCTCTTAATTTAAGAAATTAGTATCTTAATGAGGTAGTACAAACACAGATTTACTAAAACCAAAAAGGAGGATTCAAATACTTAAAGAGTACAGGAATTTCCTAAGTATGGAAAAATGACAAATACGATATACACACATGTGATTTTATACCCAATTCCATTTTTATTCCTCTATTATAAACTGAAGTTCTATATTAGAAATATCCCTTTATCAACACCATTAGACACACCCCAAAGTTTTGAGTTCTATTAAAATCTGACAAATCGCTCTCATTACTTCAGTCTTCATGAAGTAATTAATTAAAAAATTCAGTTTTTTGAAAGTTCACATTTGTAAACTTTTTTTTTCCATTACAAAAATACATTCTTATTCCAAAACAACATACATAAGATTGTCCTAATTTATTAAACTAACAACATATAACTGATAATCTTTTGGTCTTCCCTCCAAAGAACATTGATTTACAAATCAAGTACAAAACTATATTAACACAGGAATCCAATTTTAAAATAAACCTTTTATTTTTATGTCAAGTTCATCAGATTTCCTTTCTTCCAATTACAAAAAAAATGCAATTTATTCATCTGCACCTTGGTTACAGACAATAACTTCCTGCTCACTCACAAATTACTGTGAATAGTCTCATGCAACTAAATTACTATAGTTTTACAAGTTCTAGTCCCACTTACAAACAGAAATAAGTACCTTACAACATTTTGGTATTGTACATATTTATGCTGGCCTTTCAAACTTGATCATTTCAGTTCCTCTGTTCCTTAATACTTCCTATGTAACTGCTATATAAAATACATTATTGCTATATAAGTGGTAGGTACAACTCGATTTTTCTGCATAGTTTGAAATTTTTCTGAGTAAAATACAGGAGGAAGAAATGGTAAACGTGAAATTTTCACAGACCACAGTTAGAGACATAACAGTTGGAGATGAAATGAAAATGACTTGTCTACCAAAAGCCTGCATTATTCTAATGACATCTAACTTTGAAGTAGTGCAAAAGCTGAATTGACCAGACACTAAATAATCTTAGATGGTGTATATTTAATGCTGTCAACCTTAAGTACAGAAGAGAAACAGATCTTCACCAAATGTCTTTTATGGAAAAAAACTCAGAAAGGGTTTCCAAGAGCGCCTATGTACTCATATATGCCCAGTATTTCTAGAAGCACAGCTCCTTTGGCTCAAGAATGCTAGCAGAAAAACTTTTCCGGATTATAAAAGATAAACTCAACCTTCCTATGCACTGACTAACAAACTTGTGGCTCTTAAAAAATGTCTTCACAAAGCCCACATAGGTATACAAGGACTACAACACTGCACAATAATTTATATTTTGCAACATTTCTTAAAAATCCTGTTCTCATTCCACATGTGGGTTGAAAAGTATTTTCTAGTCCTTAATCACTAAAATAGTTTTGGTCTGTCCTCCTTGATTTTTCCGTTATACTTTTTGTATACCATGACTTCATTTGAGAAATTTCCTTAAAATATGTGGAAAACAGTCGTACATCTTCAGAGTGGTTTGTGTCAAAGTGATAGTGATACCACTATGAATATACTCAGTTGCTTCTGAATTTAAAAGATTAAATCTTCATTTTTTTTTTTTTTAACCATAAGGTGAACAAAAACGAAAGGCCACTCCAACCTTAGTAAATTATATTTTGGATTGCACAGCAGTGGACAGCAAAATCACAAATGTACGAAGTGCAAAGCGACCCCCTCATAGACTCAGTTTGTGCAAGAAGTTCCCTGGCCCTCCCAATATCAACCTAGTAAGTGTTTCAGAAAGTTGATACTAAATGGGAAACTCTCAGGCAGAAAGTTGACCCAAAGGTGCCTCCAAATACCTCCCACTCCTCAAAGGCCCCCAGAGCGTCCCTGAGAGTACTAGCTTCACACAAATGCCTCTCTTGATTGGACTCCTGGAAGACACCTCCCAAACACATGCGAGAAATGAGAGGTGGAGGATAAAAGCGGGAGGAGAAACTGACACACGCGAGGAGATTGTTGAGATCGAGTGGGTCTTGGGAGACTGCAGGGCCCGAGTGGTGGAAAGGGGATGGGGTAACACCCAGCGGGATGGCCGCGCTGGGGAGAAGAGGGCGCGCAGAAGGGTGAGGGCACCCCGGGCCGTGGCCACAGTCCCCCGCAACACTGCCCACACCCCGCAGCGCCCCGACCCCGCGATGGGGCGGGGCCATGCGCCCGCCACAGCCCGCTCGCGCCGGCACCCGCCCCCTCAGCTCCAGGTCCGGAGTTGGTGGGGTGGGCCTCGCCCGGTTGGGTGTGCCGGTCGGCCCAAGCCCCAACCAGGAATGTTCCGCGAGAGCGGGATGGGCGAGTAACCCCGCAGCACGGGGCGGGGATGGCTTAGGGCGGAGGAAGAGCGGTCGGCGCAGCCCTGCCGCCAGGGCCGAAACCCGGCGCCCCCCTGCGGGCAGGGATTATTGCCCCCGCAACTAAGCTTGCCTTCCCTCCTCCTCCCCCCTCCCGGGGCGTTGCCCCGGGCAACAGCGCCGGCCGCCGGCGGCGCGAAACGCACCTACCTAGAACCTGACAAGCAGGAGCCCCTCAGACACAGGAGCCAGTCGCCACCCCGCGTCACGGGGGCTTTCACAGCCAATAAATGCCGCTGTCACGAACCTCTGCGGCCAATCCCGGTGCACTCCGGTCTCCGGGCACCCTCGAGGCCCCAGCCAATGGGCAAGAGAGGAAGGCGGGCGATGCTGCCCGGCCCCCAACCCCCTCCTCGCCCACCTCCCAGCAGGCGAGGCGCGGCCGATTGGCCCCGGCCCCGGAGGGGGCGGAGCTCGAGCAAGAGGCGGGGTGGGCACGCGTGGACGCGTGTGCGGGAGAGAAGAGCGGAGGCGTGGAACCGCGGGTCTGCGTTCTGGGCCTGCTCCCCGGCCTGGGTGGGGTTTCGAGGTCTGCGCTTTTGCCCTGCTCTCCCGGCCCCAGCAACCGCTCCTCCCTAATCAGTATCCTGGGCTGCCACGGTGGGATGGGACCGGAGGCGGACGGCGGCGTCACAGGAAACTTCGGGAGGCTCGCCTGGTGGTGGCCGGGAAGTGGCCGGGCCGGGGGTGATAAGCTGGGGCCGCCTGCAAGGGACTACCCCGCGGGCCTGCCACCGGAAAGGAATTTGGAGGGTGGGGGCGGAGGCGTGATTAAAAAGTTAAGCGCGCCCGCGGGGTGCTGAGTGATCCCCGCAGCCTAGATCTCCAGGAAACTAGCGGCTGTAAGACTGCGGACCCTGCACCCTGAAGTCCTGTTTTTTCCTGTGCGTGCCCACACTTTACTTGAGCCTGTTCAAAGTGCCTGTGATTAAAGTGATTTTCAGCTTCTCCAATGTACTGTGAATCCCTTGAGGGCCGGAGCTATATCTCATTCCTGTATTCTCAATTTCTGAGACTTAAAAAACGTGAGACAGTACTAAAATTCTAATGGACACTGTTATGAAAGTGAACGGCAGGTCCTGGGAGCGATCCCCTGTAAGAAATCCTTACCTCTTCGAGAGTCTACAATGCATGAAGAATCCAAACTAATTTGCTTTTCCAGTGAGGGCTGTTTCTGAAGTGCCGTTCACTAAAAGAATCTGGTGGAAAATGAGGAATGTGAACTGAAATTACTAGGTGATCTGTTCCTTGCGTTAGGTGTTATTCCCCCCTGTGTGAGGGTGTGACCCTCCCATGTTCCTGTAGCATGCTTTTTAAAGCTTTGTATCTTGTACGAGGGTTGAACCACATTCTTTGGAGAAAATCTAACCCCATATCCATACTCTCTCTTAAAAATGTATGAGTTATGAGGGAGCTGAAGAAGAGTGGTGGTTTTTCTAAACAGTTATTCATTTGATCATAGTAAACAGCCCTATGTTTATGTATAGAAAAACATTAAGTTGGACTTAATATTTCAAAGCCCCAGAAACCAAAACATGCTGTAAGGAAAAATAAATACTAAAAACAAGAGGCTTAATTCTCCCTGTTGAGTTTAGGGCTTCGAGTTCCTGTTCTTGTCCCTTGTCCCCACTCCCCAGCTTTTTTTTTTTTTTTTTTTTTTTTCCTCAGAGCATTTGCCTTAGAAAATAAGTAATTACTAAGGGCTTTCTTATCTTTGTAAAATGTACGTCAATCCCTTTGAAGATGAAATAGGTCTTTGCCAAGTTTATGATTCTGGGATGTCTTTCCCAGGAACCTGGAAAATCACAGACATCAAAGAAAATAACACCCATATATCCCTGTTCCTGAGACAGTGGGATTCTAACTCAGTTAACTTGCTCCAAGTTAGGAAAACAAGATCCTGTAAAAAAGATAGAAGAAATTTGCCTATCCTCTGGGTAAAACTAATTAAGTTAGATGATTACCCCAACTATGTAATAAAGATAAATTATATGTGACAATAAATTCTCTTACTTGAGGGCCAGATATTGTTTATCTTCAAAGTATGGAATGGGCTGTATCTGCATGGCTACATAAAAATGGTAAGATTTCTTTCTCTTTGCAGTCTCTTATCTAATTGCCAATGATATAATCACATTCTGGCTTAACACTTTTTGAAAAAGAAAAGTTTTCTTTCTCTATTACTTTTGTGAGAAGATTTCTGAGTTAGAAGATACTGTTTTTAATCATATTTCCCCAACAATACCTATTCCCAAAATATTGAGACAAGGAAGTTAAGTAATTTTTTTGTTTTTATTTATTTGTTTTCCATACCATTGTTGGGGATTGAACCCAAGGGAACTCTACCCCTGAGCTATATCTCCAGCCCTTTTTATTTTTTATTTTGAGACATGATCTTGCTAAGTTATTCAAGCTGACCTCAAACTTGTGATCCTTCAGCTTCAGAAGCACTGGGCTTACAGGTGGCCACTGACACCAAATCCAATTTTTGTTTTGTTTTGATTTTTTTTGTTTGTTTGTTTTTTAATTTTTAGTGTGTTCTCTGAAATGGTCTCTCATTAGGTAATGATTTTTGACTCAACTACCAATAAGTTTTGGAACCAGAAATAATAAATTTAATATTTAGTATGTATTTTGTAATTATATGCACAAACTAAGCCTCTGTAAGCAAGCTTCTTAAAATGTAAGTTTTCTGAAAACATTAAATGTTGAGGTATATGTAATGTCAATGTAAATGAAATAAATGAAAGTTTGTGTATTAAATGGTTTGGGAAATCCAAATACAATATGAAGTTTGCTTCACCATAGTACATCTTTCCAAAGAATCCTAGGATTTCCCTACCTTTAACAAAGAATCTAAATCTAGAAAGATGTATATGCAGAAAGTAGCTTTAAGTAAAGATATGGTGAAAATAGAACTCCGTGTATCTGAAAACAGTGTTTCCAGTTATGCAACAGTCTTCTCAGTTCTCACCTATTCACTCAAGAAACTTAAACTACCATATGCCAGGACTGTGCTAGGAAATGCAATTTTGAATGAATGTACTCGAAGTAAATGAAGATGTCAAAAATCTATGCTCTATTTTTGAAACTGAGGGGAAAAATAGCACATCGAGTTTTAAATTTTTCTGTTATAATTATCACTTTGCATTGCAACACGTTTAACAAATACTTTTTTCACCTGCTTCCAAAAATACTGTAAAACACTCCTCTCTGCTAAGAATATGGAAGGATGAAGAGAAATAATTTCCTGTCTTGATGATCTGTGGGTTTCATTTAACACTACCCATCCTCACAGGTCCTGGAGGAATATGTACCTCAGTTTAGGTTGTTAACATAGGCTATAATAGATCTGTCTTCTTTCACTAAAATTTAGATCCATTCCAGATTTTATCACTACTTTTGAAATGCCACAGTACTACTATGGCTGTAGGCAAATAAGTCCTTGGAATGTGTTCCATTTTCCCAAATACCAAATTTTGTTGATTTTAATAATATTTAGTTACCTAGACAAATGAATACAATAATGTAGACATAAAACCTAATAATTTTTAAAGTTTTTTACTTTTGGTTATCACCACCCATTCCTCACTCCATCTCTCTCCCTCCCTAAATGAGTATTTAAAAGTTTCCTCTGCTGGGGGCATAGCTCAGTGGTAGAATGCTCACCTAGATCCTATCTTGCTCAAGGCCTGAGTTTGATCCTCAGCACCAACAACAAGGAAGCTAAAATGTTCTCATTGGTTTCAAGAGGACTCTTGGCAATATGCCATTTTAGTTCAGTAGTCCCTACTTACCTCTCCCTCTTCCTTAATCTGTGCCCTTTTTTCTTTTCTTCCTTTCTCTCAACATCTTTAATTTTTAACTCTCTGCAGTCTAATGCGCAATTCATACCTAATCATTTACACATACCACTCCTAAAATAGATTTATTGAGATGAAAACTCTATTCTATACACTGCAGTGTCTGTTTTTAGAGAATATAAATTTCTTTTAATTCTAAAAATTATTCTCGAATGAATATTGTTACAACTGGCCCTATTTGAAATTTTCTTTAGGACTGTTTAATTTCAGTTTATTATATTTTATTTAGTTACTTTAGCTTTCTAAATTTAAAATGGCCATATGGCTTCCTTTACAAATCTGCATAAGGAAAATAAAGAGGAGAAAAGAAAGGTAAAATAGCGCTGAGGAAGAAAACTTCTATTCTGCCTTCAAACTAGATACCAAATCCATTACTGCCATCATACAACTATCCCTCCCAAGCAGAGGCTGTCTTGCACTCTAATATTGGTTCCTTTGCTTGCCTGCTCTTCTGCTCTTCATTGAGAAATGCTACCACCAACATTCCTCAAGATAAGTCCTCTCAAAAATGCCCCCAGATCACCCAACTCCTGTCCCTTTTAAGCCATTCTTTTCATTGTGCCTTCAAAGCAATGGTTGAAGTAAGCCAATGAGAGTGCTGGAATAATGATTTCCATTCGGTGTGTCATCAGAATCACCTGAGGACTTTTCCAAAACACACATGCGTAGATTCACCCCAATGATTCTGTCTTAGAAGGTCTGGAAAGAGTTCCAAAAATCCATGTTTTAAAGAGCCCAGTGAAGCTAGTCAACATGGTATATAAAAGTCGGGAACTTACCTCTCTGCCCTCCCCCAAACTCCTTGATGCAACATAAACAGCTCTATATTGCCAGGTATCTACGTTGCAGGGATCCCTTAAGACATGAGTGAGAAGAGCTAAAGCAATAGAATTTGTTGAATGTCTGTAAAGGGAGTAAGTACACCGGATGCAAAACTCTTCCTCAACTAATGAGCTATCCCAGTCTAGAAACAATAAAATTTACTCCGTAATGATGTTGAACTAGAGAACTTCTGGTCTCAAGACATCAGGATGACTGAGCATAGGGATGAAGTGCCTCACACACATTGAAGCAAACAAGTCAAAGTCTACATACTGAAATATGAGACTTCTCCCAGTTGGCTTTTATAATGAAGTATGCAGGTTTATATCCTTCAGTGATGACACTGGAGGAGTACTTCTTTCTAGGGAAATTGACTTGCCCAGGGAAAAATACTTTTATGGCTACTAGGAACTGGGAGGACTTTCCAAAATGGCCAGATTTCCTGCCAAATCACGAAATGATGAGGTCCATCAATCTACAAATTCTGCCTTCCAGATAACTTCCCTCATTCTTAAAGAGACATCTGGGGGTCATTTCATTTTTTAGTAAACCTGTAGTCCTGAAAACCAGACACTAAAACAAGCAAGCAAAAGGGGTGGGGTGAGGAACAAAACAAAGGCGAGAACAGAAAAAATGTTCAAAGAATTGTGAGTGATGTCCTTCAAGAAAGAAGAAAAGAAAGCAGTATGGAGATTCCTCAGAAAACTTGGAATGGAACCACCATTAGACCCAGCTATCCCAACCCTTAGTTTATACCCAAAGGACTTAAAATCACCATATTACAGTGATGCAGCCACATCAATGTTTATAGCAGTTCAATTCACAATAGCTAAAACATGGAACCAACCTAGATGCCCTTCAATAGATGAATGGATAAAGAAAATGTGGTATACATTCATAATGGAATATTACTCCATTTTAAAGAAGAATGAAATTATGGCATTTGCTGGTAAATGGATGGAGCTAGAGAATATCATGCTAAGCAAAATAAGCCAAACCCAAAAAAACAAAGACTGAATGTTTTCTCCAATATGAGTATACTAATTCACAATAAGGCGGGGTGGGGAAAGAGAAGATAGAGTTCTTTGTATTAGGTAGAGGGAAGTGAAGGGGAGGGAAGGGGTATAGGCATAGGAAGGATAACAGAGTGAAACACAGTGTCTCATGTACATATGTAATTGCATGACCAATGTGATAGTATAATATATATTATCAGAAAAATGAGAAATTACATTCCATTTATGTATGATCTATCAAAATGTATAAATGCAGACTGGGGATATAGCTCAATTGGTAGAGTGCTTGCCTGGCATGCACAAGGCTCTGGGTTCAATCCCCAGTACCACAAAAAAAAAAGAAAGAAAGAAAAAAAAAGGTATAAATGCATTTTACTCTCATGTACAAATTAGAACAAATTTAAAAAATTTAAAAAAAGAAGAAAAGATTGAATGAACTAAAACAGGATACTATTTTTCTAAGAAAATATTCAAGAAAGAAATGAGACTTTGTAAATCAAAAAAATACATTTTATAACAATAGCAGATGATAAATTGAAATTAAGAAGATGCAAATGATCAAAAGGTGAGAGAAAAGAAAATTTAGGATCAATCAAGAGGATCAAACACCTGGCCTAGAGAAAGAGAAAGGGAGGTTGGTGGGGAGAGGCAGAATTATCAAAGAAAGATATTTTAACAGTACTGAAAGATTGAGTTTTTGGACTGAAAATGATCTAATGAGGGCCACGTAAAATGAATGGAGGAGACTGGCACTCCTGAAATTTCCAAGAGTTGAGATGGATAAAATTTCCTACAATCTTCAGATAAAATAATAAGTTTCAGACAAAAGATCAGGCATGAGAATAGAGAATACTATTGGTTTTTTTGTTTTGTTTTGTTTTATTGGTACTAGGGATTGAACCACTGAGCCACATCCCCAGCCATTTTTCATTTTTTATTTTGAGATAGAGTCTCACTTAGGAACTTGTTAAGTTGCTGAAGCTGACTTTGAACTTGCAGTCCTCCTGCCTCAGACTCCCAAGCAGCTGGTATTACAGGCATGCACCACTGCACCCAGCTGGTATTATTAGACCCTTCAACAGTGATTCAGTAAAATAGAAGAAAATGGGACATTATCTTTAAATTTCAAGGGGAGAGTATTTACAACCTAGAATTCTCTTTAAAGCCAACCAATCAAGTCTGAGAACAGAATAAAAATATTTTCAGATGTACAAGATTGCAAAAAGTTCACTTACTATGGAATGGTTTCTCAGGAAGGTAATAAAAGGTATTTTGCATCAAAAGGAAGTACTAATGTAAGGGACCTGAAGACATGTAATCAACACTGGAGAAAGGAAAGGAGAGCACCCAGGATAATGGTGAAGGAAATTTCCAGGATAACAACTGTACAGCAAGCCTAAAGAGTAACCAGATTGAGGCAGGAGAATGGATCTCCAGAATGGATGTCTCTAGGAAATAAAACAATAGTATCAATAAATTTCCTAATGTATGTCACCACATGGAGAGGTGCAATAGGTTTCTGACAGAATTTGGAGATAACTTAAAAGGAGGCATAGAAGAGATGAAGCAAATGAAAAATAAAGCAAGTATTAACTACAGGGAAAGTTTTGTTTTTTAAAAAAGAAACTTTACATTTTAAAAATACAGTCATAATATATCATGAAACTAAGTCTTAAAAATTCTTACATAATCATCAAAAGCTAACCAATAAGTATTGAAGAAACAAAAAGGAGCCGGGCGCGGTGGCGCATGCCTGTAATCCAAGCGACTTGGGAGGCTGAGTCAGGAGGATCGCGAGTTCAAAGCCAGCCTCAGCAACTTAGCGAGGCCCTAAGCAACTCAGTGAGACCCTGTTTCTAAATAAAATACAAAATAGGGCTGGGGATGTGGCTCAGTGGCCGAGTGTCCCTGAGTTCAATCCCTGGTTCTAAAAAAAAAGAAAAAGAAACAAAAAGGAATGATATTATAATTGCTACTGTATATTGTAGGAATAGGTGAAGGAAATTGAATGGAAAGAATGAATGTGAGAAAACTAAATCCTCTTCCTCCATAGTAGGAAGTCAGCACATAATTACTAATGTTAAAAACTCAAGAAAGGGTATTGTCAGCACCAGTGTGGAGAGAATTCAATTATGATAAGAGACTCTGAGTCTACATAGAGAACTGGAGGGGCAGGGGTCCTTCCCTGAAGCCAAGTGAAAGATCAAGACAATAAAGAAGAAAACGAATTAACAGGTAACCTATAGATTGTGATTAATGCTGAAAAGGAAATGAATGCAATGATGTGAGAGAATATAAAGAGGGCTGGAAAGAAGTGACTAAGCTTCAGGTCTTAACTTCACAGTTATATAGTGTGAGCTTAAACAAATCCCTTGACCTTTCTGAGTCTCCATTTTTTTAATCTATTAACTACAGATAATAATTCTAACATCAGTGGAACTTATAAGGATTAATTAAGACAGAATAAATGAAATAATTTTCAATTTATAAATTATTTTCAGATACAAGGTATTTACTCTTAGGGGAGCCTTTATCACCTCTTAATTAGTTTCCCTACCTGCCTCCCTCGGGTTCTATCGTACGAATTGACAATAGCGAAGCTACCTGTCATTTTCATTCAAATGCTTTGACTTAAAGTTATGTCTAGTTTCTTAACTATGGTTTTAGGGCCCTTTAAAAATCTACAAGTTCTGTAACTGTCCAGACATATCTTCAACTACACAGTTACCTTTGCTTATTCACCTCTGGTTATAGACTACAGTATGCCTCCAAATTTATTTAATTTATTTTTAATTTCCATACAGTAAAAGTTCCTCTTTTTGGTATACATTTCAGAACAATATATAGTCATGTAATTATCACTGCTATCAAGGTAAAGAACACTTAGAAAACCCTCCCCCCAAATTGGGGAAATTTAATTGAAGGGTTTTGTAGCTTCATCTTGAAAACAGTCAACCCCCATACCCCCACATTCCCTGACAATCTCTGATATAGTCTTTATTACTACAATTTTGCATTTTCCAAAAGGTCATATAAATGGAATCACATGGTATATAGCCTTTTGAGTCTGACTTCTCTCGCTTAGCATAATGCATTTGATATTTGTCTATGTTATTGCATGTGTTAGTAGTTTCTTCCATTTTATCACAGTGTGGTATTTCATTGTTTATCCATTTCCCTATTTGAGGATTTTTTTCCATTTTTGAGAATTATGAATAAAGTTGCTATAAATACTCATGCAGAGATTTTCTTGTAAGAACACAAATTTCATTTCACTTGGATAAATACTTAAGGAGTGAGATTGCTGGCCCCTGTGGTAACTGTATTTATAAGAAACTGCTGAACTTGTTGAAGTTGTTGAAGTGGCCAAATAATTTTAACAGTAATGTATGACGGTTCCAGTTGCTCTTCATTTTCACCAGCACTTGTTACTGTTGGAGAGAGATCGGGGAGTTTGTTTTGCCATTCTAGTAAGTAAGTAGTGGTATTTTATTGAATTTACACTTCCCTAATGACTAATTATGTTGAGTATCATTTCATGTGTTTATTTGCTGCTCATGTATATTCTTTGGTGAAGTGTCTATTCAAAGCTTTTGTCCATTTTTCAAGAAGGGATGTTGCTTTGAAAAGAAATAACAAAACTGAGAGAATCATATGGCCTGATTTCAAGACTTATTAAAAATTTACAGTAATAGAAAGAGTGAAGGGTGGGTAAAACAGGCAACAAGATCTTGAAACATAACAAGGAATCCAGAAATACACCCATGAGAATATGATCAATTGATTATTGGCAAAGGTTCAGAGATATTTCAATGGGAAAGGATGTGCTTTTCAACAAAGAGGACAGGAATAATTGGGCACTGACATGGAAGTTCAGGAAAATATGATTTCTCAAATAATCCAAAAAGATTTTCAGACAATGCGTTTCTCACATATAGAGCTTCCCATTGTCTATATGTTAAAGGAAATGTGTGTCCATTCTACAGCAGGGCTAGCAAAGGTGCAAAGAAGCAATTCAGCAGACCTCTTGTGCTTGTTTTAACATTGGGATAGACCCCAGTCTCAGCAGGATGTTGTGCTTGATTGAATGCTTGCCCTTTACTATTAGGCGATTCTTATTTTTGAACTTCTGTTTTGTCCTACTCCAGAAGGACAGTGCAGCATGTCTGTAAGCAGAGGAGTTAGGCACCGTGTATGTGTCTAGTTACTTGCTACTCTGTTCTCATTAATGTTCTCGAGGCCTCATGGGCACAGCATTCTGGGTTAGCCACCATGCATGAGAATTCAGTGTGTCTCAAAATGCATAGAAGTTCAGTATGTTACACATGTGACTGAGCAAGCAGGGGCACTAAAAACCTGAGAGGCCAT
The DNA here is from genome assembly GCA_020662805.1 of Glaucomys volans. Taxonomy (NCBI): domain Eukaryota; kingdom Metazoa; phylum Chordata; class Mammalia; order Rodentia; family Sciuridae; genus Glaucomys; species Glaucomys volans. The sequence goes on from JAJEJO010001077.1 coordinate 118,561, forward strand.
GATTTGCAACTAAACTGGAATTTGTGCCTAACAAAGAGAAAAGGAAATCATGTTCTAAGAAATACAAATATCCAAAGGTCCCTATCGTTTTCTTTCTTAATTGTATTTCTTCCTGTTTTAGCCAACTACTTACATTAAGAAAAAAAAAAAAATGAGCTGGTTGTGGGGTTGTGGTGGTGCACGCCTGTAATCCCAGTGGCTCGAGCAGGAGGATCACGGGTTCAAAGCCAGCCTCAGCACAGGCAAGGCGCTAAGCAACTCAGTTGAGACCCTGTCTCTAATTAAAATACAAAATAGGACTAGGGATGTGGCTCAGTGACCGAGTGCCCCTGAGTTCAATCCCCGGTTCCAAAAAAATAAAAAATAAAAAAAAAGGCATAAGAGGAAAGAAAATTACTTTTCCTTTCGGTCCTTACTTACTCATCACTAAGCTAAAGCTAGACCGGACTGCATACATCAAGAAGTGAAATAAAAGCATTTGAATTGGTTTGTGTAGTTTCCACTGTTCTGGTAAGAATGAAACACATGTCCATCTATTAACTATGAAATATAAATTTTATAATTTCAGTGATTCTACATACAAGTTAAAGGCTTTTATATCTGTATTTTAAAATGGCATTATACATTTGTTGATCAATTGCATTTCTTTTTCTGTGAGGTGTCTGTTAGTTCCTTAGCCCATTTATTGATTGGGTTATTTGGTATTTTTTGGTGTTTTTTGAGTTCTTTATATATCTTAGAGACTAGTGCTCTATCTGTGATGCATGTGGTAAATATTTTCTCCCATTCTATAGGCTCTCCCTTTATGTTGTTGTTTCCTTTGCTGAGAAGAAGATTTTTAGTTTGAATTCATCCCAGTTATTGATTCTTGATTTCACTTCTTGCACTTTAGGAATCTTGTTAAGGAAGTCAGATCTTAGGCTGACATGGTGAAGATTTGGGCCTACGTTTTCTTCTATTAGGCACAGGGCCTCTATTCTAGTGCCTAAGACTTTGATGCACTTTGAGTTGAGTTTCATGCAGGATAAGAGATAGGATTTTAATTTCATTTTGCTACATGTGTCTTTCTAATTTTTCCAGCACCATTTGTTGAATAGGCTATCTTTTCAATGTTCAAAATGTTTAGCAATTAGAGAAATGCAAATCAAAACTACTCTCAATTTCATATCACCCCAGTCAGAATAGCAGTTATCAAGAATACAAGTAACAATAAATGTTGGCGAGGATTTAGGGGAAAAGGTACACTCATACATTGCTGGTGGGTATGTAAATTGGTGAAACCACTCTGGAAAGCAGTATGGAGATTCCTCAGAACACTTGGAATGGAACCACCATTTGACCCAGCTATCCCAACCCTTAGTTTATACCCAAAGGACTTAAAATCAGCATACTACAGTGACGCAGCCACATCAATGTTTATAACACCTCAACTCACAATAGCTAACAGATGGAACCAACCTAGGTGCCCTTCAATAGATGAATGGATAAAGAAAATGTGGTATATATACACAATGGAATATTACTCAGCTTTAAAAAAGAATGAAATGATGGCATTTGGCAGTAAATGGATGGAGCTAGAGAATACCATGCTAAGCAAAATAAGCCAATCCCAAAAAACCAAAGGGCAAATGTTTTCTCTAGTTTTCAGATGCTAATTCACTTATTAGGGAGAGGTGACTAGGGCAAAATAGAGCTACTTTATGTTAGGTAGAGGGGAGTGAAAGGAGGGGAGTGTGTATGGGGGTAGGAAAGAAATCAGATATTATCGTACGTACATATGACTAAATGACTGGTGGGATTCTACATCATGTACAACCAGAAGAATGAGACATTATACTCCATCTATGTATAATGTATCAAAATGCATTCTACTGTCAAGTATAACTAATTAGAAAAAAAAACTAAAATATATACAGTATTGAAATTTTCTTAAATGGCATTATATAATAGAAAGTTGGAAGGTAAAATCATCCTACTCATTTAAAATTTTAATTTTCTTGACTTAGAAAAACATTAAATAGCATAAAAAAACATCATGACAAATTGAGAGAGAGAGAGAGAGAGAGAGAGAGAGAGAGAGAGAAACTGCAGAAGAAAGGAGAGAGTTTTATATTTTGTTACCTCTAACAGTCCTTTCTTTTTTTTTTTTTTTTTTTGCTTTTTGTATAAAATGAAGTTTTCATTTCATACTGATGGGCACTGTGTAGGTTCATTAACTTAACTAAGAAAGAGAAGCTGTGGACAGTTATTCGTTTGCCTCAATCTGTAACAACTTTAGTTCACAACTCTAATTTATAATTTGGATTGATATGAAATCTTCAGGGAAGAACAGGCAAATGTATATTTCAGTAGTTTGTGACTGACTGCATTTCCAATTCTAAATTAAAAAGAAACAAACTCAAATAAATTGAAATTATTATTTTATGTTATCTACTTTATGTTTATTCTGTAGTAGAGCTAGAATAGCAAAAGAAACTAAATGTGGAATGTTTTCTTCCATTCATTTCTATGAATAATGTCAGGAAAAATAATTACTTTTGTTTGTTTGTTTTTCTTTTTTGGCAGGTATTAAACCCAGGATGCTTAACCACTGAGTCACATCCCAAGCCTTTTTTATTTTTTTATTTTGAGAAAGGATCTTGCTAACTTGCTTAGGGCCTTATTAAGTTGCTGAAGCTAACCTTGAATTTATTATCCTCCTGCCTCAGCCTTCTTAGTTGCTGGGATTTCATGCTTGGGCTACCACACCAGGCAAATTTTTCTATTTTGAAACACAATCTACTCGCTAACATCATGATTGTCACTAAGAGGAAACTTAGTGATAGAGAAAGAAGATTTTTATAATAAAAAGGTAATTCATCAGAAAATATTAACCTAGAAGACTTTTTCCAAATAAGAGAATATATTCTGCCTATCTTCCCCCAAACATTTAAGTTTCATTATTGTTCTCTAAAGATTGTTATATTTCATTTACACAAGAAAGAATTTCTTTCTAAGTGAATTTAATGGGATTTTCATTTTTAAATATGCTTTTTTTTTCAATATCAGGGTTTGAACGCAGAGGTGCTCTACCACTGAGCTATGTGCCTACCCCTTTAAAAATATTATTGGTATTTCAGTTTTGAGACAGAATCTCACTAAGTTGCCCAGGCTGATCTTGAACTTGCACTCTTCCTGCCTCTACCTCCTCCTGAGTAGCTGGGCTGATAGATCTGTACCATGGCACCCATCCTAAATAAATACTTTGAAGTCTATATTGCATTATATTTTTATTCATTTAACATGTACACTTTTAAAAATGTCTAATATATACCAGCAGTAAATCTTCCATTCTAGCAGGAGAAAGGATAAGTAAGTAAATAAGACCATTTTGGATAGTGCTTAATTCTGTGCAGAAAATAATGTATGTCACCGAGGACAGGGATGACCCTGGCTAACACAGATGAGGAGGCTAAGGAAGGACTCTCTTGAGCCAACACTTGAAATGGGACTGTAAGGAAAAGAAGGGGCCAGCCATAAGATCTGGGTGCAGATTGTTCCAGACAGCAGTTCCTGATTACAGTCATGTAATGCCCTGGAATGAGAATAACTTGGAATGTACTAGGCACAAAAAGACCAGAGTGATGATGAACCCAGGAGAGAGGAAACAGGATGAAGGTTGAACAGGGCTTCTTGGACAAACTTAAGATGGTCATTTTACTCTAACTAACTGCAGTGAGAGTAACAAGCAGAGACTAACCAACAGAGAGTAATAAGCAGATGAGTCACAGGATCAATCGTACTCTTTGGAAGATCTTTTATGTTACTGCACAGAAAATGAATTGGAAGAGAGCAAGAGGAGAGAGGATCAGCAAGGGGAGGCTGCTGAAGGGGTCTAGGAAGAAGGGGCAGTGGTTATTACCATGGTAACCTTGGGATAGAAAGCTACTGCAGTGGCACATTCTGGTAATCCCAGCTTCCTGGGAGACTGAGACAGAAGAATTACAAGTTCAAGACCTTGTCTCAAAATAAAATAAAGAAAAAGCACTGGGTGTGTCTAATGGTAGAGCACTCCTGGGTTCAATCCCCAGTACTGATACCACCAGCTACTGGTGACACGAGTTTCACTTCCCCAAATGTTGAAGTTTAAACACAGAGAAGCGCTGAGGCGAGTATAGAAAGCAAGTTTTATTTAAAAAATGGTAACCCAGACTTCCTCCCAGGAGGAAGAAGGGGGCCATAGCTGATATCCTGGTATCCCAAGAAGTGGGAGTGTCCTGCCCCTTTTATACATTTTAGACTTTCCTTGTTCTCCTGCCCCATTCCTCACTTATGTCTCTTCTTCCCTTTGCCCATTGTGCATAGGTGACTAGGCCCAGGAGATGCCAGTGGGATGGCCAAAAGGTGAGGAGCAGAGGGGCAGAAGCACCAAAGGTGGGGTGTTCCTGGGCAGGAAGGGAGCAGCAGTCCAGAAGGCATTGATTAACAACTTTACAACTCCCTGCAGGAAGGAACGATTCCTGGGACAAGTTACCTTTCGCAAGAGGTTGGAGCAGGGGAGTAGCTTGAGAAGGAAAAGGGGGAAAGAGCAGCATTTGACTTTCTTTCCAATTAGCCCCCACCTTCACGATTGCACCCAATTATTTATTATCTATATTGACTGTCTTTTTGTCCCCCAGCTTCCCTTTTAATGTCTATGGAAAAGTATCAGTTTACTTTGAGAAAGCTCATCATACTTTTCTTCCTTCTTTTTCTTCTTTCTTTTTTATGGTACTGGAAATAGAACCCAGTTCACCACTGGGCTACATCCCCAGCCCCTTTTTGTTTATTTTATTTTGAGACTGGGTCTCACCAAATTCCTTAAGTTGCTGAGGTGTCTTCAAACTTCCAATCCTTCTGCCTCAGCCTCTGTAGTAGCTGAGATTACAGGCATGTGCCACAGCTCCTGGCTCCCTCCTTATTTTTCTATTGTTGCATAACATATTACTGTAACAGGGATCCACTTCATGCTTTATATATAAACCTTGGTGCTTGACCACTGGGGACTAATTTTTAAACTGACAGGTCTTTTTTCCCTTTCTCTTCTTCTTTTTCCACTATGTAAACTTGGGGGCAGAAAGATTAACATTCTTCCCTCTCTAGGCCAAGTTATCTGTCCTTCGGCTCACTGACCACAGGGATAAAGAAATCCAGATTGGGAACTGATACTAAGAGATTTAAGAAAGGCTCTCTCTCAAAAGGCTACCACTTGGATATGAATTATGACTCTACACCTGGAGCCTCTGTATCCCTTCTTTAAAAGCACACGGTTCCTCCTGGCAGCTAGAATGGCAGACTCCAGGACATGAGTCTGCTGTGTTCTCGTTTGCTTGCAAATCAATAAAAGTTATTTTTCCTTTTTCTCAATACCTTGGTTTCATTATTGGATCAGCAACAGGAGTAAGGAGTGAGCTTTCAGTGTTATTACTACAAACTTGGTGGTTTAAAACAACACCCATTTATTATCTCATAGTTTCTGTAGGTCAAAAGTTTAGGCAAAGCATAGTTGGGCCCCCTGTGCCAGTCTCATAACACTGCCATCAATGGTCTCCTGGAGCTATGATCTCATCTTAGCCTCTGAATTTCCTTCCATGCTTTTTCAGGTTGATTCAAAACTCAGTCCCTAGAGGTACAGAAATCTTGGCGGTCTTCATCTTCTTCAAAGCAAGCAGGAGAGCATTTTCTGGCTTTGAATTCTAACTTCATCTGTCCCTGACCCATAAACCCAATTTTATAGGGTTTTTATAATTAGGTCAGACCACCCAGTATATTTTCCCTTTTGATTAACTCAAAGGCAGCTGAAATTAGGACAATTAATTACATCTTTGCCATACAAAGTTATGTAATCGTGACAATGAGATTCTGCCAGTCACAAGTCCCACCCACACTCAAGGGGAAGAGATAATAACAGGTATGCATAATGATGGCCAGGTATCTTAGAGGTCATTTTAGAATTCCATCACTATACAATAAAATAGTAATCATAATTATGGTATAATGCATAATGAGTGCTTTAAATGTGATGAATTTTAAAATGTATGTTCAGAGTTTTCTTGGGGTGTCAGAAACCTAATTCAAACATCCATAGGAAAACAGAGCAAAGAATCAAAAAGATGTAAGATAGTTGGAAGAAGTGTCAAAAAACCAGTTCTAGAAGCAGATACTTGGGGATGCAGAGACAACTGGACCAGGGCCTAAATAAGTAGCCCAAACTCATTTGTTTTCTCTCTCCTCCCATTTTTCTCATTTCTCATTTTCACTTTTTCTTATTCCCTGTTTCACCATACATACCTATAAACATACTTACCTATAGTCTCTGTGGGACAGGTTCTTCTATGTGGCATAGAAAGTATTCTAGTTTTATAGTCTATAGTTGCTACTATGAAAGAGGGAACAAATCTAATCAACTCCAGTTGGAAAAATTCAAGAGAAAGACTCTGGCTCCTCCTTCAAGAATTGAGACCAATAAAATATTCATAGGGTGTCAAAATCAAGGAAGAACATGAGAGCTTTTGCTGGAATCACAGTTGAAGAGGTCAAAAACACTTCTCAAAAGATGGAATGGGGGCTAGGGATATCGCTCAGTGGCACAGTGCTTGCCTAGCAAGCATGAAGCCCTGGGTTCAATCCCCAGTAAAGAACAAACAAACAAACAAAAAAGGAAAGAATGGGTACTAACAACTGCCATAGATTTCCACTACAAGCAGCTTCAGAAGGGCTGTTTATAGTTTACCAGCAGGGGACAGATAGTGCGAGGACTCTGTACAGCATTTTCTATTTCAAAGCATTGAAACCTGGTGCAATGGTGCGTGCCTGCAATTCCAGCGACGTGGAAGGCTGACACAGGAGGATTGAGAATTCAGTTAGCCTCAGCAATTTACCAAGTCCCTAAGTGTGGGGTGTCTCAGCCAAGTCCCACATAGATGAGAAAAGGGTTAACTGCTGGAGGCCATGTTGGGCTATAAATCAATTACCCATAAACTCATCTAATTAGTAAAAACACAAGAGCCAATACTCTTTTTAAACGAGAGGGGGTATGACGGGTCTGGTCATACCAGTTCTGGCCTCTAACAACATGGAGTAGCCCAACTCTCTTTTATTTATAATCACTCAGGGAAAAGGGCCCGGAATGGGAGGGGCTTCTGTGATGAATAGGAGGGGGTGGAGCCAATTTGCTCTGGGAAACTATCCTAGAACTAGACAGGGAACCACTCCCACAGTGCCACATACACCCTGGCAATCCGGGACAGACCTCCGTGTCTGTCAGTTCTGAGAAGTCAGGCCTGTGTGTCATGAGGGTCAACCTAGTCTGATTCTGCTCGATAAGGATGGCTTCCCACACCAAAGCAATTTAGCAACACCCTGTATCAAAATAAAAAATAAAAAGGGCTGGAAATGTGGCTCAGTGGTTGAGTGCACCTAAGTTCAATCCCTGGTACCCAAAATAAAATAAAATAAAATAAAAATTGAGACAGAATTAAATATGTGATTTATAGCCTCACAGTCTCAGAGTTGGCATAGTGATTTGAATTCAGATGACTGAAAACAAAAGTCACATTATCTATGTTGTTCCACTGGTTATGTCTATAGATTCAGAGGTAGAGGAGTGATTTTGAAGGAAGACAGAATGATCAGCATCCATGCAAAATGACAATGGTAGGGAAGATCAGACCTTTTAAAATAAAAAATAACATAGCTGATATAAAAATCTCCTTATAACTCTAAAAGTCAAAATTAAGTTTGAGAATTTGCTCCACAACTCCTGAGTTATATAACATTGATGAAATAACTAAGCCTTAATTCTAAAATGAGGGTAATAACAGTACCAACTCCATAGGGTTGTTGTGTATTAAATGGCAAAACTTTAAAATGTTTAAAATGGTGTCTCGTGTTTAATAAATACTCCATAAATGTTATTGACTATTGCTTTTATTTTTTTGTATCTTATTCTTGACCTTCTCATCCTCAAACACCCTTTTCCTTGTCTTTGTTATCTAAGTAATTCTTCCTACAATGTTGAGCTGGGATTGAGTACTACCAATACCAAGTTTAGGCAACCAGATCTTCACATCTCCCTGTAATTCTCTTTTCCACCCACTAAATCACAACTGATCACTGCTGATTTAGTGACAGATTATACATTTTCATCTATACATTTTAATTGAGAAACTTCCCTCTTATCTGGCTTTCAAGCATATTGTTAAAATTCCCCAATGATACTTGGAGAGTTTGCTGCAAAGTCCTTATCATAGCTCTCAGAAAACTTAAAAGTTGTTCTTAGGGGAACAATCATTGTTTTGCATTTCATTATTGAATAGAAAAATGAAAAAGAACAATATCAACTTTTAAATGAAATTATACGCCTGGAAGGGGAGCATGAATGTAAAAAAAGAGCACCTCATTATCACTCTTTCAAGCTGCTAGAGTGAAACTTGAGTCATTGCATATTCCAACATCAAAAACTCTCTTGGATATACTAAAGAACATCATTATGCACACAGCAATAAAATGAGGAAGTTATTAGAGAGAGCTACTAAGAATAAAAGATTGCCAAGGCAGATTCCTAAAATGGATAATATAATAAGCTCATTAATAAGTATTCTAAAATAGCTCTAAGATTTTCCAACTGAAACTGAATTCCTTGGGGTTCTTAACTAGTCAGAGCCATCAACTTTTTCTTTCCTTTTCTTTTTAAATTATTCATACCTCCTTGCTGACCCATGCAAGAATGCTTCTACCTGTATCTATCTGAACACAGGGAAACATTTGATTTTGCAATGGTGCTTATAAGAGTACTCACAAGAAAATGTGTGAAATTAGGCTTCTTTTTAAAGACATAGGGAACTGACAAAAGGCTTTTGAATGAAGGATAAGCATATGAAGGAGTCAAGCTTCACCATCTTGCTATAATCCTCTAAATTGCCTTCCTAATGTAGGAACTTCTAATTGCAGAACATTTAAGAATTATTGCATGTAACCCCAATAAACCTAGTCATTAAAGTTTCTTTTCAGTTGATGGTAGTACATTCAGAAATACATGTATCTGTCATTTCCCCCTTGCCATTTCCATTTACCGCATAACTCAGGTTTTAACAGGGTCTCTTACATTCTGTGGGTTCAGCCTTAAGAACTGCTCATTTTAATGGTTTCAATCCAAATGGTGTAACTTTTCCCCCTCTTCTTGGTCTCTGCATAATTATAAATTTCTGAGTTAATTAGGTGAGTTGGCTACAGTGTAGGTAATAGAGCTAATGTTCATCCCTTTGAAAGCCTGTTAGGTCTGTATGGAGAAAAAAGGAAGTCCTGATCCCACACACTGCCCAAAGGAAGGAAATTGTGGTTAGAGGCTCTTTTCTTGGGCTGCCACCACATGAAGGTATCTGTAGCAGGAATCAGAATCAAAACTAAGAAAACCCAAGACATCACTTGAAAAGGATAAAGACTAAGAAGTGGGTGTGTGTTTGATTTGACCCGCTGCAAATAAGTTTCGATTTTTTGGACAAAAATTAATCAAACTGTTCTCTGAAATTTTAGACATCAGAGCTTTTCCAGGGGCCACTGGTGCATGGAGGGGTAACTAGTAATCAAAATTTTTCCAGAGCTTGCCCCGCGCTTCTAGCCTGCTAGCAGGTCCTACCCTGGCAAGCTCCAGGCTTAAGGCAGGGCCTATGCCGCCTCGGGAACAGAACTGGCCTGGGTCCAACCACTGAGAGGCGGACCTTCCCGCGTCCTAGAGCGGCTCCGGGTCTGCTACCCAGCTAGGGTCCCAGAGCCGCCTCGCTGATCCCGCTTCCGCGCCCGCGCTAAGGCGCCCAGCGCAGTCCGCCAGGGTTTCCGGAGTGCTGGCAGGAGACCCTCAGGCGGATCTGTTTCAGCGGGAGACCGTGGGGTTCTCGCCTGCCGGGCCCACGCGGTCGCCGGCCTGCCAGTGCTGGCACTGGTCGCCCTCCAGCGGCGGAAAGGAGCTTCACCTGGGGCCGCCCGCCGGCTGAAGCCCGAGCACAGGGCGACCCTGTGGACCGCCGCCCGAGAACCCCGGCCTGGAAAGTGGACTGGGCTCAGTCCCAGGCCTGGCGCTGTCGCCCTGGGTCGTCAGACGGGTTGCCAGACCACAGCATCGGGGTTGAACACTTGCCATGGGTTTGTCAAAATTAAATGAGATAATGAATGTGAATACCAATCATTGTTGGGTGCTTCTTGTGTGCCTGGCGATGTTCTTTTCTTAACACAGAAGCTCAGCCAGTTAGCTCTGACCGCGTGCTGTCGGAACTGCAAGGCGCAGCAGAGGAACGCCCACCCCTTGATTAGCAAAACTGTCAAGGTCACCGCCCTTATGAACACTTAGAGTTGGTTGGTTGGAATATGGAAGAGACAGAATGAAAATAATTAACTACAGAATACATTACTTAATTACAGCTTTGAGTGCTTATAGCAGGAAGACTCCTGTGGCAAGGAGGTGAAGATGGGGAAGAGGAGGAAAGGAAAATACTTCCCTGAGAAAGTAATGTTTCATGTAAAACCCAAAAGATGAAGCTAATACATCAATGTTCCAGGCTTAGGTACTAACGTTTATGTAGGAGAAATCGAGCTGGAAAGAGTATTTGGTAAACACCAATAGTTGGACTTCACTTTTAATTCGCTTCCCCTATCTCCTCTCCACTTAGTAGGAGAATAAAGCTAATTTTAACTCCTTTCAATTAAAGTAGATAGGTTTGAAAATCTGAAGAAAACAGGATCATTTTTCGTGGTTTCTCATAGCTTTCTAAATAAAATACAACTAAACAATTTGCTGGGATGTTCTTTATCAAACCAGATACATATTCAATTGCACTTTCTACTCTGCTGCACCCTGCACTAGATTTCTCAGTCAATGTTGATTTCTTTTGGGACCCTACATCATTCATCTTAATTCTCTAATCTATAAACTGTTCCAAGCATTGCATGTTATGAAGCAACTGTGTTATTTAGCACACTAATTCCTTAACCATTTTCCTACCAGCCTGTTAGAGTAATACTATTATTATCATTTCAATTACTATACTTATGAGTTATAAGAATCCTATCCCAATCCAACCTATAAATTGTTGGTACTGATTCCTTTTATTCCACTCATGATTCATTACTCTATTCTCTTACCAGATGTCAACAAGGCATTTGACAACCATCTGATGACAGGAAGGGGGAGTGAGTCAACTTCACCCACCACCTACTTTCTGGCCTCAAGGGAGATTTTGCACATATAGAGTTTTTTTATTGTTGCTATTCACAGTAGTGAAATTCTACTTTAGGCACCTTCTATACATTCACAGCCATAACTTTTTTCTTCTTTCCTTGCTTATGATGAGAAAGTTGCTTTATCAATATTTTATTCTGAATCATAAAAGAGATCTAATCATGATGATAAAATAAGCAGAGTACTATGGAAAAGTAGTAATATGCCCAGATTAGCTAACAGCTCCTCCTCTTTGTTCTAATACTCTCTCTGTGAATGTGTCTATAGTTATTTAACACATTATATGGGGATAGAGTTGGAGTCCTCATCTTAGTTGCTGTGGGAATACACACACACACACACACACACACACACACACACACAACAGTACTTAGCCCATCATCAACCATTCCCCAGGTAATGTGTCATTATCCTGGACTCTAGCAAGAATCCGGTTGGGTTGGTTTAGCAAGAATCCCCCTTACCCTTGATATTTCCTCTTAGTAAGTTTTCCATCCACTGACCCCTATACTGCTCCTTGGCCATAAATTCCCACTTGCCCATGCTCCATTCATAGTTGAGCCCAGTCTCCATTCCCCATTGCAAAATCCCATTATAGTGATCCCTATACCTGTTGCAATGGTCCTGAATAGTCTTCCCTTTTGTTATTTTTGTTTGTTTGTTTGTTCGTTTGTTTGGTACCAGGGATTGAGCCCAGAGGCACTTAACTACTAAGTCACATCCCCAACCTTTTTCCTTTTATTTTTTTGGTGCTAGGCATTGAACCCAAGGGAACTTAACCACTGAGCCACATTCCCAGCCCTATTTTGTATTTTTATTTAGAGACAGGGTCTCACTAAGTTGCTTAGGGTCTTGCCTTTGCTGAGGCTGGCTTTGAACTTGTGATCCTCCTGCCTCAGCCTCCCAAGCTGCTGGGATTACAGGCATGCACCACCATGCCTGGCCCCAGCCTTTTTATTTATTTTTAAATTTTGAGACAGGGTCTTGCTAAGTTGCTTAGGGTCTTGCTAAATTGCTGAGGCTGGCTTTGAACTTTCAATCCTCCTGCTTCCGCCTCCTGAGCCGCTGGAATAACAGGCATGCACCACCATGCTCAGCTTGGTTTTCCTTTAACGTGTGAGTGTGTGCTGTGTGTGTGTGTGTGTGTGTGTGTGTGTTAAAGGGGTTTTCATGTTCATTGTAGAAAGTTTAATAGCATCTTTGGCCTTTAGCAATTAGATGCCATTACTCTACCCTCACACTCTCTTGTGCCAACCAAAAATGTCTCCAGACAATGAATGCCAAAATTCCCTCTGGAATAAAGTTGCCCTGATTGAGAAACACAGATTTATTCTAATATTATATAGTAGTGTATTGATCATTTATCTTTTCTTGCTGTTCTACCTAATGACTATAAGAAAGTCAATGCTAAATCCTTTTCTTTCTCTGTTCTAGAAATAGTTAATATGAAATAAGTACTATAATTAGATGTTTTAAACTCTTTATTAGACTCTGAAATTATGCCACCAGATTAAGTGGAATTTTTTCTCATCTTAAAATATACCCTCTTTATGTCTTATGGTTTTATGGCCTAAAGTTTAAAAGTTCACTTTAAGCAAATAAAATATAAATTATTTCAAAGCAAAGATACAGTAGCATTGTGAAAAAGAGCATTAGGACAGAGAGTCTTTGTGAATTTGCTAAAATGAGTGATTTTGATTAAGTTTCCATGCACAGATACAATGTATTTGGTTGACTTTCTGTTTATCATTGTAGCCTTTTTAGATATAAGTTATCAAAAGACTTAAAATGGGGACATTCTGACACTAAAAATTCTTGAACATCTTTCAAAGGTTAGTTAGAAAGTTTAGGGGACGTTTTCAGAATCTTACATTTTAGTTAAAAAAATAATGTTAAATGAAGCACATTTTTTCAAAAGATTGCATAAAAATGTAAGTATGTAGTATCATGAATTGCTACAGTAGGAACACTGTGCAATCACCAATCTAGGTCAAGAAGTAGAACATCAGTAGAGCTCAAGAAGTCACCACCCCCCTTGTGTGCAGCTACAGCCTCCTCTATCTCCTAAGCATAGTTCTTTCCTGTTATTTGGGGAAAATATTATGTAGTTACTTCCTTATTCTTTCTATTCTTTACTGCAAGAGTGTGATCAACTTATAGTAGTTTCTGAAATTTATGTCAATGGAATTACACAATATTCGGTCTTTTCTCTCTGGCTCAACATTATATTTACGAGATTCATTTGTATCATTATATACATTGTAGTTCAGTTATTTTCAATGTTATGTTGTTTTCTATTGTATAAATACATTAGTAACCTTGATGAACATTTGGTTGCAGATTTGACCAATGATCATTCTTAAACATGCCTGCTGGTCCACATGTGCACATTGCTAATGGGTATACAACCCAGAGATTGAATTGCCGCATTAAGGAGAACATATTCTTCAACTTTATGGCAATATACTACACTGTTATCCCAAGAAGCTTTCAAATTTATACATCAAGTATTAGTTTATGAGAGTTCATGGAACTCTGTATCCTTTCTAACACTTGGTATTTTTAGTCTTTTTAGTATTTAACTGATTCTGGTAGGTTTTTAGTGGCTTAATTTTGTTTTCTTCTGATTAATAAATAAGTAGAGCATCTTTTCATTTATTTATAGAAACGTACTTTTTGTAAAAGTATTTAGTCAAGTTTCTTACCTATTCTTCCATTGAGTTTATCTTTAGTCTTTTTCTTAATATTTATTTTGTAGTATTCTCTCAATATGAGTTACTTGTGTTCATTTCACTTCATGACCTCCTTCTTTACTTTTTAACTCTCAGGTATTCCAGGTACTTTGTATTGGGTGTATCTCTCATTTATAACATCTAAATAGACTTTGTTTCATAAACCTTCTGAAAGTCATTTGTTTTCATAGGTATATTTACTGCCTTGATGCTTTTCCCTTCTTATGTTTTCTAGTTTTTAATCTTTTAGTAAATGATATATATATGTACATATATACATATTTTATACTTGTTTTTTATGTTCTTTTGTGTGTGATCCTTCTGAAAATAAAAAAAAATTGCATTCTAGATTGTTTTAGACTAGAATCTACTATAACTTTACATATTTTATTCTGTTTCTTTTGAAAATACATACATGCTTCTTCTACATGTGTGTGTATACACTCTCCCCCATTATGAGCAATATCTCCGTCTTGGTTCATCTTGTGCTGCTGTTATAGAATACTGGAGACTGTAAAATTTACAAGGAAGATGAATATATGTGACTTAGAGTTCTAGAAAATAAGAAGTCCAAGATGGAATGGTTGCATCTGGTGAGCGCCTCTTCTGTGTTATAATGTGGCAGAAGGCATCACATGGCAAAAGAGTGCATGAGACAGGGAGCAAGAGAGAGCTGGCCCTGCTTTTATAACAAACCCACTCTTGTGATAATGACATTAATCCATTTATAAGGCCCTTCCTTATGGCTTAAACACCTTCCATTAAGCCCCACCTCCCAGCCCTGTTGCATTAGGGATTAAGTTTCCAACACAGAACTTTGGGGAACATATTAAAACTATAGCTCCCCCTTTCCATTTTTCATGTTCTACCCTTTAAAATCTGAGTTTAATTAACTACATTATTTTTCTATATTCTTCTAATATCCACTTTAGTATCTTGAAATGTGATCATACATTTATTACTTGATTTGTTATCTTTAAAACTTAACTTTGTAACTTTGGCTATAACATAGAGAAAAATCAACATCTTATGTACCTCCCACCTTTTACCCCTTTTTCATCTCTACTTTTTTGCAATATTATTTCTATGTCATTACAATATATAAACTTTATATTCTATTAAACATAATTTTCATGGTTGTTTTTAACCATAATCTTAAATGGATTCACTGCTTTCTACCAGTTCTGCTGGAAACAATATTGGCTTTCCAGTTGTTAAGAGGATCCAATTTTAAAAAAATTTAACTTTACTGAGGATTTAATGTATTGCAAAGCTTGTGCCAGGTACCTGGGAATACAAAGGTCAACAACATTTCCTCTGCCTTTAGAGAGCTTCCAAACTTAGGATAGAGACAAATGATTCACTACAGTGTGATAAGAGGTGTGCCAGAAATAAGTAAAAAGTGCTCCAAATCAGAGAGAAGGTATTCCTAACCCAGACATGGAGACTGAGCATAGAAGGAGTTTCTAGAGCAAGGGGTAACAGAATTGTGTCTTGACATATGAACAAGATATGGCCTACTCAGATTGGATTTTTTTTTTTTTTAAAAAGACCCAATGATATCCTGTCTTCAAGAGAATCACCTCCCAGAAAAAGACATCCAAGGACAGAAGGTGAAAGGTTGGGAAAAAAACATATCACTCACATGGACTGTGTAAACAAGCAGGGGCTTTTCAACCTCATATCAGACAAAGTTGACTTCAAACCAAAGTTAGTCAGAAGAGACAAAGAAGGACATTTCATACTGCTTAAGGGACTCATACATCAAAAAGACATAACAAATGTAAAGATATATGCCCCCAAAATGGAGCATCTATGTACATCAAACAAACCCTTTAATTTCAAGAATCAAATAGACCACAACACAATAATACTGGGTGACTTTAATACACCTCTCTCACACTGGACAGATCTTCCAAACAAAAAGTAAACAAAGAAACTATGGAGCTAAATAATACAATCAATGATTGAGACTTAAAGACACACATAGAGTATTTTATCCATCATTGAGCAAATACACTTTCTTTTCAGCAGCACATGAAGCCTTCTCTAAAACAGACCATATGTTATGCCACAAAGCAACTCTTAGCAAATATAAAAAAATAGAAACATTACACTGCATTATATCAGATCATAATGAAATGAAACGATATCAACAATAAAATAAAAAATAAAAGTTACTCCAAAACCTGGAGACTAACTAGCATACTATTGAATGATGAACAGATTAAAGAAGAAATCAAGGAGGAAATAAAAAAATACTTAGAGGTAAATGAGAACACCAATAGAACATATTAAAATCTCTAGGACACCATGGAGGCAGTGCTAAGAGGAAAGTTCATTGCATCAAGCTCATACATTAAAAGAATAAAAAGTCAACAAATAAATGACCTAACATTACATCTCAAAGCCCGAGAAAAAGAAGAACAAATCAACACCAAAACAGCAGAAGACATAAAATAATTAAAAATCAGAGCCAAAATCAATGAAATTGAAACAAAAGAAACAATTCAAAAAATTGACAAAACAAAAATCTGGTTCTTTGAAAAATAAGTAAAATTAATAAACCCTTAACCACACTAACAAAGAGAGAGAGAAAAAACTCAAATTACTAAAATTCATGATGAAAAAGGAAATATCACAATGGACACTATTGAAATACAGAAGATAATTAGAAACTATTTTGAAAATTTATACTCCAATAAAATAGAAAAACTTGATGATATTTACAAATTTCTAGAGTCATACCATCTACCCAAACTGATACAGTTGGACATACACAATTTAAACTGATTAATTTCAAGCAATGAAATTGAAGATGCCATCAAAAGTCTACCAACCAAGAAAAGCCCAGGACCAGACAGATTCTCAGCCAAGTTCTACAAGACCTTCAAAGAAGAATTAACACCAATACTCCTCAAATTATTCCATGAAATATAAAAGGAGGGAATGCTTCCAAACTCATTCTATGAGGCTATTATCACCCTTATACCAAAAACCAGACAAAGACACATCAAAGAAAGAAAACTTCAGTCCAATATCCCTGATGAACATAGATGCAAAAATTCTCAATAAAATTCTGGAAAATCACATACAAAAACATATTTAAAAGATAGTGTAGCACGATCAAGTGGGGTTCATCCCTGGAATGCAAGGTTGGTTCAACACACAGAAATCAATAAGTGTAACACACCACAGAACAGACTTAAAGGCAAGAATCATATGATCATCGCAATAGATGCAGAAAAAGCATTTGACAAAATACAGGACCTCTTCATGTTCAAAACACTAGAAAAACTAGGGATAGTAGGAACATATCTCAACATTGTAAAAGCTATCTAGGCTAAGCCCATGGTCAGCATCATCCTGAATGTAGAAAAACTGAAAGCATTCCCTCTAAAAACTG
>JAJEJO010001078.1:0-190549 GCA_020662805.1 Glaucomys volans
CTGACTCAGATGTAGGGAAGGAGAGAAGCCTTGGGCAAGATCCCAGCTGGTTGTTAGAGGCGCAATAGGAGTTGCCAGGCAGAAGGGCAATAGAGAGTGTAGACCATGGTAGGCTAAGGATGCTAATAGACCCGCCTCAGAAAAATGTTTTAAAATGAATAAAACAACATGGATTCAGATGACCATGGAAACTAATTGTATTGAAATGCAGTTAATATTTTAATAGTGACATATTAATACCTGTGCTTCTTGATTAATGTACTAAATAGCCAAGCCTAGCATTGGTGTAACTACTAAAATAATTTTGAAGTAGTAATGAATACAAATGACATTTCAAAATATCTACAGCTCTGTAATGTGACATGAAAATACTGGTGCTCTCTGTCGGTGGCCGAGTCGCAGACACTGCTACTGTATGGTGGTTTACTGCCTATATTCAAAATGGAAGGAAGTTCTGTGTGTCAGCTGGGGTTAGAGGAAAGAGTGATTTCCCCCACAGCGTTCAGACTCCTGACTTCTCCCTACAGGCCCCAGGCAGCAGGTTAGGAACCCTGGCCTAGTCAGAGATAACCACTCAGGAACAGGCCAAAGAAGCAGACAGAACATTCTAGGCAAGCTGCCATAGAAGGTGGCACAGTGGAGAAAGGGCCCGAAAAGCAGGGTCACCGGGAGACCAGACTCACTTGAGTTTTCCTTGTCATCCGAAGGAATTCTTTTTATTATTGTACAATCTTCCCTATATTATGCTGATATCAAAAAGTAAAGGAAATCAAACAGGAATAACGTCACTCACTGTCCTGGCAGCCAAGGCGCTGTTGATAGCTGTTCTCCCCGCGAGTCTGTGCTGAGGGAACAGGGTCTGGGAACCTGGGGTTCAGCCACTGAATCTTTACCCTGCTCTTTCCATCTTGTTTTTGTGCTTATAAAATGAGGTACAATAATAGTACCTCTTTACCAGGTTGTTTTAGAATTAAACAGGTCAGTTCCCGTAAAGTGCTTTGAATGGGCCACAATTAGCACTCAATAAACATTGGTTTTAATCACATCTTGTTCCAGTCATTCCTCATGCATAACTATCCCCTGAATTTGCTAAGTTGCAGCCCTCAGATAGATATTCATATAATTTTATTTCCTGCTTCTTTCTCTTAATAATATTACATAAATATTTTTAATACTATTATAAACTTCTCATAAGCATTTTAAATTCCTAAGTAATATTCCATTTGGGCGTATGACCCACACTTTATATAATGATTCCCTTATAATTAGACATTTAGTTGCTTTATTTATGGAAAGTGTTGAGCAGGCTTCGGTGTGGTTGGACAGTGATTTATTGGGCACATAATTCTGAGTCAGGCCCTGTGCTCAGTATGGAGGGCACCAGGGTAAATAAGACAAGCTCTCAGACTTGGAGGAACATGCAGCTCATTGTTTTACTATTATAATTTGCCTCACAGTCTGGAGAAAGGATTGGAAATGAAGAATCCTGGAGACAGAGAGACCCTTTGGGAGTCAGGCAGCAAAGGGGACTGACCAGGCACATGGGCAGTGGTGTAGGAGAAAGGGGTGGCAGGTTTAAGCACATCAAATGGGCAGATCTGGCCCCTGACTCAGTAGTGAGTGAATAGATTTAGCAAGGAAAGGCAAGGAAGAGTCAAGGGTGAGCATGACTTTGACCTTGAGGAGGTAAGGAGAGAAAAGTCGAGTGGTTAAGAACCTGGGTTTTGATGCCTGATGGATCTCCGAGGTCAAATACGGTTCTACCATATATTACCTGTGTCCACTTGAACAAGTTACTTACATTTTCTAAGCCTCAGTTTCTCTATTCATAAAATGGGGATAAAATGAATCTACCCCATAGAAGTCTAAGAGCAAATTAGATAATGAAAAATATATAGCAGATATGATGGAGCAGGGATAATGAAAAGTGTTATGAGAAACTATTCTAAGCACTTCATATGTATTAACTCACTTTAATCCTTGCAACGTGCCCATGAGAGAGGTGATGTTAGTATCCCAGTTTTATAGGTGAGTAAATGGGCTCAGGGAGGTTCAGTAACTTGCTCAAGGTCTCACAGCTAGTAAGTGCCAGCCCTGATACTCAGACTCAGACAGCCTCATGTCAGAGTCCACGCTTGTGATGACCTTGCTGTGGTCCATCTTGTTGAGTGCAAGGTGCAAGAGAGAAGGCCCAGAGGCCACATCCAGCAGGTGCTTGGAGCTTGATTGTGTAACCAGACAGCAGGTTAGAGTGTAGGATCATCTGGGCAGAGAGGAGGCCAGGACCAGGTAGAGCGAGGCTCAGGCCAAACCTGGATTCAGCAGGTGGGAGAAGGGAGAGGAGTCAGCAGAGGAAACAATGATCAGACAACTGGATAAGAGTGAGGACTGGACGGTGTCGTGAAATTCCAGCAAACAATGCAATCAGCAACAGCAGATGCTGCACAGAGAATTGGATGAGAACCAGTAACCGGTCATGGTGACCTTGGAGAAAGCGGATTCCAAGGACAAGGTGGGCAGGCAGACCTCAGCTGTAAGGGATTGAGAAGAGCTGGGTGAAGGAGTTGCTGCAGGGAGTCCTGCAGATAAAGCAGGTGGCTGTCGGAGGGCAGGATAAACCCTGGACAGGGTCCAGAGGCTTGAACCCAAATGCTGGCTCTGACTTTGAACAGGTGTGTGAACTAACGGGAGTAGCTGGGTGCTTCGAGGACACTATTTCCTTATTGGTAAATGAGGACAGAAGAGTCCTAGAGGGGAGGCCCTTATAGGTATTGATGGGGTGATAAATTGAAAGCACCTATCAGGCCAGCTAAGAGTTAAGCAGGTTGCAATCACTCAAGGTCACTTGCAAGAAGATAGCTTGAATCTAGAAGAGGCTCTTCAGGGGTGAGGCCTGGTCATCGCTTCCTCTGCCTCTGGGATGGTTCTGACACTTAGCAATGATGAGTCCCCCTCAGGTGCCCTCTGCATGCAGACTCGGGGTTGGCTGAGATTCGGGAGGTTGTGGGATCCCTGCTGGAGCTTCAGGCTAAGAGGAGGCCTGGCAGATGTGTAGCTCATATGGTCAATTGCCGCTCTGGGATTTGACCCCAGCATCTGCCTTGCTGCCTGAGCACCATTCCAATGATTGCTTGGCTGTGTTGGCCAACGGTTAGGACTCTCACTCTGGAGAAAGAGCATCAGTGGTAGATGTAGTTTTGCAGCTGTCTCCAGAAGCAACCGTGTACTCATCCCTTAGAATCAGTTTCCTGGCCCCGAAGTCGCTGTCTCACTCCTAATGTGAAGTGGGGGGAAGTCTTTGTGAAATTAATCTTTGGGCTTTGCAGACAAGGATGTGCTGGCATGCAGTGGGGAACTTTGAGGCATATTCTGATGGCAGAGTCCTGGTTCTGATATCAAGTGCATGGACACAGAACGAGCTCATGTCCTCTCTCTTCATGTTTCCCCCCTTTCTCCTCCCATCCTTCCTCTCTCAGTCTCTAACATTTTAATGTTTTAGATCCTCTCCTCCTCTTCTGACCATGTCCTTCCCATTCATGCATTCACTGGAAACATCTGAATTGGGCACCTAGTATCTAGAAAATGTGCTAGACACTGAGGAA
Organism: Glaucomys volans; assembly: GCA_020662805.1. Taxonomy (NCBI): domain Eukaryota; kingdom Metazoa; phylum Chordata; class Mammalia; order Rodentia; family Sciuridae; genus Glaucomys; species Glaucomys volans. Next base: position 3,603 of record JAJEJO010001078.1, read on the forward strand.
ATGAGAAGTGGCAGTTTAGAAATAAGCATGGCTCTGTTCCTGCAAGGGGTTTGAAATCTAGTGGACAGAGGCTGGAGCCCACGCCTGCGGCCCAACTCTAAACAATAAACCAAAGTAGAGACAATTGCAAGTGTCGTAGAAATAGAGGCACGAAACGGGGACCTTGGAAGCCCCAGGCAGGGTTAGTTCCACCTAAAGGAACCCAGGAAGATCTCAGGAGAAGGTGGCATTTGAGGTGACATTTGACAGATGAGTGTCCAGAGTCCAGGAGGGAAGGGCGCCCTCCCAACTGAGGCAGTGCAAAGTCACAGGCATGCTGGGTGATCAGGACAGTGTCTGACATGCTTGGGGAAGTAGGTGAACGAGGGGCCTTTGACAGGTGTGGCCCCCACTGCCTTTCAGTCTCTTTTGGTGCCTCCTATTTGAATCTGCTTTCTTCCTGTCTGTCTGCATCATCCCTGCCACCTTGGTCCCTGGCTGCCTGTCCCTCTTCCTGCTAGACTCTGGATATCTGGAGGCATTGACAGACTGAGAACTGGGTGGCCACTCTGGGAGCTGGGCCCTCACCCCTGCAGCACATGCCCCAGCTGCGTCCATCCCACCGCAGACCAGGCCAGGGAGGGAATCTCAGCGTTCCTCCATTAGCCTCTGTCCTTCAGTGACAGCTCAGACGATTTATACACCCGGCTGGCCATGGCCGTATGTTGTCATAACCTGGGTCATTTCCTCATTTAATACTGTCCATAAACTCCAATAAAACTGTCCTAGGGCCTGGTGGTCCAGAGAGAGAAGGAGGGACACTGGGTCTTGAAGGGTTGGAGAGGGGCCGGGGGTGGGGGTGGATAGAAGGTGAGAGGTAGCAGGTGAAGATTAAAGGACTCAAGGCTGCAGCCCAGGCAGGTGGCTGGCCCAAGCCCCACCTGATGGGTACCTTGCTTCCTTTCCTGTGCCTACCTCTGACTGCAGTGTGTCAGATCCTCCCCAAGGGGGTGGTCGCTGTCCTGGGACCATCATCCAGTCCAGCCTCCAGCTCCATCATCAGCAACATCTGTGGGGAGAAAGAGGTGAGTACTGGGTTGGGCTGGGGGAGCCTCTGCAGGGTGGAGCCTGTGCCTGGGGCCACAGGTAGCATGGATTTGAAAGGGCCAGAAGGGCCCATCAAGACTGGGTTGGGCTGGGCATAGTGGCGCATGCCTGTAAACCCAGTGGCTCAGGAGGCTGAGGCAGGAGGATCATGAGTTCAATCCAGTCTCAGCAACTTAGTGAGGCCCTAAGCAACTCAGTGAGACCCTGTTTCTAAATGAAATATAAAAAAGGGTTGGGGGTGAGGCTCAGTGGTTAAGAGGCCCTGGGTTCAATTCCCAGTACAAAAAAAAGAAAAGAAAAGAAAGACTGGGTAGGCATCGTTAATCACAACGACATCAATGCAAACAGGAGAAGTGGCCCTTGGTTGAGCTCACTTTGCTCCAAATTATTTTAATGGGGGAGCCTCAGGGGAGATGTTTGATATGGGGATTTTCAAGTTGAGCCCCTAAGTCTTAGGGTCCCATGGTGGGGTCTCCACCTCTCGGTGATGGGGTGGAGAGGCTGGTTAGGGTGTGGTGGGGAAGGAGGCTAAGAGGGCAAAGGTCTGAACCCGCCCTCCCGTCCACATGGGCATCTGTTCATACATTGGGATTCTGGGCTAGAGTGCCTTTGGGGGAAGGCATTGCTACATTTTATTGCAAAAAATAAAGTTTGAAAGCCTCTGTTTATAAGTTCTCGAGAAAAGGGGTTTTATTCTGTGTTCTTCCCTCATTCGTCAATTCTAACATCCATTCTATGCCTTCAGGCAGGACGTTCTTCCTGGGGGGTGGGTGTTCTGCCCTCTCTTTAGTCCCAAAGTGTTGAGGCTCTTTCCTCTACTTCTAGCTTGGTGAGAGAATAATATGGGAGGGGCAAGTTTCTGAGCACCAGCCTACTCCCTATTCTGTCCCCTCACCTCTTCTTCTTTCCTCAAAAAGATGAACTTAGAACTTCAGAGAGTCTCTGTCTGGTGCTGACATATTTCTACATCCTTCCTGGAGTCTACCAGTCCTTCCCCTTCAGCTGTATCTGGGAGACAGTAGACAGGTGGCCCCTTCGCCCCTCTCTGCCCCCTGGCCTTCTAGCCAGGTCCTTTCGGGGCAGCTGCAGCTTGGTGCAGAGGCGCAGGAGGGGACAGGGGAGGAGCCTAGGCAGAAGGCAGCACCTTATATCTGTGTTACAGACCTGGGGGCTCAGGCTTCCAGAAGCTTCAGTTGTGGCAGGTCCAGCTCTTAGAAATAGGAGGAGGCACCCCCTAACTGACAGACTGGATGCCTCCCCAGTGAGCCACCCCTGCAGAGATGGGGAGTCGTGGACAGGCTTCTGCCTGCCCCACATCCTCATGGAAGCTGCTCCCTTGAGGCCCTGATCAGAGGGCTTGGTGAGTCCCTGAGCCTTCGTGCAGAATATTTCTCCTCCTATTTTATGAGCTATCAGCACATCTGGGTGCCTTGCAGCCCTAGCCTGGTCCCAGGTCGGTCTTGTTCCTCCAGGAGCAGGCTTGTCCCACAGGCTGAGACCTGCACCCTCTGGCCTCCCGCTGGGTCCATGCTGATAGGCCAACTCAGGGCAAAAGCAGCTTCAGTCCCATCTCAGTCCCTTCCAGAATCTCACAGGCCTCAGCCCAGGAATTTAGACCTGATGTTTAATTGAAATCTTTCTTGCCATGCTCTGAGTCACAGCTCAGATAGGTGGCAGGTCATTATTTCAGCAGTGGCTCTGATCTTCACCAACTGAGGTTGCCAAGACTTCAGCTCCCCATTTTCTCTCTCCTTTTCTTTTCTCTTCTCCCCATCTCTTTCTTCACTGGCCCTTACTGTCCTCCCCACAAACCCACTTCAAAATGACCTCCTCGTGGGATTCAGTGGTTAATTCATCTCAGGTCCCTCAGCTGCACTTGGCCTTTTGGGCCAGAGGCTGAGCCCCTGACCTGCAATGTCTTGCCCTGGCCCTGTGCCAGGGACCAGCTAGCCAAGCTGCACTGCCCAGGGACCAGCCAGACGGTTACCCCTCCTTTGTCTGGTCATGTTCCTTCCTGAGCAACCTTTCCTCTCTTTTCAGATTATGCATTTCTTTTAATATTTTATGAGGCTGAACTGCCTTACACCGATTCCCCCTGGCTCCTGGGAAAAGCAATGGACTTCTCACCAAGGAGTCCATCCCTTTAAATGCTGCTGATGTCTCTGCAACCCTGGCGACTGGCTGCTTTATGCCTTCATGCTCTCCCTCCACACCTCCATGATGACTTCCTGGGATGCATTTGCAATTGCAAATCGATTATGGATTGATCTTCTTAGAGAACTGGCAGGATGGGCAGGGCCTCCCTCCCTGCTTGGGTGTGCAGAGCAGCTGGCTGCTTGACCCTGTGCTGAAGATTCCCACAGCTGCCCTTCCCAGGGGCCCCTCCACCCTCAGCCCTGCCCACACAGCTCCAGTATCTCTGTGGGATCTCTGACCTTTGGGGGAGAAAGGAGAGAGGAGGGAGAAAAGGCGTTGCCCAAGCTCTGAGGACCTGTCGGGAAGGAGCTATTCCCTCTGTCCTTCACTCATGGCATCTCATTGAATCTTCCAGAGCTCTTCTTAGGAAGTGCCTCTGGCTGTCTCCATTTGAGTGAAGTGTAGACAGGTTAAGTGGTTTGCCCCCAAATCACAGCAGGGCCTGAATGCAAACCCAAGGCTGCATTCTCCAAAACCCACACATCCTTCATCTTCCTGAAGGACTCCCCCACCAAGCCAAGAATAGGAGCCATTGATTTATGGGTGTCCTAGGAGCTCCGCCCTATTGGGGTTGCTTGTACCCAGTGCCCTAATGGGTTAGCTACTACTGAAAGCCAGTGCCCTGCCTGGTCACATGGGGAAATCTTCGCCAGAGAAGCTCTAAACCAGCCAGGCCCCCCTGCCCAGCCTTGACCTTCATCTTGACCTTTTGTGACCTCTTTTCCTGTCAAGGTGCGTTTGTCATTTATTTTAGATCAATTGTGTGGGATGCAAAATGCAAGTGGGAAGAAAGGCCCCTATGACACGCAGGTCAGCTCCTCTCTTGAGAGTCATTGTTCATGACTTGCCAGGCTCTTGTCAGTTCTGCACCCCCGCTGAAAAAAATATGGTTATGTTCTCTCTGTAGTTCAAGGGCTAACCCTAGTTGAATTCAGTAATTTCTCTCTCCACTTCTTCTTCTTCTTTTCTTTTTTTCTTTTTTCTTTTTTTTTTTTGCTAAATCTTTATTCTCCTTCCACTTGAATTTCAGAAGAGTTCTGTCTCTGGCCAACTTCTCTCCAAAACTTAAAAGGATAAAGAAGTATATTCTTACGTGGATGAGCACAGCTCCCAGACTCGTGGCAGCATAACCTCTGGGCCAGGCAAGGCAAAGAAAACTTCTATAATTGTTTCTGAATAATCCATTCTAGAGTTCAACAAATTCACCATCAGGAAGTTCTTCCTGCCGTCTACCTTCAACCTTACTGGCTTTAACTTAAGACAAACTCACCCTGAGTTTCAGCTCTCTCAGCTCTGGGTATCAGGGATGACCCTGGAAGAATGAAATCAAGGTGGATGGCAGCTTATTACATTTTATCTTCCCTATTACATACCAGATAGCCCAAGCTGACAATAAAGCAGACACGGCAGCCTGCTAATATCTCTTTCTCAGAAAGAGGCAGAAGGCAGGGCAGTGCCTCTCAGAAACGTCAGCAATGGATGCAGACAGAAGCTGACACTGTCCTAATGAAACCAGAGCAGTTATTTATTTACCCTTCTAGATGGTTTCTCGGGCTGCAGTGCTTCGGCCCCACGTGCCTATCTGTGAGGTGCCCATCCTGCCCTGCCGTTGCCCTGCATGTTCACCCAGGAAGTTTGTAGGGAACTGGTTCATCCACCTGTCAGCTGGGCTAAGGGGCTTCTCTTTTGGTCCCCAGGGTAGTGTTTTTCTCTTCTGCCATCTCTGCTCTGATTTATTAACTACAAATAAAATATTATGAAGATTGTGATTTCAAGAGCCATTTGTCTCTCTGCCCAGAAGCAGGTCCTTCTTCTGAGGATAAAACCTATTCTTTTAAATTCCCAGGATCACAGACTCAGCTCCCAGACTGCCAGTGTATTTGCACAGGTCTCCAGCCAAAGGGTTTCCTGGTGGGGTCCTGGCAGGGATGCCATCGTGTCTTCCTCCCCTGGACCCGGTGCTCTGGGTCCTTGAGCTCTGACTCCACTGGTGCGCACACAGGTGTCACGTCAGAGGATCCGCCTCCCCAGCCTGGTCTGCCCTTCCCCTCTTTCTCACTCATTCTGGATGCTCCTTGCTGCCCATTTTTGCTCCTCCTGCCAGGTCCCTCATTTCAAAGTGGCCCCAGAGGAATTTGTCAAGTTCCAGTTCCAGAGATTCACAACCCTGAACCTCCACCCCAGCAACACCGACATCAGCGTGGCTGTGGCTGGGATTCTGAATTTCTTCAACTGCACCACCGCCTGCCTCATCTGTGCCAAAGCAGAATGTAAGTTTCCCCAGGTTGGCTCTGCCCACCACGGGCAGGTCTTGGTGATTCCCGCCCGGCTCCCTGGGTCCCTGGCTCCCACCCCAGGAAGGGGAGGCCTCCCTCAAATCCCAAGGCTGATGACCAACAGGTTCGAATGTGTGCTTGGGTGTTTGTCCATGTGTACACTTGCGTGCATGCTCGTGTGTGTGTGTGTGTGTGTGTGTGTGTGTGTGTGAGAGAGAGAGAGAAAAAAAAGAGAGAGAGAGAGAGAGAGAGTCCATGGTCCAGGAGCGGCTTTGCCAGGACTCCCTGGGCATGGCCAGAACAGAAAGGAACTAGGTTAGAGGGGGACGGGCCAACTGCCAAACCTTTTTGCATCTGCAAACTCAATTCCCACATTTTCGGCCTCATCGTGAAGGAGATACAAAAAGAGAGAGAGAGAGGGAAAATATAAATTGAATGCATTTGTACTTGATGGGTTGAAGAGCTTCTTCCCCTGGAGAGCAGGTTTTGCTGATGGAACGAGGTCCAAGGGCAATTCCTGATAAAGCATTTTTTTGCAAATGCAGGCTTTGGAAATGCACTCTCTCTGACTCTCAGACAATTTGTGACATAAATTTAGTGTTTATGAGATTTAGCTAATTTAAACCCATGCCTCCCAGCAAATTGGTGCGTCTGTGTGTTCCTGCGGCAGCTGTGCACCCACATGTGGTCAACAGGTGCCGGGCACTGGCCTGCACTGGGAACCAATGCTTAAGCCTGGTGCCTGTGACCTGCACAGCTGTCTTACCCTGCAGGTCTTCCTGGGCTGTGCTGGCAGAGATGCTCCATCTTGCAGCGGGGCTCTCTTCTTTGCCTTCTCAGAACTGCTCAGCACTCTTAAGTCTTCCCTCCATCCTGGTATCCCAAGGGCATCAGAAAACAAAAGCCACCTCCCACAATAGTCGGGACCACCTATGTTAACAACCTTTGCCGGGCGCGGTGGCGCACTCCTGTAATCCCAGCACTTGGGAGGCTGAGGCAGGAGGATCACAAGTTCAAAGCCAGCCTCGGCAACTTAGCGAGGCCCTAAGCAACTCAGGGAGACCCTGTCTCTAAATAAAATACAAAATAGGACTGGGGATGTGGCTCAGTGGTGGAGCCCCTGGGTTCAATCCCCAGTACCCCCCCCCCAAAAAAAAAGAAAAGAAAAGAAAAACAACCTTTGCTCCTCCTGCCCCCACATGTTTTTCACTCATTCATTCATTCAGCACAGTTCCACTGGGTCTTTACTCGGTGGTACCCAAGAAACAAGTCACTGAGGCCCAACTCTATATGCTTCTAATGTACCTCATTTAATTATTACAACCACCCAGGGGTTTTGGAGGTGTTGGGATTCCCCATCAGAGTTGAGGAAGTTGAGACTCAGAGAGGTGCAGTGATTTGCCCAAAGTCACACAATTTGAGCAGCAGGGCCCACGCTCAGATATAGGTCCTGTTGCTCTGTGTCTGGAGCTCCTCCCAGAGCTCTGGAGGGAGGCAGAGGAGATGCAGCCTTGCCATTGTTGGGAGAGGGCACCGAGTAGTTTGTAGTCAGTGTCAGGTGTGCAATGTGGCTAGTCAAGGAGTCATTCCTGAGCAGAGGGTGCCAGAAGAGGCTTCAGGACCAGGGCAAGGCTTCAAATGGGGCTTGAAGGATTAAGAAGATTTAGGTCAATGGCAAAGTGAGATAGATAGAGTGTGCCCGGTGAGGGGGAAGGAGGAAGCAGGCCCTTGGGGCTCAGAGGTGCTATTGAAGTGGAAAGAGCCTGGGGAAGGAGTGGAGACCCTTGAGTGGCAGGTGAGGCAGCATTGGTTCTGCATCCTCTGAAGGAACTTGAAGCCCTCTCCCCTGGGAATGCTCTTGGGGAAAGGCCATTCCAATCATGGGTCTACCCTTAAGGCATAACTAGTTTGGGGAAACTTGAATTAGACCCAAGGAGCTGGGGACCTCAGACTTAGAGACAGAAGGGTGGCCAGGCCTTTTCAATGAGCAGCTCCTGAGAGGGGCCAGTGAGTTGGTCACATGCAAGAGCATGCCAGTCCTTCACTGAGCCAATCGACAGATATTTATGGGGCATATTTTATGTGCCAGACACCGGGTTATGCTCTGTGAGGGAGCCAGGAGAACAGCACAGTTTTTCTCAAAGGTGAAGCAGCCTTGTTGGACAACAGGCAGGACCTCTGAACATGAAGCAGTCAGGACAGTGTAGGATGGGCCTGAACTCTTAGGGAATACAGTGCCCTGGGTGGGGGAGTGTCCACAGAGGAGGTTGGCAAGAGCTCAGTGAACAGCGATTCTAACCCCTTTGTTTATAAAAGAGGAAACTGAGGGTCAGAGAGTAACTCAACTTGCCTAGGGCACCATAACAAGGAAGTGGTTCAGCTGGGATTTGGCCCAGGTTCTCTGGATCACATTCTAACACACTATCACCATTACACTGGTATTTCTTAAACTGGGTTCCTCTGGAGTTAGTGGACCAGTGTGGTAGCCCCAAGCTACTTGAGACTATTTAAATTTAAATCTGAATTCATTAAAATTAAATAAAACTAAAAATCCAGTTCCTCATCCTCTCTGGCCACACATCAAGTGCTCTGTACTGAACAGCACAGGTATGGAATAGTCCCATCACAGCAGAAGGTTCTACTGGACAACACTGCTTTGAAGAAGAGTGCTTTATGGACAAAGAAAAAAATCTGGATAGCCCTTCATTCTGTTTCCACCTCATGCAGATTCACAATGCACAGACCCTCTGAGATGTTCCCTGGCCAAATCAACTATTTACCTCATTGTCTTCCAAATGGGTTTGCCCACAAGCCCCAAAAGGATGCTGATGGAAAAGTCTGAAGGATGCTAGATATTAAGAGACAGAAGGCAAAGACAAGATTTTCCTTCAGTCTTCTTCAGTGCTGGGCACAATGGCTCACCAACCTAACAGGAAGTTCTTTCTTTTGTCCAGCCACCATTCCCTCTTGCTTTTAAGGCTGACTTCTCTTTCCTCTGCTTCAGCTCTTACTGGGTTTTAGGAAATTAGTTGCTCAGATGTTAAACATATACAAAGCACTAAGCACTTGGCTAGATACTGTTGCCTCCTGGCCCAGGACTCTGTGGAGCACAAATCACTTTTCATTAATTGTTCCCATTTTACCTCCTCCTCCCCAGTCATGCTAGAGCTGAGAGAACAGTCCTGGAGCTCTTCAGGGTCTTCAGATCATATCCCTGGATTCCATGGAAAATCCAAGAGTCTGCCTCAGGTCCTTTGCCTCTCTAGCTGGAGCTTCCTCCTCCATGCAGCATCCTCTACCATGATCTGAACTAACAGCCCCCGAGCAGTGCCTTAAGGGCCCCTGCATGGGCAGAGATCTCTCTGGAGCAGCATTGCCCGCTGACCCTTAGGCAGAATGGCTGAGTGCAGACCTGTCCTGGAGGAGATGAGGCCGTCTGTCCAGACACAGGGGAGGCGGGCCACCACCCAGGGCCTCGGCCTCTCCTGGGAGAGCTCCCATTGCTGCCGCTGCTGAGGGTCTCTGTCCCCACCCACCAGGGCCAGGAAAAGAAGGTGGAACAGGGCAGGAAAGTTCAAGGGCAAAGGAGATCAAAAATCTAATCAAAGGAGGAGGGACTGAGGGGAGTGGGGCTCAAAGCTCTGAGGGAGACTCTCTTCCATCTTCCTTATTAATGCAGGGCCGGAGATGCTGCGAGCAGAATTAGGAAGAGGAATCTAATTCCCTTTTTCAGCCATCAAAATCAGGCGTAACGGAGACCATTCCATGGGGAACCTTGCCACTTACTCTCCTGTTTCCCAAAAGTACATTTTAATAAGCAGGTTTCAGACCAAGTAGAGATATATTGTGGATTATATTATTTTTTCTTTAATGAGAAAAAAAAATTAGGACAACTGCAAGTCCTGGTTTCTAATGAGAATGGAGAAGAGTGGACAGGTCTGGTGGTCCTGGGAGCTGAGGAGCTGGGGTCCTGGTGGCGTCCAGGGACAGCGGCGCACCCGCTGTGGCTCCCAGGGTCCGTCTGGTTGGATCGCCTGTTGGGACCCTCATGACAGGTCCAGAGCCACAGGCAGGCCACACGATGTGCGTCCTTGCTATTGTCATTCATGACCCAAGCTTTTTACAAATTTGCTTTGGTGTTTCTAAGTCCTTTTTATGGCTCTGGGCCCTGTGTCCCCACATCTCATGCCACTTATTCACTACCTGTGTGATCTGGGGGAAACAACGTCACCTCTCCCCGGCCTCTGCCGTCCTGGGGAACACTGGGCACGCACACGTTTTCCTTCCTTGGATCACTCTGAATGAGCCCGACTGAGACCTGGAGCAAGGGTGAGCTGCCATTTGACGCTCTTCTCCTACCATCCCTGTGTTCCCCAAACATGGTCCAGGTTGTGAGTGCAGACTGATTTGAACTTCAGGAGGGTTCCACTCCCAGGAAGGAAGGGCTGCCCAAGATAAAGAGGCAGGATGGTGGAGTAATAGAGAGCCATCTTTGGAGTCAAACTGAGTTGTTCTACCATGTAGGAGCTGTGTGATGTTGAGCAGGTCACTCCACCTCTCTGAGTCTTCATTTCCTCTGTGCGATAGGGGAATAAGGCCTGTTAGGGTAATTGAATGGGAAAGTAACTGGGTCCAGAACAGTCACATTTAATGACTGTTATTTCATCCTGCAACCCTGGTTGAGGCAGCGGTGGTGGAGAATGGAGCCTTAGGTAATGACTCCAGGCTCCTGCTGGAGAGGAAATGTGACAGCAGTGGGCCTTCCCCAGGTCACCCCCAGGAGGCGCTGTGGGAGGCCTTTTACTCATTGTGATACATTCTGAACCCTGCGGGGGACAGAAGTAAGGAGCCGGCTTTCTATGTTACCAGAGAGTTGCATGGTGGATCAGAGGCAGGGCCTTGGACTCAGGAGCCTGGGTTTGGATCCTGTCCTGTTCCAGGTCCTCAGGCTCTGTGACCGTAGGCCCTGGAGCTCTCCTGCCTCCAGGTGTCTTTACTTGGGCAGTTGTGAGGACCTGATTCACTGTGAACATGGAGGAGCCTAGGCCACACTGGAGAGTGCTCCCAGAGCGGGATGCCTGCCCCCCACATTGGAAACACCCTGAAATTAGGAGGCCAGTTCTGAAGCCCATCCTTGCCATCATAGAAGGGACAGCGGAGCAGCCTCAGGCAGCCACACCAGCCCCTCCACCCTCCCCCTGGCCCCCTGTGCTGCCAGCTCTGGGGCAAAGCTCAGGGGTGAGGCAGGACAAGACAGAGAAGTGTGGAGTGTGTCAGTGTGTCGTCTGGCACACTGACACAAGGTGAACTTGTTCTGTGGCCCTCTCCATCTTGGGCCCTGGTCCTCTCTGGTCAGGTTAGGAGGCCTAGAGGCCACACTCCAGCCCCCTGCCAGGTTGAGGGTCCCGTACACCAGGTTAAATTCACATGATCTCATGAAGCGCTCACCTCCATCCACCCAGGGGAGCTCTGCATCAGGGCCTTCCTCAAGGTTTAAAAGAACCACCTCTCCTGGGAATATCAGCATCTTCCCAGGGCCAAAGCTCTACCTCAAGGGAATCAGTCAGCAGGGATGGGAAGAGGCCATTTTATTTTTTAATATAGGGGTCCTCTGTGTCCCAGGCCAACCTGGCACTTAAGTGTTTGTGTCCTTGTCCTGCGGTTGTGTCCCATCCTGGTGGTGCCTTTCACGACTTCCTTATTCTCCTCCTGCCCCTCCCTGTTCCAGGGAGGCCTCTACCCCCAGTCTAGAAGTCAGCCTTGCTCCCTCCTCCCAGAACAGCTGGCCTGCTGGGTCTCTCATAGATCCACCTTGCTACCTCCTGAGTGAGACTAATAGGTTCCCTAGGTCCCTCTGTACCTTAGACTTGGCAAGCAGCTGCTGCTGGGCCAGCAGTCTGCCTGCCGGAGAAAAGGTTGGGGTGGAGGTAGAGGGGCTTTCAGGAAGAGAGCAGATTTTAACCTCTCTGATGGCAAATGCCCTTGATAAATCCCTTAGTTCCATTAAACAGAGGTGAGGAGGATGACAATTTGCACTGATACGCCTAATATTCTTAATATAATTAAACCACACTTTCTCCTTGGCAAATTCCTTCCACTGCCTAGAACTTAAAAGTATCCTAGTCTGATTCACAGAATTAGAGAATCTCTGGGCTGGAAAGACATCAATGTTTTTCTAGTTCAATTTCCATGTACTGGTTTGATTCCCTCTACAATAGTCCTCAAGAGGGGTTTCCATCTACTTGATTACCTCCAGCCCTGGGGATCTCACTACCTCATGTGCACCCAAGCAGCTTCACCCTGCTCAGACTGGAGGTTATTCTCTAGGTTGAGCTGTCTCCCTGTGACTCCCATCCACACAGTGTTCCTGGCTGAGGCTGCCAAGAGCCTTCAGACTGCCTTCCCATGCTTCCCAAGGTCAGCACCCCTTCCTTCAGCTGCTCCCCTAGTGACAAGGTGACAGTGCCTGCCAGGTGCTGCTGCTCCCCTGGCCTGCTAGGATGCAGAGTCTCTTTCTTTTCCAGAATCCAGTCCATGCAAGCACTGTGCACCTGTGCCCTGGGGACATGCTGTGATGTTTGAAATGGGGTCTCTGCCTGTGTTAGCTTTCCCCAACTGCAAGGAAATACCTGTGATAAACAACTTAAAGGAAGAAGGTTTATTTTGGCTCACAATTTCAGAGGTTCAGGTCCATGTTACTTGACCCCATTCTTTGGGCTTGTGGTGAGGTGGAATATCATGGCAGGGAACTGGTGATGGAGCAAAGCTGCTTACCTCAGAGGTGCCAGCAGGCAAAGAAAGAAAAAGAAGGGGACTAGGGACAAAATATATCCCTCAAGGGCACGCCCTCAATGACTCACTTCCTCCAACTAAGCCCCACCTTCTCAAGTGTCCACCATCTCCCAATAGTCTGCTAAGTTAGCAATCAATCAATGAATCCATCCATCGATGAGGTCAGAGCTCTCATGATCCAATCACCTTTTAAAGGCCCTCCCTCTGAACACTGCTGCAGTGGGGACCAAGCCTTCAACACAGGAGCTTTTAAGGGACATTTAAGATCCAAATCATAATGCTACAAAAAACTGTGAAAGAACTCACGTATATATCATACATTACAATTATATATAACACACAAATACATGTCGACATAGGTATACCCATCCATGAGGGATCCACTCATAATTTTTCCTCTTGACCATGGTGCAGTCCCATACTCTGCCACCATGCTGGGTGGCAGCAGCAAGTCACAGCTCCCTAGAGCCCCCAGTAACTGCCAGGGGGAACTACCCATGCTCTAGTGTCCAGTGTTGCTCAGCCATGATGTTTAAATGTACTCAATGTTTCCAATGTAGGATGTGTTCAACTTACTATGGGTTTATCCACATGTCCCTGTTGTAAATTGAGGAATAGCTGCATGCTATCAAATATTGTATACAGTTTATAACCAAAGCTCCTATTTTGAGGGTTAGATGATAAATCCTGTAAGAATTGGGAGAAAGAGCAGTAGGTGAGATTGGAGATGGAGAGAAGTTTTCAGAGAGAAGATGGGTGAAGGATATTTGGGGGAAGAATGGGAATCGAGATTTGTTCAACCCCTCTAGGTGACAGGTGCCCCTGAGGTCCTCCTGATAACCCTACAAGGTCATCGTTCTGATTTCACACACAAGGACACAGAGGCACAGAGGAGCGAGGGAGGGCATGGCCATTCTAACCTGCCCAGGTGGGAGTTGCAGTCGCATCCTGATGCTGTGTTTTCTTCGCTTCTCAGGGTTCTCCTGGTTGGGCAGAGGAGCCACCTGTTGATGGGCGGGTCAGGAGGGCTGCACACTTCCCCAGGACTCATTGCCCCTCTCTCCTGCTCATCTCTGCCCTGCCTCTTGGCGCATGTAGAGTGCTGGATGGGATTGGGAGCTGCAGTGTTTTGTGTAAAGGGCAGCAGAGCACCCCAGGGAGGGGGCGGGGATTGAGTGGAGCAGGGTCTTGAGTGTATCAAATGTCTGGGGTGCTCTCTCTCTGGGAGCTTAGAGTACCTTCCAGTTTTAGAGGGATAAAGGGTCCCTGGGCTGTCTTTGTCAGACATCACCCTGCTGTGCATAATCCTGCTGTCAACCCCGGCTTCCTGTCTCATCCCAGTGAATTTCATTGCCCATCTGAAGAATCTCAGGGGTTTTGGCCTCTTTCCCAGCCAGACTCTGAAGATTCTGTGTACTGCACACCAGGACTTGTGGAGTTGGCCCTCCCCGTGTGTCTCTCCAGCAGTGAGGCTACCATAGCCAGAGCAGGAGACTGCCAAGGCCCCAGGAGTGCCAGCTTGGTGGCCTCTCCTGACTCCTTATTAAGAGTGCCTATTGGGTCAGGCACTCAGACCTTGGTCCAGGTGGGAGTTTGCTTTTGGCATCATGTTTGAGGATGCTGTGATGAATATTGTCATCATCTCACTAGTGGGACAGAATGAGCAGCCCCAGAGAAAACCAAATTAAATCAAACCACCAAATAAAATAGGGATGTGATTAAAACTTGCCCTGGGTAGAGGTGCACATCCCAGACTCTGAGCTCCCAAGGGTGGGGACCTCATCCATCCATCTTCTGTGCCTTCTGTCTTGTCTGAATGGTGCCTGTCACTTAGGACAGGCCAGTGAATGTGCAGTGGATATCTGTGAGCTTCCCTCTCCCTTCACTGTGTGGGAGAAGGCTGCCTCGTGGCCTGCACACAAGAGCAGGCATAAGTGAATGCAAGAGGAATGACCTTGAGATGGCACATCCCACTCCTGGCATGTTTGCGCATGACCCCTTGGTCCTCACCCTCTTGTGCCCATTTCACAGATGAAGAATGGAGCCTCGAGGTTAGAAGATGGGGGCTGGTGGTGAGGGGCTGCAAGGGGCAGTGCAGTATTGCAGGTCTCTGTGGAAGCCCTGTCAAGGGCCGAGAGGAGAGGCCTATTCCACATGGTAGCTTGCAGAGTGGGGCTGCTAACTGAAGCCTCTTTCTAAAGATCTGGCTCTCCCAGGGCTTCTCACCTCCCTGCCCTTTCTCAAAACCAGGGGCAGGATGATCAGGGTGGCAACGGGTTTAAAAAAAAGAAACCCACCAAGTATAGCCTGTGTCCCTGTGTTCCCAGACACATGGCCCCCCAACTCCACCCCTGGTTTTGTGCCTGTCACTACCTGCTCAGTTTGTCCCAGGAGGTAACCTAGTCTCATGGGAAGAGGGTTGGATGCCCATTCGAAAATAAGAATTCTGGTTCCAGGAGTGTCCCTGCATCTTGAGTAACTGGGCAAGCTGTGTCACCTCTCTGGAACATGAGGAGGTGGATGGCTGCTTTTCAATGTCCCCTCCCACTATCTCAATTATGTTTTGACCCTCAAGGGTCAGGAGGGTGCAGGAAAGAATATTTAGAGTTCTAGTCAGGACATCACCAAACTGAAATAGCTCAAGGGCCAGCATAGAAACAGGCAATCTGGGGATCTGGACCAGTAGGAAACCAACCCTTCCCTGGTCATCCGCAGCATGTGGGCCAAGTTGCCCACCTTCCTGCCTCCTGTCCTCCTCTGAACTCCAGGTATCACAAGACTTTATGGAGTCCTGTGAGGACTTACATGAAATAAGCCAAGTAAAAATTTTAGCACATTAGCTGGAACATAAAAGTTCGATAAATGTTACTCTTGTCATTGCTTAGGAACAAATGCCCACAGTTCTCTTTCCACTGGGATTGAGACCACTGCTTTTCTAGACAATAATCCTCTGGCCACACACCAACCCTACCGCTGGCCTGTCTGTTCAGAGCCAAGGCAGAATGAACACCCTCTCATCTCACTGACATCATTCTGGGCTCCTCCTCTTACCACAGCCCCAGGCAGCCAATAGCTGGGGGTGGAGAAGGGGAGGGGAGAGTCCTTAGCACAAGATTCCTTTTTTCCATTTTGTTCTGGGCCTGATTCTTGCCTGCTGGAGCTGGTTCAAAGCCTGTTCTTTTATGATCATCGTAATGCCTGTCTTAGCGCAGCCAGGAGGCTCTGAGGAGTTCAAAGGGTTTGACAGGCCTTTTTTTTGGGCCTGGAGATCTTGAGGGAACCACTCCTCCACCTCCAAAAGGAAGACAGAAGCTTTTCTAGAGCCTAATGTTACCTTTATGCAGTTTCCTGGGTGCCCGAGTGCTTCACCCGATGCCTAGTGTGGAGTTGGCATGCACCAGGGGCCTGCTGCTGTGCTTCTCACGCCCCAGATGAGGAAACTGAGGCGGAGATAACTGACCATGTGAAGAGGTCCTGGAAGTGGGGACAGAGACCTGATTGGGTGGCCTCTGAAGCCAGTTCTCAGCCCCTGGGCACACTGCTCTGAGGGAAGGGCTGAGACTGTCACCCCACCTGGCCTTCCAAGCAGTGCATTCCTGAGGGAGCAGGGTGGGGGACAACAGGAGCTTAGAGCATTCTTTTTACTTTAGATGAATTAACTGAAGCCCAGAGAGGCCAAGAAACCTGCTCAGGTCATGATATAGATCCTTCGCACTGGCCACAGCCCTACTTCCTGCCCAAGCCACCTTGTGTCTCTTGAGGCAGGTCTGCGGACCCTTAGGGACTTCCTCCTCTCTCCCCCTCCAGGCCTTTTAAACCTAGAGAAGCTGCTCCGGCAATTCCTTATCTCCAAGGACACACTCTCCGTCCGGATGCTGGATGACACCCGGGATCCCACCCCACTCCTCAAGGAGATCCGGGACGACAAGACAGCCACCATCATCATCCATGCCAACGCCTCCATGTCCCACACCATCCTCCTGAAGGTGGGAGTCAGGCTGGGCCACTAGTGGGCGCAGAACATCCTTCTCCCCCCTCCCTCCTTGCCTCAAGGTCCCCAAGCTCTGGCTGTCCTTCAGCCCTGGGTGGGACTAAACCCTGACCATCCTCTCTCTGTGCTTCTCTTTGAATGGATGGTTCCCAAAAGCTGAAAGGAGAACGCAGGGTGATGGGTGACGCCCTGAGACACAGTAAACACCTGGTGAGGCAGGGAAGCAACCTTCTAGAATACCAGCCAAAATGCTGGACCTGCTGGGGCCCAGGGAAGAGGTCAGCGTTCCGGGGGGATCAGGAGTGGGGGTGGTGCACTTGAGGGGCTCCAGCAGAGACTGCTTGCCAGATGGCGTAGAAGCAGTTCTATATTCTAACGAGCAGGACAGTCACACCAGTGTGTATTGCCCTGTCTTTAATCCTGACACCGGGTTCGACGGTTTACAAAGTGCTCCGTGGAATTCCCAGTGCTGTCGGTAGGTGCACTGTGTTCCTCCTACAGCTGAAGAAACCGATTCTGGAGATGAGCAGATTTGTCTGCTGCCAGTCCTGGGAGGGGCAGAGCCAGACTGCTTGGTCTCCTGCCCACAAGGCCGAAAGTTTCTCCTATGTGCCCCAAGACAGAGGGGTAGCTGCTTGGCCCTGAGTCAGAGCAAACACACATGGGAACCAGAACTTTGTGAGGTAGGCCAGCCTAAGAGTGAGAACTCAGGAGTCTGAGGCCCGTACTGGACATGATGGAAACTGCTGGGCAGCTGTGGAGTCAGCTGGTGGCTGGGCTAGACATGCTCCCTCAAAGGGGAGAGAGCAGGCCTGCTTCTAGGCTAGCAGGCCCGTCCTTCCCTGGCTCATCGGCAGCTCCCCCAATCTCTCAGGCATACAGGCCTCTTCTAATGCCATTTTAATTGCACATTTAAACACAACCTGCCATCTTCCACTGGGGGAGCAAAGCTCCTCGTTAACCTCTGCCAAGCAGTGAGGAGCCTGGTGGACACTCAGATGATTGTCTCTTCCTCTCCCTCCCTGTCTCCCTCCTTCGCTCCTGTCCTCCCCTCCCTGGCCAGTTTTCATCTGAGAGTTAATAAGAGATTTGAATGAGCGTTCTCAGTACTGAGGGCTGTCCCTTCAGCCCGTTGCTATAGTAACTTTCCACAGCACCAAGCCACGTCTGTCCGTGTGTGTATACCCAACTTGCATTCACACACACAGACATGCTCTCCAACACATAATTTTTCTCTTTTCTTTATCTCTTCTGTCATGTCTGGATCTATCATCAATGAAGTCATTAAGGATGGAAACTCTTCCCTAGGTTCTAGGAGAAGAGAGAGACACAGGGTGAGGGGTCTTTCTCAGGGAAAGTGGGAGCTTCAGCTTAGTAGATGGGTGTCCTTCAGCCCCCATCTGGTGAGCGTGCCCAGGTGGGAGCCTCAGAGGGCAGCCCCCTGCCCAGGAATATTCTGTGGCTCCCCTATCCAATAATATGAGTAGTTCCTTGTTGAAAATTTGGAAAGTACAAAAAGCACATAGAAGAAAATGGAAATCATTCATGACCCCATCCCCCCCAGGAGTTAACCACTCCTAAGTTTTGATATCTATTCTTTCTGTTTCAGTCACATCCCCCCACCAAATTATTGCAAAACTTTTTTTTTCTGTAAATTGCTTTTCTAAAAACTTAGTTATGTGCTATGCGTTATTCCCATGTCATTAAATATATTTCTACCAATATTTTAATGGCTGTGTCATTTCCTATCATATAGACATCCCACAATTTATTTAGCCATCCCCTTATTGTCAGAGAAACAGGTTGTTTCCAGTCTTTTGCTATAATAAATAGTTCTGGGATGCACATTTTTGTACATAAATCTTGATGCACATTCATGAATATTTTCTCTGTAAATTTCTAGAAGAGGAACACTGAATTAAGGTATGCATGTTTTTAAGGACATTGAGATGATTTGCCAGACTGCCTGTAAGAAATCTCTAAACAATTTACACTCACCTCAGCAGCATGTAGGTATCTTATTGCACCTTGCCAATACTGGGAATTGTCATTACAAATGTTTTGTGGGTTGTCTTTTGTTTTTTTTGTGGGGGGGTGTTGTTTGGTTGGGATTTTTTGTTTTGACTTGTTTTTGTGGCCATGCTTTTGAAGAAAATTTTGCCTGTAGTGACCCTCATTAGTAAACAGCTCTGCTGGGTGCCTGTGGCCATCTTTCCTCATCCACCCTTGACCTCAGCTCCTGTGTCTTTGCAACCACACTGATCAATGTGCAGTGAGGTTTCAGGAAAGCCTCTTCCCTTTGTTCCCATGGGACATCCTACTGGTCCCAGGCAGGCAGGCCTGGCCTCCCTTTGCCCGGGGGCTCTCTGTTCCTCTCTCCAGGGGTTCCTCAGAGCCTTCCTGGGCCTTAAGGAAGAGGGACTTGGTGGGGGAAATGGGGTGTGCAGAGTGCACACAGGGCCTGGGGGCCCCAGCGTGCACATGGGAGCCTGGCCTTGGAGCTTGGCAGCCCTCGGCTGGCTCTTGATTTCAGGAGGATTTGCAGAGTAATCCCCTACTTTATTGAGCTGCTGTTCCAGCAACGAACTCCATGTTTACCCAGAAATCAGGTCTTAAAAACTAAGGACCTCTTGTCTTTTATCTCTAGGATAGCAGATTTCACAAAATGGATTTTAACCATCCGACCCCTTGTTGCCCCCCACCAGCCTGTCCCTGTGAGCAGTGGACTCGTGGTCAGGCAGTGTGACTGGCAGCTGTGGCTGCACACTGATGTGTGTCGGGGTGTGGGGTGGAGGGTGGGTTTCTAGCCAGGCCATCCTTTCTGAGGTGGAAGAGGACATGTAATTTTGCTTGGAGGGAGAAGGAACCTCACCATGGAGGCCCTGAGCTCCACTGAGCCCAGTGGTCCTGACCTTGTCACTAAGTCCTACTGCACTTCAGCTTCCCATTGCAGGGGACATGGTAATGTTATCCTTAGCCAGTTCCTCCAGGAGCCTGAGCAGGTTCCTGTAAGAGTGCTCACAAAGTGTTTTGAGGTCCTTGGGAGATAAACACTGTACGAAGAAAATGCAATCATCCTAGTCTTGTTTCTCCCCCATCCACCTCAACAGTCATGACAAGAACTGTCTCCCAGTGGCCCCGGGCTGCAGGATATATTATGAAAATCTAACCGACTGTCAGGAGGGATGAGGGCCCTGGAGAGAGCCAGGCTCATTATTTACCTGATCTACTTGTCAGTTTCTGTAGCACCTTCCACCCTCAAAGCCGGGCACACTGACAGGGAAGGTTGGCTAAGGGGTATTTCTGATGGGTACAGAGATCAGACAGAAGGGAGGCTATTCTGAAGTCAGCACAGTTCCACTGTGAATGAGTCTGCCCCTGTGCTGTGATCAAGGGCCGCTGGGTCCTTACTACTAATAAAGGACCAAAGTTGGCAGATGATTCACTTGTTTCCCATGTTGCTATAGATTCAGAATACCTTTAATGAGTCTCACTTGCCTTCTGACAGGGGTGGAGCTCATTTGGGTATTTCACGGGCAGAGGCTCTCTTGCCAACACCATGGCCCCTAAGAGTTTGGGTGTATAGTTCCATCCAAATCACGGTCCTCAACGGGGAGTAGAGTTTGGTTAACAGCACTGAAATTAGGCTGCCTCTCTTAAATTTCATCTGTTCTGTGTATGAGACATGGGATCTTGTATAAGTTACTTAGCTTGTTGTCCTGTCAGTTTCTTCTGCTATGAAATGAGGGTGGGGTTAGGATCATGCCTCCCTCCCATGGTTAACCCATGTAGAATAGTTTG
Organism: Glaucomys volans; assembly: GCA_020662805.1. NCBI lineage: Eukaryota > Metazoa > Chordata > Mammalia > Rodentia > Sciuridae > Glaucomys > Glaucomys volans. The sequence continues at coordinate 23,745 of JAJEJO010001078.1, forward strand.
TAGAGCCTAGCACCTACTGAGCAGTGGTAAATGTTAGCCATTGTGATCCTTAGTAGTTGTGGAGAAAATTATTCTAGTCTCTTTTATTATTTGCTTTACTTTCTGTAAAGTCATTGTGGTCTCCATGATATCTACTTATATCCATGGGAGAGTACATCAGCCACTGTGGGTGTCACGGTGTGGTGGGGAGGGGCTAGAGGTGGGGAGACTCTCCTTTAGAGACCAGTGTTTCCATCTTCCAAGATCCAGGCTAACACAAGACCAATCAATATGTCCTGCTTTGCCTGGTGCAGCAGGGTGGTGGCTAGGCAAAGCACAGACACTTGGTGACCTCTCTGCTCATTTGCTTCCAATAAGTTTTGTTTTCTTCTCTAATTTCCTTCTCTTTGCTTTGCAGGCAGCTGAACTAGGGATGGTGTCAGCCTATTATACGTACATCTTCACTAATCTGGTAAGATGTTTTCACAGCTCACCTCTTTGGTATAGAGTTGTCAGTGGTCAGGGTTAGAGGGTCCTGATGGAATGAAGCCCAGGAAATGGGGAGTAAGTAGAGAAATAGAGGTAGAGGAGCAGAAGCCAACCAGAGCCAGGGTATCCTAGAAAAATGGTGATCCAGTAAGATTCTTATTCCAATGATTCTTAGCCTTGGCAGAATGGAAATTTGTACCTTAATACCTCCATTTGAATGCCTCTAGCTACTTAGCACTGATACCTTGGGCTGTCGCATGATGGAGTCCAGTTACTGACCTGCAGTCCAGTCTCTATACGACCAGCTCTCTATGATAACTCAGAAGTAACAACACCAGGTGCAAAAAGCATACATGCTTTATAGAGGTTTAATTGGTTGAACCTCTAGAAGCGATTTTATTTTGCAGATGAGGAAGCTGAGATCGGTACTGAATCAGGGTTTAGGTACTGGCTTTCCCAAATACCTACCATGTGCCCTTCAACAAAACACTGAGCTTAGGTGTCCTTATCTACAAAATGGAGGTATGAACACCTGCATCACTGAGCTGTTATAATTTTGAAATCAGAGGATTTAAGGCAGATATCAATTAATTGAAAGAGCCCTGCCAAGTTAGCAAGCGGAATTCAACCTCACAGCTTGGAATTTTCAATTTTAAAAAGAATAAGGTTACTGAGAAGCAAAGACTTCCTTGCTGAAGTGTGCAAGAGGGTAATTTAGGAGATGGTGCAGCCTCCCTCCCTGGATGTAGGGACCAGGTCTCCCTGCGGTGTTTAGGAGATGCCTACCTGCAGAGATGGGCTTGGACTCTGAGATCCTTGTTCTTTCCTAGCTGTAGGTGTCCATGAGCAACCCTTTCTTGGGCTTCTGTGGACTATTAACCTTGAAGCATACAACAGGCCTTTGCTCTCAGAGTTGAAAGAGACCTCAGAGGCTTGCCAGAGAGTTGTTCCCCTTTGCTTGAACTTGAGTATAAATGGCTGGTTCCACACCATCTCAAAACTGCCTGTGCTATGGTTGGAATTGTTTATCAAAGTCTTGCATGCAGTTAGAAGAAGACCACGCTTGTTATATGTGCACAGCGCAAAGAACTTTCTCCAAGGAGCACACCTGTGTAAGCAGCTCTCACATCCAGAAATAGAACATCACCAGCACCCCCAAGGCCCACTCTCACACCCCCAAAACGTAAAACAGAATGAATGCCTTGTTTGCTGTTTTTTTTTATTTTTTTCTATCTAACACTGCTGCTGTAAATCAGAGCATTAACATGTAAAAGGGGAGACAAGGATTAGGCTATTCCCAGAGCAATGCAAAAGCATTTGCTTCAAATAAGGAGGCCTCTGGGGCAGCCTGGGCAAGTTGGCAGAAGACTAAGGAGAGATTAAAGTACAGTTGGATTCCATTTGGGGAGCCTGGGAAATGGAGGGGAGGAGGGACAAAATGCAAGCCAGGGTCTGCGGTGCTGTGCCAGCCTGCCAGGGCGGCTCCCTCCTGGCACCAGGCACCTGCAGCAAAGGAGGAAGGAGCCCAGCAGCCTGGAGTCACCCAGTTGCTTGGCAGATGGAAGGAAGGAGGCCAGTAGTTTGGAGGGGAATCAGAAATCAATGGAGAAGCTTGGCTTTTAAGAAGATGCCATTCTACCTGCTCTTACACAATGGGAATGTTGGCACAAGGTTCTCTAGTGGAAGAAGCACTGGCCTGTGACATCAGGGGACTCAGGGTCAGGTCCCCACTCTGCCTCTTCTCCCCAAAAGGGTCAACTCTGCTCTCAGAGCCCCAGTTTTCACATTTCTAAAATGGGTATAACAACCTTAAGGTTATTATGAGGATTAACTGGAATTCTGTTAAATAAAAATGCGCCATGAACCACAAAGTACTATATGCTTCCGAAGCACTGTGGTTTTTAAAATAGCACTACGATACTTGCAGTTTTCAAAGGACTCTTCTCCTTTTCAGGTGGGTGTGGAGCAGAGCAGCTCTGAAAGATGCCTAAGTCTGAGAGTTCTTTGAACTTGGAATTAACAGGAATTTCATAGTTTGTGAGTTTGCAAGGGGGAAATTCAGAGAATTAATTATACGAGTGTTTCCAGTTGAATAATAAGAAAACAGAAGCAGAAACATTGCAAAAAATCAGTGAGGGAATATTCTAGAAGCTTCTTATTAGCACCTTGGCTTTCTGGAAGAGTCAGGGCAAGATGCAAGAATGAAAAACTGTTTTTAGGACCACTCTTCTTGCTGGGTTGCAGTTGGAGTTTTGAGTCAGAGAAGGAGAGGCTTCATAGAGGGTAATGAGTTATCTTTGCATATATCCAGCTCTGTCCCCCAAGTACAGATGCTGCCTAGGCCTTGGTTCTTAGCTATTTCTTCTCTGAATTATTTGGGGATCCCTATCATGACCTATCTCTCTGAATTCTGCCGCAGTGATACAGGGGGTTCTCAGAATAGTTTTTGAGAACTGGAAAAGGCATGGGCCTCAGCATTAGGTAGATTGGACTTAAAATTCTAGTTCAAATAGAGATCAGTCGTCTGATCCTGTGTGAGTCATTTAACCTCTCTGAGTCTTGGTGACATCTTCTGTAAATGGGCACTAATAGTATTTTCCTCCAGAGATAATATACAACCAGCAATTGGCTCACAATATGAGTTTATTAAAGGGGGATTTTTTGAAGTCCTGGTTTTGATTCTCATGGGCTAAAAGAAATGGGAGATACATGTTTTGCATGTAATGGCCTGTAAAAATGACTCCTAAATTGCTATTTTATTTATTTCCAGAGAATGAAGAGATGTAGGTAGGTTAGTTATTGTGCATGACTGAACCTACCATTGCAGGGTTTATTTGTGTCAGTAATTACTGAATAATTGACCAAGTCCCCATACCTTAGTCCCATGCAGGCATTAAGAGAGCTGATTGATTTGGGGCATCTGTAATAAAGGCTTTGGGTTGCCTGCTCTGGACTCCATCAGTTGATTACCCATTATAAGAGTTGGAACAAAATGATCCTTCATGAATCCGACTTACAAACCCTCAGTTCACTGGACCCTGCAGAGCACTGTTCCTCTGTCAGGGTCTGGGGAGAGGGAGAATAAGTGTGCCAACCTTGGTCCTTGGTGGACAGAGAGGACAGATATGACAAGAGGAACTGAGTCAGAGGGAGCTGAGGCAGCTGGAGGGTCCCCAGTTCTCACTGCAGAGCTGGGGACAAGTTGGATGAATCCAGGGAAGAGCAAGTCTGTGGGTCAGGAGAAGCCCAGCTCAGTGGCAGTGTGTAGTAGGGTGTTAGACAGTGAGACAGACACTTCTTCAGTGGGGGAGAGAACCACATGCAGGAACAGATGTTGCCCAGAGCAGAGGAGGTGATCGAAGTGTGTAGATGTTTAAGCACCCAGTCATACAAACAGTAGACAGATGTCCATGTCTTTGTATTATCTACTTCAAAGTGGGATTTGGGGTAGTTGGTGCTTGTGTGAAAGGTTTGGTCAGTGAAGCAGCTTCCTGTCCCAGTTCCAGGTTCTGAATGGTCAGGACTCATTCCCAGCAGAGCATGCTGCTGATTAGTAGATAAAAATAGCAGTCGGTTAAGGGTGGAGCCCAGGAGCAGAGGGTCACCTGGTGGGGTCCAAGTCACAGAACTTGGAAGGCAAACTGAAAGCCAGGTATGCACTTGGCCAGAGATCAGGCATATGGAGAGGGACTAGAAGGATGGAAGAACTGACTGGCAGCAAGGTAAGAGGGCAAGAGTTTAGGCCCAAGTGAGATATAGACCAAATAAGGGACCAAGCGAGGCAAACCAAATTACCACATAGAGTCACAAGGGGCATAGAAGCACGCACAACCTGGAGAACTGGTTCCTGCTCTCATCGTAATTAGCCCTTCCCTCCTTCCCTCTCTCCTCAAAATTGCCATTTTAACCACTTCTGAGCTTACATTTCCATGGCATTAGTACTACTATTATTATTTATGTTTTTTTTTCTTTTCTTCTTTTTATTTCAGGCACTAGGGATTGAACTCAGGAGTGCTTAACTACTGAGCCACACTCTCAGCCCTTTTTATTCTTTTATTTTGAGAGAGGGTCTCCCTAAGTTGTGTAGGCCCTCACTATGTTGCTGAGACTGTCTTTGAACTCGATCCTTCTGCCTCAGCTTCTGCAGCTGCTGGGATAAGAGGCGTGTCCACTTCACCTGCTACTTCTAAAAGTTTTTTCTCAACCTAAAGACACTCTGTTAAGCAGTAGCTTCCTACACACTCTCCCCCAGCCCCTGTCAACCTCTGTTTTTTGGTTCATCTCTCTGGAGTTTGCCTATTCTAGGCCCCTTTTATAAGCAGAGTCATATGGTCTTTCTCCTTCTGTGTCTCATTTATTTCACTTATCATATTTTCTAGGTTCATCTCTGTCATAGCATGTATCAAAATTTCATTTCATTTTTTTAAAGGCATTTTATTGTGATACAATATATATAAGCGAAAATGTACTATTTTAACCAATTTTTTTTAGTACACCTCTCAGTGGCATGAAGTATATTTACATTTAGATGCAACCATCAACACCATCCATCTCCAGAATAGTTTTTATCTTCCCAGACTGGAACTCTGTCCCTATTAAACAGGTTCTCCCCATTCCCTCCTCCTCTCGGCTGCCAGCAACCACCGTTCCACTCTCCATCTCTATGAATTTGACTATGCACTTCTTATAAATAGAATTATACAATATTTATCCTTTTCTTTCTGGCTTATTTTACTTATAATACTGTCTTTGAGGTTGATCAATGTGTCAAAATTTCCTGCCTTCTTAAGCTGAATAAGATATCATTGTGTACATAGATCACATTTTGTTTATTTATTAATCCATTGGTAGAAACTTGGGTTGCTTCCACCTTTTGACTATTGTGAATGATGCTGCTATGAACATGGATGTACAAATGTCTGTTCAAGTTCCTTCTTTAAGCCCTTAGAGGTATAAGTTTAGGAGGGGGATGGCTGGATTATTATATGTTTAATTTATTGAGGAACCACCAAATTGTTATCTAAAATGACTGTATCACTTTTCATTCCCACCAGAAATGTACAAGGTTTGAGTGTCACTACAACCTTGCCAATACTTGCTACTTTTCATTTTTTAAATAACAGCCATCTGAGGGGTGTGATATGGTCAGGTACGTTTCTTGTTTCTATTTGGAGTTTGCAAATTGGCAGAAGCAAGACCACCTGGCTATGGTTGAGGGGTCTCTGATTAAGAAGCTCTATGATGAGAGGAAGGAGCTGATGTATAAAACCCGAGTCCTTACAGTCATTCAACACTGATGAAAATTCCCAGTTTAGAAACTCAGGAGCCACATGGCACTATGGTTTTTGGGCTTCAGTTTCCTCATAGGTAAAATGGGAATAATATTAATATCCATCTTTTAAAAACCTTGATAAGAATTAAAAATTAGTTATTGATAACACTTTGTGTCTGGTAGGTAATGCTGCTGCTATAATTGATCCACTCCCGAATCTCAAAGCTTCCCACAATGGAGGTACAGACCAGTTCATGTCTGTGGTGGACTGGTTCCAGAACCCCTTGCAGATGACAATTTGCAGACAGAAAATAGCATGGTATTTACTCTCATATACTTTAAATCATCTCCTAGATTATAATTCTTAATATAATATAAATGCTATATAAATAGTTACTGTATTGTTTAGCAAATAATGACAAGAAAAAAGTCAGTACAAGCCTAACTTTAAAATTTTATTTATTCATTCTTTCATTTATTTTAGTGCATTATAGTTATACACAATAATGGAGCTCATTTTGACATGTTCATAAATGTATATAATGTAGTTTTCTCCATTTCAATGCCAAGTACAACTCCCTTTTCTCCCCTCTTCCCTCCTCCTAATCCCCACCCTCTACCCTATTGGTCTTCCTTTTATTTATTTATTTATTTATTTATTTATTTATTTATTTAATTTTAATTGATGGATTGTAGTTACACATAAGATTGGAAGGCATTGTGGTATATTCATACATGTGCCTAGTATAATTTGGTCAAGTTCACTCCCTGATCCTCCTCCCTCCTCCTAAGTCTCCCACCTCTACTCTACTGATCTCCCTTCTATATAACAAAACAAAACAAAGCAAAAAATAAAAAGCCTTTTTTCTCTTTAGCTTCCTCATGTGAGAGAAAACATTCAACCCTTGACTTTCTGAATCTGACTTATTTTACTTAGCATGATGTTTTCCATTTCCATCCATTTACTGGAAAATGACTTAATTTCATTCTTTTCATGTCTGAGTAGAACTCCATTGTGTATATATACCACATTTTCTTTATTCATTCATCTGTTGATGGAAACCTAGGTTGGTTCCATAATTTGGCTATTGTGGATTGTGCTGCTCTAAACATGGGTATTCATGTAGCACTATAATATGCTGATTTTAGTTCTTTTGGATAAATACCAAGGAGTAGGATAGCTGTGTCCCATGGTGGTTCCATTTCTAGTCTTTTGAGGACTCTCTACACTGCTTTCCAAAGTGGTTCTACTAATTTGCATTCCCACCAACAATACATGAGTGTACCTCTTCCCCTATGCCCTCACCAGCAATTATTGATGTTTGTATTCTTGAGGATTACCATTCTAACTGGGTGAGATGAAATCTCAGTGTAGTTTTGATTTGCATCTTCTTGATTGCTAAGGATGTTGAAACTTTTTCATATATTTGTTGGCCATTTGTGTTTCTTCATTTGAGAAATGTCTCTTCTAGGTTTTTTTGCCCATTTATTGAGTGGTTTTTTTTTTTTTCCTTTTTGTTGTTAAGTTTTCTCAGTTCTGATTTTCTTCCACTCTTTGGGCTCCCTCTTCACACTTTTGTTTCCTTTGGTGTGCGGAAGCCTTTAAATGTAATGCTATTTCACCTATTGATTCTTGGTTTTATTTCTTGAGCTTTCAGAGTCTTATTAAGGAAGTCAGTGCTTGTGCCAAAGTGTTGAAGCATTGCCCCTGTGTTTTCTTCTAGTAGTTCCACTGCTCCTGGTCTAATTCCTAGGTCTCTGATCCACTTTGAGTTGATTTTTGTGCAGGGTGAGGGGTAGGGATTTAGTTTCATTCTTCTACATATGAATATCCAGTTTCCCCAGCATAATTTGTTTAAAAGCCTGTCTTTTCTCCAACGTATGCTTTTGGCACCTTTGTCAAGGATCAGCTGACTATATTTATGTGGATTTATCTCTGTCAGTTCCATTTTCCCCCAAATATTTTCAATCTACAGTTTGTTGAATCCATGGCTATAGAACCCACAGATAATGAGATTAATGTGTACGTTTTATTTGAAGTCTCAGAAAGGTGTTCCTGATAAATGGGTAGCCTTCCCTAAGGTCTTTCAGGGGCTTGGCCATCTTCTAGCTTATATATGTGTCCTCTTAGAGAAAAGCGGGGGTGGGGGGAGGGTGGCGGGGAACATGGAGGATCCCACACAGGAGGGTTTATGGATCAGGCCTGGAAGTGGCACATATTTCTCACAATTCTATTGGTTAGAACTCATTACAGGGTCACACCTACCTGCAAGGGCAACTGGGAAATGTAGTCTAGTTGTGGACCCATGGACCCATGGAGAAGAGGAAATGAGCTTGCTGATCAGGAAGCAAATCTCTGTATGATAATCATCAGTCATCATGACACATCTTTTCCATGTATGCTAGGAAAGCCATTGGCATGTTAGGCCCTGGCTTGACTGTTTAGAGGATAACTGATCCTAGAAATGGAGAGTAGCACTTAGTTAAAAGGGTGTCAGCTTCTTTATAACCAAAAGGCTCTGTGCCAGAGTGCTCTCTCTGGGTGGATGCACAGGACAGTTACAGATGCTCTGAGCTTGTTCTGCTCTATACTCTGGAGGGGAGTCTCTGTCCTCCAGTCAGCCTCTGGGTTTGGCTGGAGGAACCTTTATTTCACAAGATTGATGGAAGTTTGGATAGAGGAGATGAAGTATTAAGGGCCTTTGGTCAAAGCCCTGTCTGCTACTGAGACAGCAAAGGCAGTTGGTGCTTTCTGAAGGGAAGAGGTGAAGGAGGAAGCGAGAAAGCTTGATTTGAGCTAATAAATCTGGAGGGATTATCCAGTAGCTAATGAACTCAAGGGGAATTGCAATCACTGCCTAATAGAAAAGATAAAATCACCCTCAGCTATTGTTAGGGAGTGAAGATGGGGCTCTGTGCCATGGGAGGGAGCTGCCACCTTAGCAGGGAGAAGTGCAGAGATTTAAGGGTACAGGTCAAAATTCATGGGACGTCAGTGAAAAGTGGGACATAATTGGGCACTAGAAGCAGGAAACTTGGGATCTCCAGGCCACTGGCTGCTTCTGGCCTTGCAGGCAGCATGGGGAGCTGCCTGCCATTACCACCAGAACTCCCAGTTCCTGGCACCACCTCCACACAGGAGGGCAGACTGTCATTTGTGAGGTGCACATAGAGACAGTGGCATCTCAGAGTTTTTCTCTTAGGGAATTGAGAGAAAAGGAGCAGAGTACTGAGTGTGCTCTGTTGGAAGGCAGGGGAAAAGGTCACTCCATGAGGAAGCCTTGTCACAAGGACCAAAACCCTGAACTGGCAGTTCATTTCCTGATGCTAATGCTCGGTGACACAGTAATTGCAGTAGTGGGTATTTATTGAACAACTTCTCTGTGCAAGACTCTGTAATAAGTGCTTCATAGTTATTTTCTCATTTAGCATCATGCCACCTAGCAAAAAGCACCATTTATTCCCAAGAGAAGGCTGAGGCTTGGAAGGCCTTCATGTCTTATTCAAGGTAGGGGAGTCAGATTACAAATCCGGGTACTTAGCTCTAACCCCACCACACTACTGCCTTTGGCTATGTGAGCCATTTCTCCTTGCTGGGCTTCAGTTCTTTGTCTGTAAATTCTGAGGTTGTATTAGATGATGTCTGTGGGGCTTTCCAGCCTTGGACTTGTTTCGTCCTGTGTGTGGTTGGGAACATTCCAATTCACAACTCCAGGGGGCTGGGAATATTCCCTAGAGATTTGGGAGAATGACCTATTGAATTAGAGGGTCCATGTAACCCACAGAAGCAGTTTCTGTTCACCAACAGCTAGTTGGATTCACAAATTCAAGTTAAGTCCCAGAAAGCCTTGCAGTAATGTCCCCCCACACCCTCTGCCACCCCCCATGCTCAGTCTTGATTTTGTTTAGGCAGAATGGACATAGGCAGCCAATCTTCCTCCTCTGCATTCATTTTATTGTCAAGCAGACATGAGCTTGTGTTTATTTTTCCAAGGGTTTATCACAGATTAGTCATAAGTAATTGAAATTGCTAAAATTATTACAGAAAGGGGAGCTAGGGCAGCAGAGGAAGAAGCAGCAATTGATTCCAGGAGAAAGTGAGGATGCTACCACCCCACTCTCCTCCTTTCTAGCCCTACCCACATTTCAAGTCTTATTTAAATGTCATTTTCCCAGGGATGCCTCCTCTGACACCTGGCTAGATTGAGTCGCTGTCATGCACTCTCATAGCAACCTGTGTTCTGTATTTTGTGGCATTCATCTCCTGTGGGAATTCTTTCTTCTTTATCTCCCTCCTTTATACTCTGAGCTTCCTAAAGGCAGGACCAAATCTATCTTGTAACTCCAGTAGCCTATAGAAGCATAATAGGTGCTCAATAAATATTTATTAAATGAATGAATGGATGAATGAATGAATGGAGCATTTCATCACATTGTAAGTTCGTGGAGAGGGGCAGAGGTGGCTGGTCAGGTGAGATAGCTCATCTTCTTGCATCCAACAGGAATTCAGCTCACCCCAATGAAACCTCCAACACAAAGGAGTCTGGCAGGTTGTCTGCAGCCAGTCAGGGAGAACTGGCTCTGACTCCCTGTTCCCAGGATGCCTTGGTACTTCTTAGCACCCACAGTCACTGGTAGCTACTCAGTCTTGGATGCCCTTCTCCTATTCTGTCCTGGGCAGATTTGAAAGACTGTGCAGGCTCATGCATGTGGTTTATTTCAGGATCCGAGAGCCAGGGTTTTGGGACTTTGCTTAATGCAGGTAATGTCAAAACCTGAGACCCAGTGTTGGCACTAAGAATGACCACTGAGACAGAAAGGGGAAGAAGAATGTAAGGACAGTCAAGCTGGTCATGCTAAATGGCCTCTCTGTCACCCAGAGCTGCTTCCTCTGCTGCCCATACCATGCCCTGGTCAGCCTTGGTCAAGACGCCCCTTAAGACCAGAACCTGGCACTGGACTCATGGAGCCAGATCCCAGGGGTCTTCAAAACAAAAGCTCTCCTTCAAGTTTTACAGGCCATTATGAAATTAATCTGTCCCCTGTCCCCACAGCAGGGCCCATGAGGTCAGTTGAGCTCATCCCTGTGCTGTGCTGACCCTGAGGATAGAAACATGGCTTAATGGAAGCAGCCGGGGCATGAGATCAGAGAGTACCCTGTGTACACAGATGTGCATGTGGAAAGTTACTCAAATTCTTTTTTGTAACACGGAGACAATAATGCTTATCTCTTAACATCAATCCTTAGTGGATTGATAGTAAACATTTCCCTTCCTTCTCTTTATTCCAACTTCCCTGTTGAGTATTTCTATCCTTTAACTTGTTTTCTGATTTACTGCCTCTTGCTTTCAAAACTTCGGAGCTGTTATCAGAAAGATTCCAAAATTGGCCTCTCGACCACTTGGACCCTTAGTTCCTGGGATGTTTGAGCCTCTTCTGTGTTGTTCACTCTTTCACTGAAAGTGTAACATGCACATTGGTGCATCCATCCCTACACACACACATACACACACACACACACACACACACACACACACACAGCCAGAAGCTACAATCCATCAGTCGGGCAACTTTCTTGTGCCAGAGCAATTGATTCTAAAGTGTAGTTTATTGTAAAATTATTAAGAGTATCCACATATTTCAGCTTTATTGAGCCTTTTAGGAGAGCCACTCTGCATAGTACAGTCTACTTTGGTGAATAAATATGTTTTTAGTGCATCTAGGAACAGATTAATGAAGTGAAAGCTCCCCATGTGTCTGTGTGAGCTGCCAAAGTCCCACCCCACCAAATGTGAACCAAGAGGTGATAGGGCTGGCAGGGACAAATGTCTCCTGGGCATACGTAGGCACAATGGCATCCTAAGGAGAAACTCTGACTCCAACACAGTGCTCTCCGAAACTGCTAAGCCTCTGTGTGTTCTCTGAGGTAGGTTGTTGGAAAATGTGGAAGTATTCAGGAGAAATGGCAAGGAGAATCCAAAAGGAGTTCATGAGCATTGACTGAGTTTTATGGCTTTGCATTTGCATTTGGGGAAATGGTGGCTAACAGCTTGAAGCCCCCTGGCCCAAGTGATAGGATTATAAAATGATGAGCCAGCCATGATTAAACAACTTCCCTCTGGAAAATGCTGAAATCAACTACACTTACTCAGCAAATGTCTATTAAGTGCCTGCTGTGTGGTGGGAAATGCAAGGACCAGTCTGGTATGGTCCAGAGGGATGTGTCTCCATGGGGCCTCTGTCAAGCAACCAGGTGTGGGGGCCCAGAAGAAGGAGCATTTAGTGCTTCTCAGGGAGCTGGGATAGAGATTTACAAATACAGCTGCTTATTTGTTTATTTAGTGGTAATGGTGATTGAACCCAGGGTCTTGTGCATGCTAGGCAAGTGCTCTAACACTGAGACACATCCCCAGCTCCCGCCACACCTTTTTTAAAAATTTTGAGACAGTGCCTCCCTAAGTCTTCCAGGCTGACCACTAACTTGCAATCCTCCTGCTCAGCCTCCTGAGTAGCTGGGATTCTGTGTGAACACCATCTCACCCAGCTCACACACCGCTTCTTGATGGAAGGATGAGTTTGAAATGAGAAACGGAGAGTGACGGTGGACTCCCAGAGTCAGGTGCCTGCAGTGGCTAAAGCAAGGAGTTTGGTGGAGAGGGAGATGGCCAGAGCCAGCAAAGGCAGGTTCTTCTCAGATGCAGCCTAACTCTGGAGTTGGCATCAGTAGAGGTCTTGCCTGCGCCGTCCCCCCTGTGTGTGATCTTGGACAAGCCCTTTAGCCTCTGGGAATAAACTAGAGGATCTTCAAAGACCTTTCGGCTCTGGAATCCAGTTGAGTTTGTGGATAAATATCTGAATGAATTTTCCTGCTCAGCCTGAGTTCCACTGACGTAGGTGACTTTCCTGTCATGGATTTTCAGTGTTTTTGTCTGACTTGCTCATACCTTTGTGTCCTCAGCTATCCAGATCCTCTGGGGAGCCAGTGCCCTGGTCTTGTAAGCTGTTGTGATCTCTCACTCCCCCTTGCCCAGAAATACCTGTCCTGGTTCCATAGCCCTACTCCCTCCTCACAGCCCTGATGAATGACAGGCCTCCCCGATTTGAAAATACAATCCATTGTAGGATTGTTAATGGCTGATGACAGCATGAATTTTTTTTCAATCATTGAGAGCATCTAACTAAATCTGAAGAGAGGAAGTTAGTGACCTAAACTCTCTCAGCAGGCCAGGAGTAGAGACAAAAGGTCTCCTCATGCACAGCCCACACATTTACAGGATCAACATTAATTGAGCACCTACTATGCTGTGTTTTGGGGAGTCAGACTGGAGGAGGAGAAGGACCCAAATAGATTATTGTAAGTTAATGGGTTCGATAAAGTGATGAAAACTCATAGCACAGGTCTTATGGGGTCACCAAAGAAGGGCCTCTGGACTAGTTTCACAGCTCATAGATTTCCTGAGGAGGCCTCTGTGGGCCTGAAAAAATCAATTGTAGTTAACCAGGTGGGGAATGGGGATGGGCAGGGCATCCTAAGAAGAGGATGCGCACAGCTATCATCTCACCACCCCAGGCAGCATTTGCATTTTAATCAAGCTTTTAATAGTATGGGAAAATGTGGTGCTGGTGAGGAAGCTGTTTGGGATGTGAGAAGAACCTTTAAGCCTTCCCACTACTCCACACAGGGAGCTAACTTCTGTCTAAGGCAAGAAAAGAGGAAAAGTATGAGTCCCAAGTGGACCTTTAGCTCGGTGGTAACTTGTCACAAATGCCTGTTTCAGATCAATTGTCACAAATCCCAGGCACAGGGATTACCACTTAGACAGCTATAAGCAATTATGCCCACCTGGTGATAAGCACCACTGGCCTAAAAGGGAACATAAGCCCTCGATGACTAGGGAAAGAGCAGGGAGGTTTGCCCAGTCCCAGAGGCAAAATGGCCCTGCCTCTCTCACGACAACAGCCACTCATGAGTGTCTGACAGGGAACCTCCATTCTGCCATCCCAGGAGTCTGCACCTGTCCCTGGCCATGGGGGCCGTCTAACACTGAGACCTGAGGAAGCAGGAACTCCTTCCTGGAGGAGGAATGTCATGTAGAGCTGTGGCAGCCTTGAGAGGAGCAGAGGACATGGGCATGGGTACCCAGCTCTAAGATGCCAGTTGGGATGGATTCACTTCACTTGCAGCCCTGGGCTACACTGGGCCAGCCCTCTGTCCACCTTTCTTATTGCCAACATTTACAGTTGGTCACTCTTGCCTCAGAATTGCTGAAGTGCTTCCTCCCCTTCCTCTGATAGTACCTGGCTCAGGGTTCAGGATCAGGGGGCATTTGGAGTAAGTCACTGCCTTATTTGGTTGCAGGAATATGGCTGCTCTGAAGGTCCTGTGGGGACAGAAAGAGGTCTTGGAGATGAGACTCTTCTCTTGGCAAGCCCAGGTGACCAAAAGAATCACCCCAGGCTGCATGGGAGTCTCCCCAAGAACCGTCCTATTTGCGATACTCCTTTTGGTTCCTTCAATCTGCTCTCTTCATTGCAAGAGCTGGAGTTAATGTGGACTGATGAATCGGAATGTCCCGGGGGAGATGAGGTACTATTGTCCATGATCCTGAGGAAGAACTAGGCACTTGCCCAGGGCTGAGGAATCACTGAAAATAGAAATGAACCAAATGAGCCCCTTCCTGGGACTTGGGTGGGAGAGCAGGAGTCAGCACATGGGCCTCTCGGTGATCTCTGTTTACCCAAGGTGAGGCAGGACTTCCCAAAGCCACCTGACTCCTGAGCACGTGGGCCAGGGGTGTGAGGACAGAATGGGTATTGCCAGGAAAGTCAAGGGAGGCTGAGAAGCCTTTGATAGCGGTGTTGAGACCCTGGTGGAGGTGAAGAAACCCTTCTTCACATGGGAGAAGGAAATTATCAGAAAATCCTTCTGACAAACAGCATGACATGAAGATAAATCCCATGGGGATCTCAGAACTGAGTTTGAGATATCTGTGCTTCATTCATTTAGCCAAAATTGAAGCTCACTCCTTTTATCAGCACCCTCCCCCCTGTTTCTTTGTCTCTCTTTCTCTCTCTCTGACACACACACACATTTCTTCTGTGCCTATGTGTGTTGGAAACTGGGTGCATCAGGCTGTGCATAGGAAATAAATCACATTGAAATAAGAACCAGACCCTCAGGACTGCTCTGCTTTAGTATCTCCAGAAATATAATGAAAATATTCCCTCTGACCTCCCAGGACACTGTCTGGTAGAGCTTCTGGAGAAAGGGAGACTGCCTTGCTTCTGTCACAAAGTTGTTAAAAATTTAGAAATCCCATTAATTCAATAAGAGAAGCCTTGGCTTCCCTTCTGTCTTTGGATCCAACAATTTCCTGTTGTCCACAATCAAGAGAATCTGTTAATAAAAATCTACCCATTTCCACAAGCAGGAATGCCGACAGCAGTTGCCCCGGCTCTGAATGTAGCAATGTGCCAGACTCCATCACAAGCATTTATATTTAATGTATTTAATCCTCAGCCCTGCAAAGTGGGTGCTGCAGTTCTACAGATCAGGAAAGTAAGACTCAGAGAAGTTTGAGAGCCTCGTCTATGGTTTTCCAACCACATGGTCGATGTGAGGATTTGCCTTTCCCTCCCAGCCCCCATCTTCCCCTTTTCAGACTGATCTTATGGTTTTTCTGTGCTGTTTGAGTTTCCTATCATTGTGTTACTATAAGTTACCACGAAGTTAGCAGCTTCAAACGGCACTGTTTATCAACTCCAAGTCCCGTCAGTCACAAGTCCAGGTCTGTGTGACAGACTCTGCTCAGGCTGAAATCAAGGTGTTGGCCAGCTGTAGTATCATCTGGAGTGAAGGGTCCTCTTCTGAGCTTATTTCCTGTCATAAGCAGAATTCACTTCCTTGTGGCCCTGTGGACTGAAATCCCTGTTTTCTTGCAGTTTCTTGTCCAGGGGCAGCTCTCAGCATCTAGAGGCTGCTCAGGGCTATTTGCCTGTTCCATCTGGACAGGGTCCAGCTCCAGTGCCTTCTTCCCACCCTTTTAATCTCTTTGACTTCCTCTCCTGCAACCAGTCAGTGAAAATGCTGTTCTTAAAGGATACATGGGCTTAGGTCAGGCTAACCTGGATAATTTCCTTTTTCAAAAGCAAGTCCTCCATGCAGCATAACCCAATCACATAGCCAAGGTCCTGGGGATATTGTGTCTGAGGGGGGAAGCGTATGTGTATTGCAGGGGAGTGGGTTGTCATAGGGATCAACTTAGAATCATGGCTATCACATATGCCAACTATGGAAGTGACTATTTCTTTGACTTTCACTTCAACCACCTGGTGAGAGAGTAGACGAGGAGCCATGTAAGCAGGGAACCAGGAAGCAGGTATTAGAGAGAGCTGGGGCAGGAAATCAGCACCTCCCCTGATAATACCGATGATGGAGCATGTCCTCTCTACCAGCCCTGGGTGGGGCTTTGGGGAGAGCACATCCCTTGACGTCTCAGAGAAGACTGAGCACCAAAGGGGAAACTAAGGTCTTTTGAGACGGCTACAGCTACCAGGGAGGCCCTCTGCCTTGAGGAATTTGTTATTTAATGGATGTTTGGGAAGCATAGGGAGAATGAGAATAAGAGACATTATGGCAAATCATATTATTATTATTATTATCACATTATAAGTGCTATTGTATTACAAGCACCATTAGGAGGAGCAAGTGCTGTTATTATTAAGCAATTCAACTTCTCCATCCTTAGCGTCAGACTCCACTCAGTGTCAAAGGCATCTGCAGCTCAATTAATCACCATTGGAGGCTTCCCCGGTCCTGGCTTTGCAGTCCTGACAACTGGCATTCACGGCCCAGTGGCACACATGGTGCCTGCCCTCCAGCCACAGCCTCCAGCCTTAAGTCACATGGTGAACACCTTTCCTGTGAATTCCACAGCTGGATTTAAAAAAACATATCTAGGTCAAAAGTTAAGATTTTTCTAAAACCATTCCTGATCATATTGCACTCTTGCTTAAGATCCTTAAATGACTCCCCATTACCCCGAGGATAAAGCCCAAACTCCTGCAATGACATATGCAACCTGTAATGAACTTGCCTCTTGGCTTTCTCCTGACCCATTCCCCATCGCCACGTACACCCCCATCAGAAGGAGTGACTTGCAGTTCCTGGAATGGAAGCCCTCCCTCTCCTGGGCTCTGTGCATGCTGTTGTGTCAGTCTGGGAAGTTCCTCTTCCTGCCTCTGTGTCTGATTGTCTCCTCATCTTTCAGGTGTCAGGTTGCACTCTGCTCTCAGCTCAGCAAAATCCACAACAATTCTGGTTGAAGGGACCATCCTGTATGTGCTTCTCACATAAGACCTGCACCCCATTTACCATGAGTATAAGCATCTTGAGGCCAGGGCTTTCTCATTGTCATTGTTCTAGTGCCTCAAATGATATGTGTGCTGAGGAAACACTTATATTTGTGTTGAATGAATGAGGAATGAATGAGACTAGCCAACACAGCCAAGGTCTAAGAATCTGTTGTGTATATTCCCCTCACTATGGGAACCCGTCTGAAAGCCTAGTGACCTTGAGCATGTCAGAGTTACAAGATGCTCAGCCTTCCTGGAAAGCCCATAATGGGAACCTGCTCCAGAGATGAGACAGGCAAAGTCAGTAAAGAGCCAGAGATTAGCAGTGTCACTCATCTTTCTAAACTCCTAAAAGCAGGGAAGGGTGGTGCCTTGGGTCTCCGCAAGCCTGAGGCTAATGCTTTGGGACCTACAAAAGGGGAGGGTTAGCTCCTGAGGTGTAGACAGAAAGCCTGATCACATAATATGTGTGCTCATCTTAGTTCTTAGTGCAGAGAACTTCAGAGGTAAGGAATCAATGCCTGAAGAAGGAAGCAAGTCTGCAGAAAAACAGTAACTCCCAAGCCTAGGGGAGAGAGCACAAGGTGTCCGCCATTTTTCATGTCAGTTTCACTCACAGAGATTTCAGCTGCACAGTTAACTACGTAGTTAATAGCTACTTATTTAGTGTCCAGGACTCACAACTGTCTTCTAAATACAAAGTGAAGGCAGTCCCAGCTGCTGCAAGGAGATGGGAGGGCTCTCCACCTGGCCTGTGCCTGCCTCGTTGTGGAAGCAAGTGACTGAAGTCTTTGTAAAGGTGCTTCCACCCCAAAGGGTGTTTGCTGGAGAACACTAATTCATTTAATGAATGTACATTGAGCACTTGCTAAGCACAAGTGAGGTGTATGGTGTAGGGGAGAGAGCCATGAACAAGGCAGAGTGGGATCTGCCTTTGAAGTCCTGTTTGTGGACTCCCATTGGGAGGGAAAAGCAGGGAAGGGACAGAGTTGCTGGAAAGAATAGAAATGCACGTTCAGGTCATGGGAGCAACTGAATAGGAAACATGCAGGGAGAAGAATCCAGGAGAGCTGGGAGCTGGGAGGTTTGGGACCAAATCTCCCATTAAATAGATTTACTGACAGGTATGAATTAGCCTCCCAGCTGCTACTGTCTTCAAAGACCTATTACACAAAAAGCAATCTCCCGGCCTGCAGAGAGCACAGGCTTTGATGCAGATAAATAGACTGATGGGTACACAGTTAGGTGGACACTGGAGGGATGGAAAGGATGCAAAGCTGCCCAGGAGATTCTGGCTTTCTGCTGGTTTTAGAACTTTCCTAAGAAAAGCTAAGGCAGGACTTGTGAGACAATGGACTAGCCCCTGGCTTCTGCCACGTGGTAGGACCTGAGGAGGAGTGAACAGACCTTAGCTACAAAGCAGAGCCTGGAGAAGTTCTGAGGACCAGGCTACCCATGTGAAACGAGGGACACCCTGACAGATGCTTCCTTTGAAAACCCATCCATTCAGTCAATAGCACTGACTTCTCTGTCTGTGACCCAGGGTAGATGCCAATAACCTAAGTTCAATTGCTTCACATGGCAGCCAGGCCTGGCGTGGTAGCTTTGCACAAACTCCTGAGGAAAAGAAAGCTCAATTGGTAATTGGTATATATGGAGGTACAGTGGTGGCACAATTGAATGGCCAGTTCTGCCCAACTTGGGAACTGGAGGAGGTCACAGTGGGGACAGGGGAGAGGTATGCAAGAATCATAGTTTGTTGCTCAGCTGAGGAGTTTGCTTTTGTCCTGTATGCAGAAAGGAGTATTGGGGGTGGGGGTCATGATCAAGTTTATAGTTGAGAGACTCTCCTCCAGCAACAGCACAGAGAAAGAACTTGGAGAATTGCAAGACCAGAGGAAGGGAGAACAATTAGTCTGTAATCCAGGAACAAACTGATGAGGACTCACTTGAGGTGCAGGCAATGGGGCTGGAGGGCAAAGGAATGAAAATGTTCTCAAGTAATAAGGAACGAAGCATTCATGCAGGAGATGTGGATGGTGAGACCGTGGAAGAAGTAGAAGATGAATTCTAGCTTGAAAAACCAGTGAATAATGGTGACATTCACAAAAGGGAACCAAGAGTGAGGATCAGATTGATGTGGAAAGATAAAGAGCTCAAGCTGAGGAGTGATATAATCTGAAGGGTTTCTTCCACCATTCCTGCTTGTAATAATAGGTTAAGAACTCGGGACTCCTGGGGTGCGAACATTTTAAGTTGTCAGTCATTAACAATCTCAGTGACAGGGGCATTTGCTTGACACCATCTCCTGGTGTCCCAGCCCAGTGCTGGGCCTGCAGTAGGGAGGCTAAGATAAGCTCTGATCCTCTAGCCAGAGCCAGCTTCTTGATCCCACATCTGTCTTCTGGGGAAGACACTTACCTTCCAGGCACCTTGGTTTCTTTTTCTACTAAATGGGAACATAAATAAAACCTGTCCTGTCCAAGCATGTCCAGGTGGACCCACAACAACATAGGAAAGCTCCCTGTAAGCTACATAGAGCCACCCATCTGATGGAAGCAGTTGGTGTTATTATAAATTTTGATGTTACTTACTTGTGATTGGGGTGACATAAGGCTGCCAGCTCCTCTCCAGGGCAGTTTAGGGGACAGAGACTGAGCATGCAGCAGAGAGGATTAAAGACAGAGGCTGGAGTGACAGCAGCAGAGACACAAGGTACTGTTTGAAATCCCACTATTAAGGGAGCTAAGGAGAATGTCACACTACTTCGAAGAAATCCAACCAGCTCTGAAATGAAGAGGCTGCAAAAAAGGATGGTCAACCCCACTGGGTCCAGGTGGCAGAACTGAGAACCATCCCAGAGACTTGAGAGGCATTGGATGAGACCTTTTAATAATGATTTAAAACATTTTTTCTCTTTTTTTAGTTGTTGATGGACCTTTATTTTATTTATTGATATGTGGTGTTGAGAATTGAACCCAGTGCCTCACACAGGCTAGGCTCTTCCACTGAGCGACACCTCCAGCCCTGGATGAGACCCTTTATGAGTTGCCTATGTCCCTGGGAAGAGGTAGCCATTAAGGTTTGAGGACTGACTGAGGCCCAGGGCCTCGTCCAGAAGCAGAGACACCTCCTGAGCAGCAGAACCCGTTAGGCTTCAGGAAGGTTCCCTTTCTGTCCTGTCTTCCTCATTGCCTGTTAATGACGCCTGAAAGTGCATGAAAAATGCCTTCCTTCAGCTATTTTATTGTGACTTCTAATAATACTAATAAGTCAAGGAGTCTGCATCCCACTATCCCACTTCCAGAATACAGAGAGCCTTTCTTTCTTTCTTTTTTCTTTTTCTTTTCTTTTTTTTTTGAGTCTCACAACAGCACTGTGAAGCTTCCCCCCTTTAATAATGAGGAAACTTGTCTAATTAAAAGAGATATAAATGAAGAAATTAAAAAATTGAAAAACCCCCAGTGATTGGTTTTTGAAATGTGGAATTTCAGAAAGAAAAATCTAGGACAAATGATCAATAGATAGCATATGATTTCAAATGTTACAACTCCAAATCCATATCCACTCTCCCCAGCATAATTATTATGCTAATCATTTAATTAAACCAGAGGCAGGTTTGGGTTTCACTGATTTTTGTCTAGGTACCAGGGATATGGCCAAGAGTGAGACATCCACTCCATCTGTGAGGAGTTCATCGGCCAGAAGGAAAGACAGGCTCAAAATAGTGGTGACCACAGAGGGAGTTTACTAGGGATGGCCACCATGCTCAGCAGAACTGGCCCAGTTCATGGAGCTGCGTGTGACCCCCTACTTCTCTGCACCTCTTAGCCACACATGTATCTGCATTTATTTCTGATTCCTCCCCACCTACCACACCTGGGCTGACTTTTGTTCCTTCTCTGGGTTCTCCCTGCTGAAGTGGACATTCTGTGCGGCAAACCTTAGCTCTCCCGTGTTCTCAAGGTCACAGTGCAGCTCCAGGCCCCTTTGTGATTAGAACCTTCTTGTGCAGAGATTCAGTGAATGTTTGATAATTGCTTTATTCACTTAGATGACCAGTGTTTGTTTTGTAGTTGCAGATCTTCTCCCTGGTATGAAGGTCAACATGAGTATTCTGGAATCAGCTTGACCTCAATTTTACTGGTTATTTTACAGCACAGTCCAAAGAGCTCAACCCCTCTGACTTCTGTACAAGAACATAGAGCTCCCAGTGGCACAGGAGGGAGGCTGAGGCAGGAGGATCATGAGTTCAAAACCAGCCTCATTAACTTTGCAAGGCCCTAAACAACATAGTAAGACCCCGTCTATAAATAAAATATAAAAAGTGTGGGGATGTGGCTCAGTGGTTAAACACCCCTGGGTTCAATCCCTGGTGCTAAACAATAAAAAACAAACATAGGGCACTGACTTCAAGGTCAATGAGTCTTGAGTTTGAATCCAGAGCCTCCTGTTTACCAGCTGTGTGGCCTTGGGAGGTCCACTTCACTGCTCTGGGCCTCAGTTCTGCAGCTGTAAAATGACAGTATTAGCTCTCATGACTTTTCTCACTGGACAAGTAGCTAAGATTAGCTTCTTGCAGAGTGAGGGGGAGAAGGAGAGAAAGGCCTTCAGGCCAAATATTTCCCTTTTAGCTGGTGAATAGGAGAAGGAAAGAAGGGGACAGCTCACCTTCTTTAACACCTGCAGCACAGAGGTTGGATTGCACTGGAGAGAAGTGGGTTCATGTCCTGAGGGCTCCTTTGTGGATTAGCCCTGCAAGGTTGCTGCTCTTAGCCATGTTTTGCAGGTAAACAAACTGACAACTTAGAGGCCTGCCTGTCTAGAGATCACCCAGCCCGCATGTGGCCAAATCAGGATTTGAATTCAGGACTGCCTTATTCCCATACCTGTGCTCTTTCTAACACATGCTGCTGTTTCCTGATGAGATTGCCACATTGCACAATGCCAGTAGGCACCATTCACACTGTCATCAGGAAAAATGGCACCTGAGCATCCTACAATCTATTGGCCATGATCCCCAGGATCAGAGACAGTATCTCTCTTAAATAGGCAGCCATTATAAAGGAGAAATGATGAGGGCCTAACCTCGAGGGATTTTAAAGGAAAGGACAGTTTCAAGAGTCAGGAGATAGATTTGGCAGAATTGGCAATGACTAGGTGTGGAGTTGAAAAAGAAGGGAGCAGAGCTGCCTTGGAAGTTTCTAGCATAGTGCTCAGGAAGATAGTAATGCACTTACTACATTAGGAACACAAAGGAGAAGGGACTGCTGGGCAGGGAGAATATTGCAGAATGCCATTTGCCCTGCTTCCACATTTGTCCTGGGTTTTGAGGTGGATTTGACTCAAGGATGTTGTGTGGATCTGTGCTTTGGTTTCTTGCTTTTCTCTTTGTTTTTTTTTGTTTTTTTTTTTTTTTAAAGTTTTTTTAGTTGTTGATGGACCTTTATTTTTCATTTATTTATACATGGTGCTGAGAATTGAACCCAGTGCCTCATACATGCTAGGCAAGTGCTCTACCCCTGAGCCACAACCCCAGCCCTTGCTTTTCTCTTTGAATCCAAGTGCAGAAGCTAAATCTGGATAATTTCAAGCTCATCTACTTGCAGCTCTATTTGACTAACTTTGTCCTGTTCCCCATGTTGACTACCAGGGATTTGGCTGCTTAGCCCAGGCTGAATGTGTCCCTGCTCCTCAGAGAGGACACCTCTTCCTCTGCCCCCAGCCCTAGCAGAAGCTGCACATAGCTTATTCTCTGAACCACCCAAACACCTGGTACCAAAGTTGTATGTTTCTTGGCATTTGGACCCTGTGTGGTGTAAGCCTGGTCATCCCACTCTCAACCATGGGCATGTCACAGTCTCCAAAACCCTTCTCCCCCTGCTCTTCCTCCAACACCTCCACCTCGATGGGCCCTATTTCCAACTCAGCCACCCATCACAGCCTGCCCTGCTTCCTAGCCCAGGTAGATGAATAGGCTGTAGAGTTGTGGAAAGTTTCCTGCACCTGATCAGTGAATGCATGCCTGTTTATAAACCTGGGTATTGGAAAAGTCACACCTGCTGGAGAAAGTGAGGGGCCCTCACCTAGCCCTCAAACCATTATCCATGAGACATTCCTTTATCTCAGGGTGACATTTGCCTATGTTCACTTGTGGCTATAACCTGACCATCAGTTATATTATTGAGGCCCTTACATGTCATATATATGTATATAGATCCTACAAGCATGCATGGTTTTAAGCTTTTTTGGTTTTTAAATGAGAACACCCAATGATAAGAAAACAAGTTGTCAGGAATTTGACTTTAAAATACAGCAATGCAACTTCTAATCAGGGGTTGGTACAACTTCTACTTGTGCTCTCACACCTTGCATAGGTGTAAGACTGTGTTGTTAGTGATAGAGATGGCTACAGTGAGGACCCCAAGGCATTGAGGTGTTTTCCACCAAGTCTTCAACCAACCCTGACAGAGCAGCTTCTAGGGATCAGCACTCTGCTAAGTGTAATGTGGGCTTCAAAAGTGAGGCAGGCACATCTTTGCTCCCCAGGGACATATAAGCCCTTTGGAGAGAGTCCACACATGTGAAGAAGTCATGGTGACTGGAGGGCTGTCACGAAGCCATGCACATGTGGAGGAACGGAAGACCTAGTCTTGGTGGATGTTCCACCACTGGGCCTTAGCACATGGTTGTTTGCTCATGTTGGGAGATTCACCCTGGTTCTTCACGGTGACCCCTCTGGTGTTGGGACAATGGGAATCCACCCTCATTGAGAGCAGACACCCCTTCCCTTTTATAAGAGGATCAAGATCCCTGTGAAAATCTGTTCTATCTGGGGGCTGCTCCTAGGCCTTTCTGTCACTTTATAAAAACCTTAATCAGAGACACTGAGGAAGGGGCACACAGGACCCTAAGTGAGCCAGATATACATTCCTAGAGCTGGAGATGGGCAGCAGCACTGGATGGCCCTAATCCCTTCCAATCCTGAAATTCGTTAATTTTATGTAATATCTGTCAGCATAATGTTTCCACCGTTTGATTTTGGGTTTATAATATATGTTTCTCTGAAAATGTTTTAGGTAGCATTCCCCAAATTGTGTTCTGTAGAATGTCATTGCAAATCACTCATGATTTTAGAGGGAAGAGTGTTCCATAGTCAATGTGTTTGGAAGGTTTGGGGTTAAACAAAATTAAACAAGCTCTTTCCCTGCAGGTCTTCTTTCAACATTTAATGTGCTTTAGTGTGTGTCATGAATATCGAAAAGGCAAATACACTATGCAGTGATTTCTACCCTATTTGAACATGAAAACCTTGTTTTCATGAAGTTTCTAGTTACTTCTGGAAAGCTAATATCCTCAGGAACACACATGGAGAAATACCGGAGCAGAAGGTTTTCATTGTATACAAACTGGTGAGCTGTTTCCCATATTCTTTAGAAAAATTCCTTTCAGTAGCAGCACGACAGTCTAAGTTTAGACATGAAGAAGAATTTCCTAACTGTCAGGGTGCTTGGAGAGTAGAATCCTACCGTGTCCTGGGAAATTGCAGTAAAAGAACATGCCACCCCCTTTCTTGTCCTTCTGCAAGGCTCTCCTGTGAGTCATTATAAATAGAATGAATCATGAAGGAAACTCTTGGAATCTTTTTATCTTAACAGGCCTTTGAAAATAGGAAATAGGATATAAGTCAAGGGATAAGAAGGTAGGAATTAAAAGGCAGGAAGACAGACTGGCTGACTTCTGGATAGACTGCCTCTCAGTGTCTGCAATTGACTCATTCTTTCTCATTGTGCCCAGAACACACATTTGAAGGAAATACCTTCCTAACTCAGTTTTCCAAGACAAGTGGAAATAAAGAAGGAGAGGGCCCCATGCTTCCTAAGATCTCATGCAAGTATTTCAGGGACCATCATATACTAAACTCTTCTTGTTTGTCAGATGTAATGTTAAACCTTTGCAAAATCTTGTTTGTTCCTTGAAACAGCCTATAAGGTTGCTCATATGATTGCACCCTTTTTACAAAATGCAGATCTGAAGCCCACAAAGATTAAAAACTCTGATTAAGATCACACATCCAGTATGGTGAGGAAGCTGGATTTGTGGCGGAAGCCCTTATCCACTCTGTTCCTCCTCCACCACTGTGAGTCTGTGGACATCCAAGATTTCCTTGAAATGACCCTCCAGTCATCAGCCTGTGCACAGGGAGAGCATGGAGATGGGATCATGTGCCTGCCTTCCTTGATAAGGAAGCCAGGAGGAGAGGGCATTTTCAACCCCACCATCCATGGCCAGCGAGGCCCTGTGGTTTCCTGACAACAGCCTGGCTCTGTGCCCTAGTCACCTCACCCTTGCCAAATGCATCTTTTCTCATTAGCCATCTGCCCCCTCATGCCTGCTGATAGCCCACAGCACATGGGCAGATGCCCTGTTAGAGAGACAGGATATAATATCAGCTTATGAATCAATACATTCTCTGGCACGTCCGTGTTCCCCTAATGGGAGTGTGGCAGGATCCAAAATACACTCAATCTGTATCCAACTCCACTCTGTCAGGAGTTGGTGGCTCCAAAGGAGTCTTTGTAACTCCACTCTGCAGGCTGAAACCAGTAAGGCTGAGCTCTGGGCAGGTGAGCCTGGGCCTGCAGCCCGAGGCCCTGGCGGTGGCTGTGGATGGCAATGAGGAAGGAAGGGAGGTGCCAGGGGCTGGAGGAGCTGTCTTCAGCAAAGGAGACTGCCTGAAGGAGAGCAATGTCTCCACCTGGCCAGAAAATAAGCCCCAGGCACTTGCCATCTGTCACGTCAGGTTGAATGGCTGATGGGTTAGTCTTAGGATCTGTAAGTACCAAGTACCTATGGGGTTTAGAGATGGTGTGAATGTTCGAATAAACATGTGATGAGTGTGACTTTGGTCTGAGGAGATGGCCTGACTTGTATTTGAAGGCATTTTTCCAGGAGTGGGTATCAGTGAGCTAATAGTCAATAGCCTCTTGCCTGGTTTCCTTGTGTCAGGCCAAGGAGACCTTAGAGTTCTAGGGCTCTGAGCTCAGAGGACATGGCTTCTCTCTCTAATACTAGCCAGGCTTGAAGGCAC
Organism: Glaucomys volans; assembly: GCA_020662805.1. Taxonomy (NCBI): domain Eukaryota; kingdom Metazoa; phylum Chordata; class Mammalia; order Rodentia; family Sciuridae; genus Glaucomys; species Glaucomys volans. The sequence continues at coordinate 49,931 of JAJEJO010001078.1, forward strand.
GCATGCCTCCAGGCTCACATGCGGACAGGTGATTGGATGAGGATCTTGGGTTGCTGAAAGAATGTCCTAGAACTTGTAGATGTCACTGCTTCTCAGATGGACTTCTCTGGCCCATCTCACCTAATGCAGCAGCCCCTCCCCCCATAGCTATCTGAAACGATCCTGAATTAGTTTCCTTACTCCCTATCCTTGAGAGCAAGTACATCTCTTATTCACAATCTCTAAGCCTAGAATAGTGTCTGGCACATGAAAAACACTAAAAAATGTGTTAAATGAATGAAATAAAAATAATAATGACAAGCAAAGGCACAACCTACCTGCAGAACATCAGGTTGAGATTCTTAGAAAGCAAACTCAATTTTGACACTCTTCAGTCCCCTCTCACCCATTACCTACAGGACAAGATGTGAGCCCCCTAGGCTAGCATCCAGACCCACAGGATCCAACCCCAGCAGATCCCTCCAGCCTCATCTCTCAGCATTCCTCCCCCAGACCCCTGTGTCCTGTGACTCATCCAGTGTCTCCTGGACTCTGGTGTGCACGAGACCCAGGGACCTGCTGAGAAGGCAGACTCCTGGGCCCCAGCGCTAGAGATGCATACTCAGGGAGTGGCAGGTGGGTGCAGGAGTTGTCACTTTTTAAAAAGACACCAGGGTGATTCTGATGGTGGAATCAGACTGAGGAGCTGTGCCTTCACTGAGTGTACCTTGGGCAGCTCACTGACTGACCATGTACTTTGTTACCTCCGTGCTTTTGTCTTCGTGGAGATTTCAAGGCTGGGATAGCCTTTATCCTTCCTCCTTTTTCACCTGGAAAATGTTGACACAACCTTTAAGGTTTGGCTCCAGTGTCAGACCTCGTATGAATGCAGTCCTGCCTTCTCCAGGCACACACGTCTGATGATTCTCTCTCCATCCCGTGCATCTTGTATAGACCTCACTCAGAGATCATTCTGCTCATTTCTCTTTTTCTCCCTTGCACCCCAACATGGTGAACTTCCAGACCCCTGGACCTCTAGCACCCAGCAGAGCACCTCATGTTTACTGGACTAGGGCAAGGTCCTAGATGTGCTCCAGTGCAGTCCCTCCTCACTTCCTCCTCTCCTAACTGTGTTCTCTATTTCTGACTGCTGGGTCTTTCCAGGAGTTCTCACTCCAGAGAATGGACAGCCTTGTGGATGATCGTGTCAACATCCTGGGATTTTCCATTTTCAACCAATCCCATGCTTTCTTCCAAGAGTTTGCCCAGAGCCTCAACCAGTCCTGGCAGGAGAACTGTGACCACGTGCCCTTCACTGGGCCTGCGGTAAGTTTCCCCCAGAGTTCCTCCCTGAAGCTCCTGGGCCTCTACCTCCACCTTGCTGTGGGCTGACACTGGGAAACAAGACTTCTTAGAGTCCAGCCTTCTCCCTTCTCAAGTCACAGCTCTGAAAGATGTGTATGGGTATGCTGGGAAGTGGGTCTAGAGATAAGGTTTGGGAAATAGTGAGCTTAGAATGTGCAGCGGGGTTGACACAGCAGCAGGGAAAGTCATGTGGAGGCACTGAGCACTCTTTACTGATGTCTGCAAGTTTCCTGAGGCCAGTCTCCCCCATAATGCTGTTGCTGGGAACTGCTGAGTTTAGGACCCAAGAATCTCACTGTTAAAGGACCTTTCAAAGCTGATCAGCTCCCTCATTTCTCAAACAAGGAAACAGAAACTCAGGCTGGGAATAGGGTTGGGAGTAGGAATAAGTCTTTCGCAGAGTAAAACTAGATTCTGAGACTTCTGATCCCAGTCCAGTGCTCTTCCCACCCCCCAGAGCCACTGCCCTGAGTAGTTCATCCAGAGAAGCTTCTTTTCTGTTCTCCCCACCCCATATTTGTGTCCCCATAGCTCCTTCCCTGAACTGCATGCAATGGAGGCAAACCCTTCATTGCCATTCCCCACAGGGTCCATCATTCTTACTCAGAGGCAGGTCAGGCATATCTGTTGTGTCCATTTGTTAAAAGTCAAGTTCTCAGGAACCTGGGATTGTGTGTCTTTCTGGCCCTGTCCTAGCCAGGTTACATACACCATCTCATTTTAAAAAGCCCCTGTGCTGATAGCTCATGTAGCATTCATTACCTGAGGTAGCTCATAGGACGCTCACCACAATATTCTGAAGCAACTGCTCTCAGCATCTCCATCTTACTCATGATAAAACTGGGGCCCAGAAAGTTTGAGTAACTAGCTAACCCAGAGGAGCTAAGTTCAGAACCCAGGCTTTACTACATGGGTGTACAGTGTCCTTTCAGCCACTCTACCATTTTGCCTCTCTCTAGGATCATCTTTTCTTTACCTTGCTGCTCTGTCATGGGGCCTGAAAAAATGAAAGTAGCTAATAGGTATTTGTTGTATGAATGAATAAATAAGTAAGGCAGAATGATGAGTTAGAGATAGAAAGACATGAAAAAGAATTAGGCCTAGGAGTTGGCAATGGGAATGGGGTATCCTCCTGGAGTGGGAAGTTCTCTGGTGGGCTTTAAAACAGGAGCCGTGCCTGTCTTTGATAAGATATGCCTAGAGGCAAAGCCAGGTCTAGAATGCACATGCTCAGTGCCTAATTAGTGGTCCTGGGAATGCAGGGTGGGGCTGCAAGACCCTGTGTGGCCTGGTGGAAATCTTAGGAAGGGGTAGCCGAGGGGGTCAGAACTCAGGAAGTAGGCAGGAGAAGGGGTTTTAAGAACTGACTTCCAGGGAAGGTTTATGGGATATATCACAACAAGCTATTTTAGACCTAAAAGAAGTAAGGATCCATAGGAAGGGTTTGGGGAGGGCGGCATCTGAAGGAAGAGGATCCTCACCCCATTAGAGAACTTGAGGGCCAGTGAGGATGCCCTTAAGCACAGTGTCCTGTGTGTGGGGTCTGTCATTCCCCCAGCAGGGATAAAAACCTTGCTCTCCCAGCTGAGAAGTCCCTGAAGCAATCACTTAAATATTCTAAGGGCCGGTGATGACCTGGAAAGGCGCACGCAGAACATTAGGAAAGGGAAAACAAAAACTCTGCCTCCTCCTCTCCAGCCCAAACTAACCACCTTTGGCGTCTGGCCCAGCGAAATGAAAGGTCCCCATGTTATATTTCCAGTTTCTCTCCTAGAATTTCAACCCTGTTATTACGCTCACATTAGCCAGGAGCAGGCACACAAGAGGACCTTAGTCCAACACAAAGGCCAGGCGGAGCCTTGCACAGAGCTGCAGGGTCAGCTCTGGCTGTGGTCACACAGGCTGAAAACACCTCTGACCTTGGAGGCACAGGGCCTAGATTCAGAACGGCCTCTCCATTTTCTTGCTGTGTGATCTTAAATAATTGTATAACCCCTCTGGACCTTCTTTATCTATAATTTTGGACTAATTAATTATACTTGACCATCTTAGAAGACCATTGTGAAGATAAGATGAGATACAGTCCTATCTTCAATTCACAATTACTCATTGAATAAGTTTATTTAACAATCTATATGACAGATACTGGGATAGACATTAGTAAATATATCAGATAGCTTTTGCTACGTAAATGCTGTGTAGCAACCAACCACATAATCTCATTAGTAAACAACACTGCACATTTATATAGCTCATGCATCTGAGGCTCAGCTGGGGATCATCTCTTCCAAGCTGACCCAGGAGACAAACATGGGTTTACTGATCTTGGCTGGGCCTGCCCAGACAGCTCGGCTCCACATGCCTCTCATGATGGCAGGGGGCAGTGAAACAAGTGTCAGCTCACAGACCTCCTAGACCCAGGTTTGCAGAACAGGCACACTGACTTCTTCACCTCTCTCTCTTTTTTTTTTTTTTCGTAAATATAGCAGACAGTATAGATGTATTTTTAATTTGTAAGCTCTTTTCCCCTGATTTTTCTGATATAAAAGACAACTGCATAATGCAGCAATTATAAGTTGATGGGCCCAAAATGTCTACAGGTGACAAGAAGAGGACAAAGTGTAGAGTATAAGATGCTATATTGGAGCACGTTTTCTATATACTATTTTTTTTTCTAAGAAGGAAGATGATTATTTTAATAATTCTTTTAGAAAATGAATAGTACCTGTTCCAAACCTGCCCTACTAGGATTTTTTTTGGTTATTCTTTTTAGATATACATGACAGTAGAGTATATTTTGACATATTGTACATACAGGGAATGGAAGTTATTCTAATTAGGATTCCATTCCTGTTCCACCTGTTTTTGTTCACCAAAGAAAGGCACGTGGACAAAGTCAGAGAGTGGGGAAATGTGGTCTTTCCTTTTAGATAGGGAAGAAAATGTCACATGCAAAGGGCCTGAATGCCTGGATTCGGGGCTAGGTAAGAAGTGGGGCATCACGCAGCACAGAGGTGAGGAAGGGCCACAGTTGCTGTCCTCCAAGGTGCACCGGGGGCAGCGGATCCGCCTCCACCTCTAGGAAAACAGCTCCTGGAGACACAGTACTCCTGCAGAAAAGGAAGGAAATCCCAGGGAAGGCTTTCCAGAACAGGAAAGCAAATACAGTCATGAGTAGCATAGCAATTTTTTGGCCAAGCACGGATCATGTAACAGCAGTGGTCCTATAGGTTATACCATGCGGTGACTCCGTGGCCGTCTTAGTTTGTGTGTTCTTTGTGATGTTCACACAGTGACAGGCTACTAATGATGCACTTCTCAGAACATAACCCCATTGTGTTCTGACACATAACTGTGACTTGCTGCTCATTTTCTGCATATGAGACAGTGGGCGGGGTATGCAGCATCCGGGATAGAGCTGCCTCACTCTGTGGACATGGAGAGGCTGACCTGTGGCATAAAGCTGCCTAGAGCATTTAAAAGATAGAAACCCTGGTCTCTCAGCATCTCATGTTCTCCAAGAATATTTGGGCTTTGGGCGCCTGGGCGTGCTCTCTAGAGGCGCCATCCCTGCAAGAAGTGAAAGTTGTGGCCCTAGTGGAGGCCTGGAGGGGTCCTGTCTAAAGAGGATCAGGCAACCTCAGGTCTGGACCGCCTGGTCCCTTCTGGGTCACAGGTTCTGGTTCTACCCCACTCAGCTTTCTCTGTACCCAGCACTTCTGTTTTCTGGATGGTCACATGGAGGTGTTTTCTTGCTCAGGAGACTGGGGTACTCACCTCCACGCAGAGGTACTTTAGCTCTTCCCAGGAAATCACCCATCCATGACCTTTTTTCCTCTTTGTGGCATCCTAGTAACAGTTAAGGGCAGTCATGCACCCCTTTATGACAAATGAGGAAACCAAGGCACAAAAGAGCTGGGTGGCATGTAAGGGTCTCCCCGGGCCCACACTTTAACACAGCCTGAACTAGAATCTAAATCTAAATCTCTCCCTATGTGCTAGAGAATCTTCCAGCCACATCTCTGTGATGGCCTCTGAGGGGGATGGGAGGTGTTATAGACACTGTCACCTCAAAGAGAGTGGAGGGAAGCTCACAGCAGTGACAATAGCAGTGCAATCTCTCTCCGGCTTTTCACTTTAGCAGCCTACCTTTTGAAAAGCATCCCTTCCTGTCTGTCTGGGGGCTGAGAATTCCCAGCACAAACAGCCCAGCTCTTTCCTGACAGAGCTGGAAGGCGGGAGGGAGTTCCAGGAACACAGCCTGGTTTTTCTCCCCCATCCTATGCTGCAACAATGCTGCAACCCGCTCCTGCCTTGTGGGATGGTCTCATTCCTCTCCCCTCCTCCCCTGCTTTGCCTCCTCCTCCTCTCCCCTTCTCTCTTCATCTCAGGCAATGCTCTCTCTTTGCCTGCTCCCATGTTCTCCCTTCCTTCCACCTTTCCCCTTTCCTTTCTCCCTGCAACCTTCTTTCTGTCTCTCTCCTTCTCCAGATGTTCCCCACTGTGGTATTTTCTCCTTTCCTGTTGTGTGTGGGTCTCCCTGCCCCACCCCCTTACTTCCGACATTCCAGGTGGAGCTTGCAGGACAGGGAGACCAGGTCTAAGGGCGAGCAAAAGGTAAATGGGGAGAAAACTCAGGGTAGCTTCCCCTGCAGCGGTACCTGCCAGGTGGCTCACAGCAGCCTGCAAAGATGCATCCTGCCAGAGACCTTGCAGACAGAAAAGGGAGTGTCGTGAGCGGAGACACACACCCACTAGTTTCATATGCCATTCCCATTAATCACGCCACAAAGAACGAAAATCGTGGGAAATCATTAAAATTACAGATGGCTAGATTAAGTAATTAGAATTTAGGCTAAAGCAGATGTTTGTAATTAAGTGTTTATTTCATTGAATAAAATCCAGATTGTAAGAACTATTCCATGAGATTTTTAATGGTTCTTGCCCTGCTATTATATCAGGGATGAGGGGCAGATTTTAAGCTTACAGAAGGTCAGCAACAAATGGGCATCCAAGAGGATCCTGGGAATCCAGGCATCGGAGGGTTAGGGAGAGACGAGGGCTACAGGTGTGTGTCTAGGAGATATAATATCTTATTTTCATTTCAAGGGAGGGGAAGGACTCCAACCACAACTCCCTGAGTCAGACTTGATTCATCTTAATTTATACCGAGTCTTTCTTTCCCCGAAACAATTTGCAAACAGCTCAAAAGAAAATAACAATGAAGAACCAAATGAAAATATAAAAACAAGAGAATTGAGGGTTCCTTGCCAAACAACATTTTGGTGCCAAGATAGAAGAGAGGATTTTAAATGAGGATTGAGCTGGAGGATTAATATTTAGAAGAGAAAGGGACAGAAGCAGAAACAAAACAGACAGGCACGTGCGTACACAGAGGAGGACCAGGGACCTCAGAAAGACAGAACAGGATCATGAGAGGAAAAGGAAATGGAAGGGAAGGCAGAGGAAAGGGAGGGGAGAAGAGGGATGCTCCCTTCCCTCTTCCTCTGTGCCCAGAAGTGGAGACAGAAACTAGGGCTTTTGTAACAGAACCGCTTTTCCCTGACTGTGGTCCCAAATGCTTTCCAGAGCTAAATTAGTAAATAATAGCAGAGGGAGAAAGCAATTAGGAGAGTAAAGAGATGCTTCAGGATGGAGATCTGGAACGAGAGGGGAAATTGATGAGGCAAAGCAATTGTAGGCTCTCACACCCTGGGAGGCGAAGCTGGGCGAGGGGAGGAGTCTGGAGACAGGGAGGAGCTGGAGGAGCCAGGAGTGGGGGCAAGTTCTCAGAGCAGTAGCAAGAGGCTAGGGTGGATGGCCAGGAGCCTGCAAGGAGGGGCAGTCTGGTGACGGGGTGGGGGGGCACCCCCCAAGAGACTGAACTGAGGTTGGGGCAGTGGGTAAGGGGATGTCCTTGACTTAGAAAGCATCAGCTCCATCAGCCCAGGCTGAACTGTAGAGACCTGTGAAGCCCAGATCTACTTGGGACACATCACCCATGTCACCTCTGAAGGCAGCTCGTTAGTAGAGATAAGACGGGAGCCTTGGTGACTTTCCTTCCACCTGCTCCCCATCCCCAGCATCCTCAGCTGGTGTTATAATTACTAGAAGTACACGAAGAATTTTGAAGGCCCCGGAGCTAGAGATGCCAAAGGACATTGTGAACAGGCACATGCTGATCTCCCAGCATCCGTCTCATGCACTAATGAGAGCATCAGCCAAGAAAACCACATCCCAGACGGAGTGGGAATAGTGACAACAGGTGGCAGGAGCAGGCGGGGGGGTGCTTGGCGGAGGATGTGTGGAGCAGCAGAGCAAGCTTCCTCTGCTGGTGCGCAGTGGTGATGGTCTCTCAGGGACCAGTGCACAGCCTCACCCCAGAAGGCCCCTCCTTGAGGGTGCTGAGGCCCAAGCCTCCCTGGGGACCTGGTGCAATAATACCCCTGAGAGGCAAGGATCCCCAGGGCCTCTATACCAGTTAGGGTGCTCTTAGCTTCCTGTAGTAGAAACGCTAATTAAAATTCCCTGTGCAGAAAAGGCAGAGTGGTGTCTCATGGCTCAGCAAGACTCCAGAGTGATGTGGTTGGAGACCCACATCCTTTCTATCTGTGCTCGGTCACCCCTGGTGACAACTTCATGCTCAGGCTAGGGCCCAGGTTGGCTGTAGCTCTTCCCAGACACAGAAGTATCCAAAGCAGGAGCAAAGACTGTATCTCCTAGGACCCAGAACACGCCCCTGAAAAGCAGGCTCCTTGCTCCAGACCTCAGCTCATTCCTCATTGGTTTGAACTGGGTCACTTGTCCTGAATCACACGTTGGCAGGGGGACAGGGAGACTGAGATCACTCAGGCTCACCTGGGCCCTGGGACTGGGTCAGCCCTCTCTGAAGCTCAGGGCAGTGAGGGGGAAGGGAGGGCACGTAAACAAAATGGGGGAAAGAAAGGGAGAATGTGTGCCTGGCTGGTGGTTCTTACCTGAGCTAATGTGAAGACAGTCAGTGACACCAGGAAGCAACGGGTGATGACCGAAAGCCAGGGCATCAGAGGAGCCTGCTCACCATTCCTCCCTGGCCCTGGCCCAGGTGTCCATGTTCCTTTCTGCTATGGAGAAGCTGACCATGTCTTTAAAGACTGCCTCAAGTCATCCTGAGAGTGTGCGCACAAGAATAAATCTGACAGAGTGAAGATAACCTGGACTTCTCTAGGGCAGCCCTGCTGGGCAGTAAGGCAGAAAAACAGGGCTGGAGAATTAGGAGGAAACCAGACTGGACAAAGGGTGCAAGCATCTAGTGTGGCCCTGCACTGACTGCCTTACTGGGTGACCTTGGGCAAGAGAACTCCTTGAGCCTCAGTTTCAGTTTGTAACATGAGCACCTGACTAGTTGATTTCCAGGATCCTTTCCAGCTGGGGAATCTTAGAATTGAGAGATTAACTGGGAGGCAAGGGAGGAGGTGGGCCAGAAATTGGTTTACAGCATCACTTAAATAGCCAAACCGAGGGCTCTGGAAGCCAATAGCAATAGGGTAACTAGCTCCCCCTGAGGGAGATGCTTGTGCACACTGGAAAGGGAGAGTGTGGCATTCATCATTTCCGTATCTCCTTTTGGCGAGGAAATGTGAGAGGCCCATTAATAAAAGAACCACATGTGCCTGCGGGGAAAATGAATTATGTGCAAAGGACAAGAAAAGCTGTAGGCTCATGGAGGAGCATCAGGTGCCATGCAGGTGAGACTCAAAGCGAATGAGGAAGGAGCTCAGCGGCCAAGGGGAAGGGCAGCGGGGCAGAGGAGGGAGAAGGTGATGGATGGGAGGACTCAGAGGAGTGTTCAGCCTGGCTCAGCCTGGCTCGGCAGGACCACAGAGTTCTCTTCTGATCCTGATCAGAGATTTGGGTACCCTTGTCTGCTTAGTGTTCAGGTCATAGGTAGATTCAGGGCCAGGGGACAGAGAGGAAGGCAGATGGAGCTGGGAAGTCAGGAGACTTGATGGAGGCAGAGGGACTCAGTGGCCTCATTGAATGTGTCCAGAGAGTGGGGAAATTTGAGGTCTAGGGTGCCTGCCAGATGGTGGGGGCTGAGTAGGAGAGGGAAGAAAGAAAATAAGCAAGGGAAGAAGGAAGGCAAGAGACACAAGAGAGAGGAAAATTGTGAGGGGCAAGGAAGAAGGAATTCACTGGCTAGGTGATTTTTACAACCCAGGTGAACTTGGACTAGAGGAGAGAAACTGTTGTCTGCATTTTTCGTAAGTACCTTTTTAAGAGATCATCCAACATCAGCTCTCCCAGTTCCCGTGAGAGGCCTCCTGGCCCAAAACTACAGGAAATAAGGCCATCTGCCCAGCCTGTTTTCACCCTTGTAGCTCCCTGTTCCTATTGCTCCCCAGAGCCTGTATTCAGCCCGCACTTGTTTCCTGAGTACCTGCCAACACCTGGCAGACCTAGGGTGCAGGTCCCTGCTCTCAGGAATGCTGACCCCTGACATCTGCAGTTACAGAACACTTTTACACCCTGTGAGACAGGGACAGCGGTGCCCCTTTTACAGATATAGAACTGTCACTCATTTTGAGAGGTTCAAGATTCTAGAGGCTCAGGGTCACTCAGCACCCAAGGGAGGGACTGGGGTCTGAACTCCATATTGAAGTTCTGCTTCCAAGCTCTTTCCTCTGTGCTCTGCTATCTTATGCCAAGTACATTCTGTCTGGAGGGTTTGCAGAAAACCTATGTGGTCTCCCTATCCTCCATCTTTGGAGGGGCCATTGTTGTGGAACCTGTCCAGGTAGGAGGTCAGTGGTAAGAAGTCTGTCACATGGGAGAGTGCTCTGCCAGTCCTTAACAAGGTACTCTTCAGTTGAAACAAGAGTATTGGAAGGACAGTACCAAATTGCTGATAGGGGTACATGGTGCTTCTATGAAGGAACTCACCTTGCAATGGGATCCTGCATAGGCCTGTAGCCCCTTAATCTCACTCCTCCCAAAAGGACTCCACCTGCCTTCCTTGACCACCCTCAGGGCCCCTGTACTGTGCTGACCACAGAGACTTTTACACTTGGTAGGTATTTCTGGTCAGGGACCTTGTGAACATTAACTCAGTGCATTGATATTTCCTCCTTAGATTGCATATACCCCAAGGACAGGAGTCTCTGCTGTCACCACCTGAACCAGAACACCTCAGGCTTCCCGTCTCCAAAGGCTGTAGACATAGATTAACTCACTGGGCAGGGGGCAGATGTCAGCCAATAGTTAAGTCAAGACATGTTTCTCGGGGACCAACCACCTGTCAGACCCCATGCAAGTTGCCATGCAGCCTGTAGACTTTAAGGTCCTGTGTGTGTTCTAAGGAGCTTGCATTTTAACAGGGAAGATGAAAATATGGATGCTACCATATTCAGGTGATCCACAGCATGACCCTGCCTATATGTCTCATTCACAGCTCCCTCCTGGGGTGCTCCACACTTTCCATTTCCTAGTCTTTGCTTCTGAATTTCCACTTCTGGAATGAATTTCTTCTTTCCTGACTGATCCCCACCTCCATATCCAATGATGTATCTACCCAAATCCTCAGTGCTCCAATCCAGTGTGATATCCTCCATGATTTGCTCTCTTGATTGTCCAACCGGACATCTCCTTTTCTTGGATCCCTACAGACTGTTGTGGTACCATCTCACTCAGTCTTCTGTCACCCTGATTAGTGTTCTGTCTCCCTACTCCTCTCTTCCATATCCTTCTGTAAAATATCACAGGAGGAGGGGCTTCCTTATCTGAATTTACCTTGTGCTTCCGATATACTCGTTAAGTTGAACAGTACAGTAATTGTAGATATATTTAGGAAGAAACAGCATCTTGGGGGGCTTCCCACAGGAAGTGACCTTCCACTGAGCCTGGTAGAACAGGCTAAACTGAGGGGAATGGCCAGTGTCCTTCCCTTTACCTGAGATAAGCAGCCCCACCTCCCTCTTGGGAATTCCTGGGAACAATGGAAGTTGCAATTTCCTTGGGGGTTGGAGGATATTTCTGTGAAATCACTGGGATCCACTAGTAAAGCACAGCTTGATGCTTCCATCCCAGAGAAGCCTTTGCCACTGTGCCTGTTGACAGGGTAGACAAAGGGCTGGATGAGCAGCAGCAGTGCAAGCCCAGAGACAGGGTAGACAAAGGGCAATGGAAGTGTTCCCTTATTTTCCCTTTCTTTTGCTTTCTCTTTATTTCCTTCCTGTCTCCCTCTTTAACCTCTTTCCTCTTCCCTCCCTTTCTCTACATTCTGTCAACTCCTCTCTCTGCCTTGCTCTCTACCTCTTCCAGCTGTCCTCAGCCCTGCTGTTTGATGCTGTCTATGCTGTGGTGTCGGCGGTCCAGGAGCTGAATCGGAGCCAGGAGATCGGTGTGAAACCCCTGTCCTGTGGCTCAGCCCAGATCTGGCAGCATGGCACCAGCCTCATGAACTACCTGCGCATGGTGAGGAGCAGCTGAGGGCCTGCCCAGCCCAGTTTGATGGGGTGGGATGCTTGGTTCAAGACACAAGAGCCCTTCAGCTCCAGGCTTCCCAGTAGAGCACAGTCCTGCATAAAGTTGTCTATGGTGGCCCTAGTTGACTGGATCATGGGTCACTAATACCTAAGGCCTACAGAGAATACATGGCAAGTTTATTCCAAAGGCAATGACCTTGAACCTTAGACTACTAAAGGACCCTGAATGACAGACTTGGAAACTGGTCTCTCTGCTCACCAGTGGTTTTAGCAAAGTTCTGCATGGCTGGGGAAGACCCACATTCTGGAGCCTGTGAGGCCTCCAGGAGCTGCAGCCTGGAGACTTCTAGCTCAGTGCTGGGTTCTCCCATATTCCTCTCCCTAGCCATGTTTCCTCTGGGGGAGCAGCATGGATTTCCACCTACAAGGAAGACATCTCTTGACAGAGAGGTCCAGTGCAGAGGGTCTTGGACTTGGTGTTTAGAGTCAGTTGCAGGAGCATCTGGTTTCTTATAGGCCTGGGAAGTAGTGAGTAGCCGACCAAAAAAATAAATGCTATTGACAGCCAGGGCCCTGGAGAAGGGGCAGAAGGGACTCTGAGCTCAAGCTGGCATCCTGACTTATATTGGCTTATTGAATTTGCATGGGGTTATTGGATGTGGGACATTCTTCTCCTCCAGTCCAGGTGCTGTGGCTGGGGAGTGGGCAGGAGAATGTGTCTCAGTGACTTCTCCTCTCTCGGACAGCCCCCAAAAGCACATGTGTAGAATGCTTGCTTGGGGCCCAGTGAATGTGGGCCTCTTTGGTGCTGTAACTCACTCTCTCTTGGACAGGTAGAATTGGAAGGTCTCACCGGCCACATTGAATTCAACAGCAAAGGCCAGAGGTCCAACTACGCCTTGAAAATCTTACAGTTCACAAGGAATGGTTTTCGGCAGGTAAGCCTAGCTGCATTGCTGTGATGATGGATCCTTCCTCTGTGTTCCTGTCTTTGTCCCCAGCTCATTTCTTTAACTCCTTGCTATCAGGTATCCTCAAGAACAGCAGGCTGCATCCTGGCAGGGTCCTGCACTGCACTGATCTCCCCCTCCTGCCACTGGATGAGCCAGCATGATGCCACAGAAGGAGGGATGAAAAGGGGGACAGTGTCACTTAAGGAAGGAATTCCCAGTCCTTGTCCTCTCTTTTGGATTATTCCACTCCCTGAACCTTACCCTAACTGTGGAACCCGTGAGATTCCAGGGATCCACTGGTGAAGCAGACTGGATCCCAGGTGGGCTGAGGAGGCCCTTGGGCATTGGAGTAGAGGGCCCATTCTGTCCTGTCAGCTCTTCTCTGGCCAAACCACAGCCCCACCTCATGCCAATCACCTGCTCCTCTCCCGTCTGCTACCTGTCTGCTCCCATTATCTCAGGGATGCTTTGTCTTTCATGGCTCCTCTCAAGTTCCTACTCCTGTTCTCATTCTCCTCTGTTAACCTTTTATCTCTTCTTGGATCCTGTTCCATCAGAGGAATCGGGGATTCTGACAGCCATTCTGAGTCTCTCAGGTCTCACATCCTCCCAACCACCCTAATAATCAACTTCCTTTCTAGGAGTCCTTCTCCAATGGCAGAAAAGGCAGAAATGGGGAGGCAGGTGCTAATCACAGCAGGAAACAGGCATGTTAAAGAGCCTCCTGACTCTGAGTGGCTGAACCAGGGAATGCTCCCTGCAGGGCTTGCAGAGTCCAGGTGCCCTTTCCAGCACATGAGGAAGAATTGTCATCTTCATATCGCCATTACCATCATAATTATGACTACTTTCACTTAATAAGCACTTAATATGGGCCTTATACCGTACAGGTATACCGGCATTTACCAATTTAACCTTATAAAACAGGTGCATTTGGTTAATGCTCTCACTATACATGAGAAAACTGAGGCTCAGGGAGATTGATTGTCTTGTCCTCAATTAACACCACTGGACACATGAGAGCTGGTTTTGGACCCATCCGTACCGCCCTGGTAGATTCCACATTTTAACCATTATGGCAAACTATGCATCAGCATCACTTTGGTAATGGATACAAATGCAAATTCTTAGGCCCACAAGAGTCTAGTTGGGTTGCCTAGGATAGGGCCCAGAATGCACTCGGCTTCTAGGTTTGTCCTGATGGAAGCCTACACCACAGAGGCCCATCACATCTGCCTCCCATGCTCTGCGCTCAGGTCTGAATGTCCTCCTCAGCCCTCCTCATGTGTCCAGTGTGGTTCCTTGTGGAAGGGCAATGATTAGGACCCTTTTTGTAAAGTCACCCTCCTTGGAAGACAATAAGGGAAAGGGAAAGAGTCCCAGATGGAGGGAGATGGCCCCAACCCTGGTACTGATTCTGTCATCAGCTCTTCACAGCTCCAAGCTGCGGCTATGTGGTATTTAAGAAACAACCATAGTTTTTCATATCTTCTTAAATGGGCACAAGGTCAGGCAGGCAGCTAGAAACTATGGGGATGGAATATCACAAATGGTTATTTCATTGATCTAACCAATCATTTATTGAGCATATACTATGTGTCAGGCACTGTGATGGCCCTGAGGGAAACAAAGCTGAAAGAGACAGTCCCTGTATCAAGAAAGAGCTCACGGTCTGGTGAGCAAGAGTGACACAGGAAAAAATAACTTCAATTTTGGGTTATTAAACTTAAATCATGCCCTCAGGCTCATCAGTCCCTGAATAAGTAAGCTGCCAGCCCGTGGGAAATCGTCAGGCAGGCTTCTCCCTGAGCTCTGATAGGCTTGGGAGATGTGGAATGAAGACCATTCCTCCATTCTTTCGAGAAGTGCGTGGTGAGCACCTTCTTTGTGCTGGCCTGCCTGCTGGATACAGGATTTTAACATGGAGGAAGTGCTTTGTGGAGCATGTATTCTAGTAGGGGGCAGATGACAGGCAAGCAAACACATAAACAGTGCAGGTCAGTAGTAATAAGTGCTCCAGTGAAGACTGCAACGGGGTAAGGGAGGGGAGGGGGCAGGAGGAGAACAAAGGTTTGGAAGGGCAGGGAGAACGTCCTGCTCACACCAGCCCCAGACCCACCCAGAGAAGCCCCACCCAGGCATTGAAAAATTCCTCTTGGACCTCAGTCCTGCTCTAGGAGTGACCCTGGAAAGAACACACTTCCAGCACCCCTCAAAGGACAACTGCAGTGGCCCTGGTCCTGCCCTCCACTTGAAAGACTGCTGACTCGGCTCAGTCTCTCTTCACCTTAGTTGTGCTTCTACATTTGCTGCCACTCAGACGCACTTCCGCCAGCTGGGAAGCCACAAGTTTGCCTGAATCATTAAGAATCGGCCTCATCATGTTGGGTATGTTGGTGTATGCCTGTGACTCTGGAGGCTGAGGCAGGAGGCTGACCCATTTGAGGTCCACCTCAGCAATTAAGTGAGACCTTGTCTCAATATAAAAGAAAAAGGGTTGAGTATGTGGTTCAGTGATAGAGTACTTGTGTAGCATGTGCTAGGTCCTATGTTCAAGCCCCAGTACTCCCCCACATAAGAATCAGCATCATTAGCCACCAACACCCACTCTGCAGCCCCCAGCCTAGAAAGAGCCTTTGCCCTGAGGCTTACTACCCTTCAACGGCAGCTCCCAGTAGCCCCACAGGAACCTACAGCTATAGATTTTAATTAGTAAAATGAGAATTTGCTGTTTAACTTGCACCTAGATGGAAGATTGGAATGCGGGTGATCCACAGGTTACCCTTTGGCAAATCCTTCCTTAGAGTTAAATTCCTGTTTGACCTCCCTACACCTCACCCATCCTTTTGAGGTAATCTGCCACACAAGTGACCATTAAAGAGGATAATGTTTTTGACCTTCGGCTGTCTCAAGGGATGCACTCTGGACTGGACTTATAAAGTGGTTGGTGAGAATCCTCTTGATGACCTATTTTTTTCTTCAGCAAATCTGATGACTATCCTGCTGCTTCTCTCTGATTCAGGTACCAAGTGGATACTGTACTCAATGTGTCATGGGCACAGATGTAGCTTCACAGCACTGGTCCCCAGGTCCAATCCCAATCACCACCCAGTCTTTACCTCTTGACAGGTGTCCTTCCCCAGCTTATTGCAGGATGAAGAAATGGTTTAGGAAGTGATAATGAATTGTGCTTCTCTTCCAGGGTGGAAGGAAGGAATGTCAGCATCTTTGCTCTAACAGCCTCTCAATTCCATCCAAGGTGATGCTGGTAGGGGATGGGGAAGTGACATGGGGCAAAGAAAACATCTTTTGCATGCCAGACACCACATGCACACTTTGCACAGATCACTTCCAGTCTTGAGAACAACCCTTCAAAGTAGACCAACTCCCATTTCAACAATAAGAAAGCTCAAGCTCGGGGAGGGTAGGACAGTTGGCCCGTGTCCTGCCATGGGCTAGGACTTGGGCATACTGAAATCTACATTTGGGTTTGTCCAGCTCCAAAGCCCATGCCCTTGACTCTTGCACACTTGGCTTTTCCTTACTTCCCCGGAATCCCCAAATCCCCAAATCAGAACCCCTCCTCCAGGTCTACTGCAAACCAGGAGGGTTCCTGGCTCTGATGACTTGCTGGGCTGGGTCTTCTTTAGTACTGGCATCTTCTTATTTGGATCTAGTTTTATTCTTTCTTTTCCCGTCTGGGCAAGTGACTATTAAGAGCTGGTTTTGATTATTTAGAAAGCACCACGCAGGGACCCAGTGGGTTGTAATTGGTAAAATGTCTGAACCAAATACCATAGTCCCTGCCAGTGGCTGATTAAAGGATTATTACCATTTTAAAAATAGTCTTTCAGCATTCAAGGTTATTTTTTACTATTTAAAAAATTACTATTTTGATTCAGCTCAGAGAACATTTCCCATCTTGGGACTCTGGGGAGAGTGGAGCATGTTTGGGGGACACATTCCCTGTGGTGTTTGCAGGTAACATTCTGAACCTGGACCATCTCCTGATTTTGTATTTGTGGGCATAGAAGTTGATAGTGTTGCCTTAGTCTGTCCTCCATTTCTGCCTGTGTAAGACCCCCATTCTCATCCCATGCTCCCCCCTTTCTTTCCCCAGAAGGCATCCTGGGTAATATCAGCACAGCATAGTCCCCTTCCTGATCTGGAAGAAGTCTTTTTTGAAAGAGAGTAGAGAAAAAAGAAGTACAGTGTTAGAAGGCCCTTAATTTCCTCATTTAACTTGGTCTAAAGATCAGACATTCTTAGCCCCTGAGCGACTTACTCAGTGCTGTAATCGCAGGAGCACACCTTTCATCCAAGCCATCCAAAATGGCTTAACAGGCTCTAATTAAGCCTGTGGGGTTTGACATCCATAGCTAAATATGTGGATCTACTCTTCTGTATTGGTTCCCTGTGTACCAGGAGGTGGGTACCTTGGTTTTCTTCCCATGTGCAGTGAAGATGGTAACCTGTCCACATCTGGATTCACATCTGGCCTGACTGAACCCAAGGATTATTGGAACTGAATTCCCGTGGCTCTCTCCTGCCTGCCTATGGTTATGTGGAAAGCTGGCTCGAATGATACAATAATAATAGCTGGCATTTATTGTCGCCTCCGTGAGGTACCATGCTGAGTAGTGTACATACATATTTAAATTTTTGCGTCCTTTTATCAAACCTGCATGAAAGCTATTCTCTCATCTTGTAGGTGAAAAAAAATACTGAGGCAGAGAGATAAAGAAATGTATCCATATTCATATACTCAGTAAGTGCCAGACTCAAGAACTGAATTTGGGTCTTACTTCTTCAAAGCCCAAGGTACTTTACAACTGAAGTATACCCCCAGCCCTTTCAATTTTATTTTGAGGCAGGGAGGCTTCTCAATGAAACTTTCAGATCAATGCAAAAATGTTCTGTGTTGTGTGCCTGAGAAAGACAGCCCCCAACCTCTCTGTAAGCATGTTTTGGGCTGGAGAATTCACCATCTCTTCAGGGCCACGTTCCAGAGTCTTCCAGGCACTGGGTCAAACTCTACTTCCCAATTCCACCTTCTAGAACATCCCAGAAAATCTTCTTCCTCTTTCTTACCAGCTGTCAGATGTATAAAAACAGTTTGATTTTTACGTCATTCATTCATTCCTTCATTCCTGAATTTAGCCTAAAATTTTTTAGCATTTACTCTTTGTCAAAGGCTGGGAATGCAGGAAAATGAGTCACAATCTATTTAAGAGCTCATGATCTCTGGGGAAGGCAGGACTTGCAGCCAACGGTGACTGTACAGGGTTCTGATCATGCCCCTCTTATTCTTCTCCTTGAGCAGCAGCCTGCGCCCATGCCCAGCATGCCATGTCTTACAAAGCTCTCACCATGGATGGTTTTTGGTTTGTCTACTTCTCTATCAAGATGCAAAGCTCCAGATGGGCATGCAGGGCCCCAAACTGAGACTGTGGGACTGTCAGTCACCTCAAACTCAACGCTCAATTTCTAGTTGCTGAATTAGCTTGCTTACTGAAATTTGTTTTCAATTTCTTTCTGAACTCTGGGCAGTAGGGTCAATTAATTATTCTGCTTGCCATCCTCCCCACCAAATTTTTTTTTTTCACATGGACTTTTCATGAAAACTAGACCTGAGACACTCTGTCCTTGGACCACTGATCCCTTTGACTATCTTCCTATAGAGATGGAGAGACTGGCAGGGATGGCTAGAAGAAGGCAAGTAAAATGTCTTATAAATCAATTGCCTATTTTGTTTTCCAAAACAGATATCTCAGCTTTCAAGGGGTCAGTCTCTGGAGTGATTTGAGTGTGGTTTTTTCAGAGGCAGGAGGATAGCTTATCTGAATCACACCTCCAAGCCAGGAACTTGGGGATCTAAGGTCCTCTTTAAAAGGTTCTGGGAATCTGAATCCAACTTCCTGAAGGTCCCCATCATTGCTGCAAGGGTAGCCTGCAGGTCTTTAATCTCCCCTGATGCCATCTTGCTGGACAGCAGCCCACAGGGGCTGGTCTGCCCCTTTCCCTGGGAGTCTAGGATCCTCCAGTCTGGCAGTGGCAGAGTTTGCTTTGCAGCACTCCTGAGGGGCACAAAAGCAGCTGCTTTTCTTATTACAGCCCTCTGCAGTGGGACCACCAGGAAATGCTTCTGTTATTCTGAAGGCAATTTGAGCAAACCTGTTTGTGGGATCCATTCCTGTGTTCCCCATCTTCTGACCCCTTCCCCCCACTTCAAAGGCAATCAAACATAGAACGACAGAAAACCACAAAACACCCATCTTGGGAGAATTTGCGCTGATTCATCCCTCACACAACACTGGAGGAACAGTGAGGAGGGTGTCACCTCCATAGAGAAGTTCCACCCGTCATCTGTGCCCTTGCTCCCAGCCCTCTTATTATGAGCCACCTCCATGACAGCATCAGTCCCTTCTGCACTAACAGCCACCAAGGCTCACACAGGTTGCCAGTGGGGGAGATAGCTCTGAGAAGGCCCTGATTGCCACCGTCTAATGCATTTTCAATTTGAGGAAGGAGTTTACCATAAATATGCAGATCCTTTGAAGCTGCCTTGCTGGGACCTGGCTCTGAGCGCTGGGGTGGGGGTTTGATTGCTGCAAATGAGCAGCCTCAGACTGCCAGCTCCCCAGTGGGGGACAGACCTGTGAGAGTGGGCCAGCTGGGGAGACTGCTTGGCCTGCCATCCCCCAGGGCCAGCCTGAGCAGCTTTGCCTTTGATGAGGAAATGGAGAGGCAGCAGATCAGGGTGAGGGAGGATGGTTTGGGGGCTGCTTTGAAGGTGACTGAGAAGTCACCTATTTCTTCTTTTTAATTAAGGAGCTGGGAGAAGGGGAATTGACACGAAGTTTAAAATAGTTGACACCATCTCTCAGAATGTCATAAATTCTCAGAGCTGGAGGTCAGTGAGGTCATCTTGCCCACCAGAGAATGCATATGTGAACGCCTCATTCCTGGGATTAAAACCCCTGCTTTCAGGGTGAAATGTGCAGTGTCCTGCTTACCTTTGAGCCTCCTCTTCTGCCCTCCCCACTCCCACGCTGTCTCAGTGATCCTAGATGATGGTTGCGTTGGACACACCAGGCTGTCTCATGGTTCACTCCTGCACACTGTGCCCACCCATTTTGCACCTGGCCACTCCTCCTCCAGCCCTCTGCTCAGAAAGTCTTCAAAAGCAATCAAACATAGAACGACAGAAAACCACAAAACACCCATCTTGGGAGAATTTGCACTGATTCATCCCTCACACAACACTGGAGGAACAGTGAGGAGGGTGTCACCTCCATAGAGAGGTTCCACCCGTCATCTGTGCCCTTGCTCCCAGCCCTCTTATTATGACACCCCAGCAAACACGGGTGAAGTGCTCTGTTTGATGTCCCCTGTGCCTGCCTATGCTGAAGCACCCTCACACCACTGTCATTCTGGGTCTGGGGACCCTTGCAGTGTAAACCAGCGCTGCCCTGCTGGAGTGGGTGCAGCAGTGAGCAGGCTGGGCTGTGCAGAGTCTCACTGGGTCATGGGGCGGTGTGCACACAGCCTGTGCTTTCCAGGTCGTAAGGAGCTTGTAGCCAACAGGGACAGTGGAGCCCCAGGACCTGAGGGTTTCAGAGACTTCTAAAGCCAGGGCTCCCCAACTTGTTCAAGAGAGATTTCATGTGCCAAGCCTCCCTGCTGGCAACTGGTATTTTAAAAAATTGAAATGAGAGGTCCCTTGAATCACTGATATATTTCTCTCTCTTTTTATTTTCTTCCTCTGAGAGCAGTGCTCGTCTGGTTCTTTCAAAGACTTCTTGATCTTCTCTTGCAAGAATCTGGCTATCTTGGTACCTTGGGGATGGCCAATGGTCAAGGGCAGAAGAGCTGACTTTGGAAGGGTGTATGTAACCTGAAGGACTTTCTCTCTCCTCTGGCCTCCCTAGTCTCCTGGTTCTTTGTCCCAGAGCATGGGAACTTTCTGTTTATCAGCTTTGATGGAAAATTCACTGACTGCAGAAACTTATTCACACATCAGCCGGTAAACAAATTAGAGCTGCTTAAATTTTTGAACAGGGGGCTGCTTTTGGGCAGAGGAGCAGGATTCTAAAGTGCTGCATTTTAAATATATTTCTTGTAATGTGCCCGATCACGCTTCTGCCTGAGATCAGCCTGGGGAAGTTTGCCAGTTCCCAGCGACTCCTTTCCATGCCTCTTCAGCCAGCTCATCCCTGGGGGAGCTGGACGAGGGCGACCTGCTAATTCTGTCTCTGGAAGCAGCCTATAGCAGCCAGTTCAAAAGAGAAGTGGGGCAGACCTCTGGCCAGAGGTTGAGAGCTGCAGGCAGGCCAAGCATCCACCTTCTGGGAGGATGAGGAGTGTGGCAGGGGCAGGCAGTGTGGCTTAGTGGGAAGAACCTAGGTTTTAGCAGCAGAGGGCTCAGGGCTGAGCCCCCGCTCTCAGTTTCTGACATTTGGTTCCTAAATTTTCTCCTCAGTAAAATAGACATGATGATCATAATAATATCTGCTTCATGTGCATCATAAAATTATTGAGCACAAAATGGAACATTGTTTATAGCTGTGCTTTGAGGATTCTACTATATTGTGCAAATTTTAGTTCTGTTGTCTCACATGGAGATGTCTATCTATATATCGCTCAATCTTTGTTTGCAATATTCCTGAAATCTTGCTTGTAGCCTGCCGCACGGCACAGAGGACAAAGCTGGGGTGAGTGAGGCTTTCAGGTCACTCTGGCTGCAACACACAGCCCTGGAAGAGGACTGCAAGGACCAGCCCATGCCAGCCCATGCTTGGCGGAAATCTGTTCCACCAAGTGGCCCCTCCCTGCTTCGAGAAGGTTCCTGTGGCCTCCTTTCTGCCCTCCCTTTCTCTTTCTCCATCCTTAATCTTTGTCCTTTCTACCTCTGTCTGTTCCTCCACTCCCTGACATTAAGTTCCACCTTTCAGTGACTCTGGGTGGGTGTGAAGACAAGAGAACTGGAACTATGGCAACTCCTAGGAGAGGCCACGGCACATCAAGAACCTGCCTAGCATGGCACTACTCACACAAGAGCAGCTGACACTCTGAACTAGAAATTCCCCATCTTCCCAGAGTGCAGGGCACAGTGAGGCCCAGATATATGCTCCTCACTGCCCTACCACAGCCTGCATCCAGCGAGGGCCAGGGACCAGCCATACTCAGCCCATCAGTGAGAGCTCAGAAACTGCACCCTCCCTGGCCCTCCAGCATTCTCCTGACTTTAGCATCCTCCCTGCCTTCCTGAAGGACAGGGAATGATCAACTTCCCTCAGCCTCAATGCTTCATTAAAGTCATGAGTTCAATTGGCACCTGCCACTCGGAGCGGAGCTCAAAGTTGTGCGATTAGTATAACTGCTTTCCCAAGATACTTCTCACTTGGTGAGTTGAACAAATGAAGCCAGGCGTGCCTTGACTGAGTCATGTTCTTTGGCAGTAATTTTCTTACAAGATGAAAAATCTCCAGCATGCCCAAGCTCCCTGACAAATTCTTTCCTCGGCAGCTAATTTGAAATATCTTCAGTCTTCTGGGAGGTGGGAGAGAGAAGGGCAGATGAGTCTTCCTATTTGCAGACTCTGCCATGCCCTCACCACCTGTCAGTATGAGGAAGGCCAACTGGATCATCCCCCAAATACTTAAGAGTCTGAGAGTTTTGACTATAGAAAAAAAAAGAGGGCTTTGGGGTGTTGGCAAAAGAAATTATTAAACTTGCTTAGTGCATCTGTCCCAAAAGGAAAGAGATCTGAGCATCCTTCCTGCCCTTCTCTGGGGAGCTTAACTTCTGAAATCCTGAACTAGGTGGGGAATTCATTAAATCCACAGGAGCATCATTGAAGGGTGGCATTTGTAGTCAGGCCCAACAGAGGTGGCCCAAGCTCCACTCCTGCCCAAGGTGATATTTATCTGTCACTAGAGAATAGTCAGTGTGGGTTTATTGTCTTTGGCAGTAACAATGGTGACTAAATTCTGCATCACCTCCCAGAGGCTGGAGTTAGGGATGGAAGTCTGAGCACTTCTTGGCAGAAGGCAAACATTCAAGTGCAGAAAAATACAATTGATTCTCATTATTTGTGGGTTCCATATTTGCAAATTTGATTTGATAAAATCTTTGTGCAAGCCCCAAAACAATATTCACAGCTTTTTTTTTTTGTAGACATGCATAAAGCAGCAAAACATTTGAGTCACCTGATGTACATGTCTCTGGCTGACATTGAACAAAAAGAGGTCCTGCCTTCTTGTTTCAGCTCTCTTACTGTAAAGAAGCATCTTTCCACAGTGCCATAGCTTTGGCATTTTTGTGCTATTTTCCCTTCCTAGTAATTTTTCTGTTTAACTTCCAATCATACTGTTCAAGTGCTGTCTGGTGTTCCTAAACACACAAAGACTGGAATGTGCCTTATAGAGGAAATCCATGTTCAGAAAGCTTTGGGCATGAATTGTGGTGCTGATGTTCAATGGTAATGAATCAGCATTATATATTAAGTAAGGTGTCTGGAAACAAATGCACGTAAACTGAGGTCATATTTTGAAATTATATATAATATACCACACATTATATATATTATATCCTGGCTGATGAAAATGTGACTGGGGCTCATAGGAACCAAGTGCTTATTTCCCCTAGGAGCAGAGGTTCAGTGTTCCCTAATTCAGTGTATGCAGCAGGCTTTATAGATCAGAACTACGGTGAATAACAAGAACTCTAATGAGATTCAGCCAGGAGAGGAGACGGGCAGAAGCAAACTTAGGAGTAGCTAAAGTTTCCCTGCGTTGCCTTCTCTCTCTGCATTCCCTGCTCCCATATTCCTGCAGTCCTGTTTTCTTAACAATGTCCAAACACCTCATCTTCCTCTGTTGCTTGCCTTCCTCCTGGTTCCCCTCAAGTAGAAGTCAAACCTAGCTTCTACATTTCTGGGGCCAAACAGAATAATGAAGTTCCTCTAGCCCAGTTCTTCGATTGGCTGCTTAGATTCTTGCAAATGCATCTTTATGAAAGAGTCCGTGATTGAATGCCTCCAGTGTCAGGGGACTCACTACCTATAGGGACAGCATATTTCATCTTGGAATACTTTTATTTCTAGAAAATTCTTCCATCTGTCAGGCAGACATCTTTCTTTCTCTTGTTCTTGTCCTTGGTTCCAATTCTTGGGTCCACACATCAGTTCCATCCTTCTCCTGACTGCCCCACTTCATGGGGCTCAGAGAGGACTCTTTTATAGCAGATTGGAGAAGGGTCTTCCTTGTGTCCCTTGTGTGGGCATCCACCTACTTCAGCTTCATGCCTCCTGGGGCCTCTTGGTGTCACCCCTTTTAGGCCTGTCTCTTCAGGCTCTGCCCCAAAGCACTTTGAAAATTATACCACATTATAAATATACCCAGCACTTCCAGGAATTTCTCTTCGAGCTGGAAGGGAAGCTATCTTATATCCTTCTCTTACAGGTACAATAAGTAAAGACTAAAGAGAAGTGACTTGCCCAAGGGAATTTCATAATTCAATCCAATAGATGTTTATTGAGCATCATTATGGCCAGGCACCAACCTGTGAGCTGGAGACACAAAGGGGAATTTATTCACGTAGTCACCAAATGTGGAGTGAGTGCTGATTCCACGCTAGACATTGGGGATATAATGGGGAATAGATGGAGTCTTGTCACTCATGGGATGAATTTTCTAGTGGGGGAGATGGGCTGGAAGCAAATAATTACATAAATAGTTGTATGACTACAAGTGGGATGAGTGCTACCAAGGAGTGACCCAGAGAAATACATGAGTCCCTGCGGGGGGGACCTGAGTGAGTCAGAAGGGCCTCCCAAGGGGGTGAGATTCAGGCTGAAGCTCTGGAATCCAGGAATGTGAGGAAGCCAGACAAGGGCCTCCCCAGGCATAGGGGTTGACCACAGAGCCAGGTCAGGAATTCAGAGCTCCTGATGCTTTACTTTTCCACGGGATTCCTCTTTCCCTTTCCTTAAGCTTTATTAAAATATTCTCTTGTAAATATGGAAGTCAAAATCAAAGGCAAGGAAACTCAAAGGAATGTGGAATCTGAGGCAGAAGATGCTCATGGCAGACACCAATGGATAAAGAATGATTCCAATATTTACTAAATGATTAACCATATATCCACAGCCCAGGAACATTCATATCTTGGGGGAAGGGTAGCATAGGAATCCTGTCCAGGTTTGAACCCCCCTTGGTCTCAGTTTTCTTATCTGTAAAATGGAAATGAGAGCAGTACCTGCCTAAAAGTGTGGGTGGAGAGATTAAATGAGATAACAGATATAAAACATCTAGTTTAGTGCTTGGCATCCAGTAAATGTTCAAAAGTATTAGCTTGTATAATTTTCTCACAGTTATCCTATAGTTACAACAATTGACCAAAACTAGTTCATTGATGCTGAAAATATACTTGCTGAGCATCAGTTATGTTGCAGATACTCTGGGATGAACAGTAGCATGTGCAAATCCCTTATGCCGGGGCTTTCGTGCTCTAAGCATGATATGCAGTTCAAGAGGGGGCACAACCTCCACCTCTGTGCAACTGCAACCAAACTGATAAAACAACAGTTACCTCTGCTACACACATTCAACTCCATTCTCCATATAGATTTCATTTTAAAAATGCAGGTCTTAGGGCTGGGGATATAGCTCAGTTGGTAGAGTGCTGGCCTTGCGAGCACAAGGCTGTGGGTTCAATCCCCAGCACCGCAAAAGCAAAACAAAACAAAACAAAACAAAAAAACCCCCAAAAAACCATGCAGATCTTGACCAACTGAATTGATTTCATAATCCATGAATGGGTTGCAATGCACAATTTAACAGAACAGTGCCTTAGACCAATTGGGTCAAATGCTTAATAAAGCCCAGGTAGAGTTTATTTGATGTGGAATCTTCCCAGCTGTCCCTGGACTTTTTTTTTGATCCCTTACTTTTGGCATTTGTCATTGCTGTCCTATGATGCTAAATTTGCACAGCATTCTGCACTCATTCACATATGTGATGGCTCCTCTGACTTCACCTTCAGCAACTCCTCTTGTTCCCCAGAGCACCCTTCAGCACTCAAGTGCTAGCTCATGACTCAGTCTCCCATGTGAACTAGACCCCTGTGATGAGATAGTAGATTTAAATTCAGTAAACATTTACTCCTTCATGCCAGGGTGTTCACTATGGAGGCTGATATTACACATTTTTTTAGTAGGTCTTATATCAGTATAGACCACTACTGTGGAGACTCTGGAATACTAACTCAATCTCCATTCATTCTTGGGATCTCTAGCCACAGTGTTTTGCCCCTAGACGTCACTTTCCTGCCCAGATGTCAAAACCAGTTCTTTGAACTCAAAGAGACTAACATATTATCATAGGCATCCTTCCTAATGAAAACTTCAACTTACAACACTGATTCTGAGATTAAAACAAAAGATAAAATACAAGACATTGGTTATGATTCATCCAACTTTGCATGCCCCTAGAGAAGAAGAAACTGGAACGGAAAGAACTTGCGTTTGGATAGGCCTTTAAACTTTTGTCATGTCTGTGATTGCGTCAGAGGATCCCAATAAGGAGAGAAGGGAAATGAGATTATTCTTACCTTATAAGTAGCAAGATTGACTTCCTGGGGCCAAATGGTAAGTGCAGACATGGTGGAACCTGAACCCAGATGTCCTGACTTCTGATCATTTGCATTTGTACTAGATGCCAGTAGTTCTGCTGTCTTATATTCCCCTGGCTTATTATGGCTCATTAGAAGCCATTGTGTTTATTATCTTGGTTGCTTATAAACAATACTCTACTATGTTGTATCAGTCAACTTTCCATGACTATAACCAATGCTCTAGATGATCTACTTTTAAAGAAAAGAGGCTTATTTTGGCTCATAGTTTGGGGGTTCCAGTCCATGGTTGGTTGGCCCTATTGCTTTGGGCCTGGGTGGCACATCATGGGGAAGAATGTGTGGTAGAGCAAAGCTATTGGCCTTATTATGGCCATGGCTGGAAAGCAGAAGGAGAGTCAGGATGGGTGGTGTCCCTCTATCCTCTTCAAGTGCATGTCCTCAATGGCCTGAAGGCCTCCCACTAGGCCCTACCTCTTAAAGTTTCTACCACCTCCCAAGGGTGCCAAGCTGAAGAGCAATTCTTTAATACCTGGGTCTTTGGGGGATATTCCAAAATATCCGGGTCTGGGGGACTGAACCGTAGGATATGTGTAAATTTCATTTATTCCCATTTTAGATATGTAAAGTTTCAGAGATGGCTTAAGTAACTTACCCAAGGTCATGCAGCTTATGCATAGCATAGAAGAAAATAAAATATGGGTTTTCCAGTGCCCTATGCATCCCCTTGTTCCATGCTCCTAAGCAGCCACCCTGGGCCTTGGCCAGGGTCATTCATGTGGTTCCTTTCATCTGGCTCCATTCAGAACTGCATCCTCCAAGAAACAAGTTCATGATGATCAGGAATGTGTGTGGGAAGGTGCAGGTCTCAAGGTCGAGATAATCTACATCTGCTCCAACTCAAATAGATGGCATAGTAGTGAATAGCATCTGAGTTCAAATCCTGGCTTAAACCCCTATCAACTGTGTGATCCTCAGCAGGTTACCTGACATCTCTGAGTCTCAATTTCATTCATTCATTAATCAAAGCTTGTATTAAAGTACCTATACTAAGCATTGTAACTGTTGTCTGAAGTACCTATATTACACCTGCATCTCTCAGGTGGGAATAATAACAGGGTTGTTATGCAGAATTAGGAAAATTTATGTAAGCATACCACATGGCCCAGTGTCTACCAAGCAAAGCAGATCAATAGGTGTTTGCAGAATCTGACTCTGGAGCAGGACTTAGCCTGCCTTGGAGTTATGTCAGCTTCCCTAGAAGAGGCTGGGTCCCTGCAGCACCGAGTGCAAAGAACAATCATCTAAATGTACATAAAATGTCAAATGTTATGGCATAGTATGCACACCCGTGGATCAGCAGGGATGGGGGAAATCCCTTGGTGCTTTAAAAATGAATCTCTTTTAACCTACTTGACAGAGAACAAAGTGGCAAAATGACAACCCTGGGTGTTTCTAGGCAGGAGGGAGAGGACCATGAGCCAGGAGGATTCCCAGTGTTCTCCATCAGTGGCAGGGCCTTCAAGTTCCAGGGACAACAATCAGGCAAGTCCCTGGACCTCCTGCAGGAGAGGGCCTGAGGGCTCATTGTGACAGGAGGAAAGGAGGCTAAGACACAGAGGGTCAGGTCAGTTCTGCCAAAGTGCCGGGCACTGCACTGAGCCTGTTCCCATCATTGTCTTGATTCTGTAACAAAATAGCACAGTGGTTAGGACCACATGCTCTGGGGATGGAGAAAGCATGAATTCCCATTCTGAAATTGAGGCGCGTGTAACATTAAATTACCTAACCTCACTTGGAAAAGGGAATTTTTAAATCTGCAAGAGCAGTATAAAAAGATCTATCTCTTAGAGATGTGCTGAGCATTAAACAAGATCTGCAAAGTTCCTGGTGTATTTGTGCAACTAGATTTTATTGTGCATCTATGATAATAAGTGAGGCACTATGCCAGGCTCTAGGGATTAAAGGGCAGCCCAAACCAGCCACAAGGCCAGCTTTCAGGAAGCTCATCATACAGCAAGGAGGACAGAAAGTAACTGATAGCACATTAACAAATAGTCTGAAGGAAAAGAATGTGGTTCTAGAGAAACTTGACTATAGGAGACAAGGAAAGGCTTCCTGGGGGAAGTGACCTTTGAGGCCTGAAGGAGCCATAAGAGAAAACTAGACCAGGGTGGGCAAACTCTTCCTATGAAGGTCCAGACAGTAGGTATTTAGTCTTTCCAGGCCTCACAGCCTCTGTTGCGATTCTGCTGTCACAAATGAAAGAAGATAGGACATAGATGGGGGGGGGTGTGGCTTTGTTCCAACACAACAGGCAGTGGGGCAGATTTGGCCTATAGCCTATGGTTTGCCATCCCTTAAATGAGCTAAAAGAGGGCTAGGGGTAGGGGGTCATGACAGGAGAGTTCCAGACAGGGAGTGGCATGCACACCCTGATAGGTCGGAGCTTGTTGCGCTTGAACATGTGAAGAAGGAGGTGCAACTAGAGCCAATCCCATGAGGTGAGGGTGGAGAGCCAGTGGAGAGCAGGGCTTGTAGGCTGTGGTAAGAATTTAGGGTCTCTACCCTTCAACCAAAATGGGAAATGTAAACGGGCATGTAAACAGAAGCTGGTGTGATTGCAGGGGAGATTTCACAGTGCTGGCTGGATGCTACCTTGTGAAAAACAGAAAGGGGGGGGGGTCAAAGCAGTTATGGCCTACAGCACATTAAGCGGGAACTTGGATGAGGTTGGAGACTGGGGAAGGATGAGGCTGGGGGAAATAACCCACTTTCTCAGGGTCACCTAACCCTGTGATCACACTGTCAGATATCAGTGCAGTTCTCCTGACCCCAGGTCACACACTGCCCCCTCACAGGGAAGTAACAGGGGATGCCAGTGGTCAGGCGTCCTGGAGCACTTCCTATAGAGACCAACTTGCTTTTGCTGACCTGTGGTCATGGGGCAGACCAAATCCAGGTATCAGACACTAATTCAGTTGTACAGATGTCACCTTTCAAAGGCCTAGAGAGCTCCTATCAAGTCAGGGAGCCCACTCCCTGACCTATTGACGCCTATCTAAGTTTCCCTTCCGGCAGATTCTTTCAAGTTTGGTCCCTGGCTACTCCACCCAGGGGACTTAAACACAGCTCTTGGAAGAATAGTGGATCAGAGATAGCTGTCCTACTGGAAGCAAGAAGTGACAGCTCAGAGAGAGAAAAGAAACCAACACAATGAAAAGCAGACAGATTAACTTATAAAAGCACAAAATGCAGGCAAGTGGCCCTGCCATTATAGTCACCCTGGAGCAACACTCTATCACCACACAGTGTAAAAACTGGCTTCCCAATGATAACAATGCATACTAAGGTAAAGATACCCACTCTGTTTAAGAGGACAGAGGAACATGTTCCTTTAGAAAGGATTTTTGAAAATAATGGTTTTGAATACATAATTAAGATCTCCAAAATTTAGTGCTCAAAGGTGCAAGATTATTATTAATTTATATAGATCTGTGTCCCCTGGTAACGTTGGGTAAATGGTGCTTTCTATGCACATATAAGCACATCCCTTACCAGTTATATTTACCTAAATTTTCATATTTGACTAAGCACTCCGATCATGTTTCTCCTAATAGCATTAGCATCAGTAGTTAGAAGGAATACACATTTGTTTTAAATATTGTGATTCCAGTGAAGCAGCACCTTGGCCTGTTTTGAATGCTATTTTTTCTACTTGCCAGCTCTGTGACTTGGCTAAGTTGTTAACTTATCTGGACTTGACTTTCCTTACTGATAAAGTAGGGCAGCAGTGAGACTAGTATCCACAAACTTCTAGTGCCCAGCCCAGAGCCTGTCTGCCTGGTGGGCCCCAGCATCCACCAGAGCCAGCTTGCCCCACTGGAAGAGCCTGTTGTGCATGTCCTGTTGTGCATGTCTTCCCAGCTCTGTGTTGTGAAACATCATGTCGGCCTTGGGAGTGTTTGCATCATAGAAATTGGCAGATGCTATAAACCAGGGCCTCTTTTCCAGGAGAGCGAGTTTTTAAACATTCCCTAGCCCACCATGGATGGGTACTCAGTTACTACTAATCTCTACACGCTAGCCTTTTCCTGTGATCCTGTTTGTCCTCTGAGTTCTCTTTCTGCCCTGATGTGCTACAACTAGCATCAGAGCCACCTGGAGGGCCTGCTACAACACAGGTTGCTGGACCCTACCCAGGCAGTGTCTGATTTAGTCCATTCAGGGTGGGACTGACGAACCTGCATCTCTAATGCCAATACATCTGGTCTGGACACCAAACTTGGAGACACTGGCCTAATCTAATAAACCAAGACCCCAGAGCAAGCCCTTTGGAAGACACAGAAGAGACTGCATCTTCTGTCTCAGGCAGTGGCATGACAATGAGGACTGACCTAGTACATCACACACATGCTATCTCCTTTAATCTTCTTAAGAACCTCTTAAGGCAGAAATTACTATTTTAATCCCCACTGTATAGAGGGGGAAAACAAGGCTCAGAGGGATTCAGTAACTTAGGTGAGGTCACATGGCTTATAAGCTGGGAAGCCGAGTTAGACCCAGGTCCTCCAACTCTGGGTCATCACCTGGTGCCACAGGTTGTACCGTGCTCAAGTGTGGGTAAGACTAAAATGCGACCTGAGCTCCATGTGCCCAGGTGGGCACTAGCAGGGTCACCTTAGCCTAGAGGGCTGCTTTTTGTTTTTCTTTTTCCTGCATTAGGTTGCATTGAGGCTGGTGGTAGCCAGCCAATGCATATTCTCCTCCCTCACTATAACCTCCAGGGCCTCTAACTGGCGGGAAGGCAGAGTGAGTGGGAGAGAGAAAATACAGAGAGGGCCCAGCAGAGACGTCATCTGAAGTGAACTCAAGCCTGCATGTGGGCATGGAGACAGGCTTACAAAACAGCTGTTCCTACAGGAGGGTTTGGGGGCAGGTGTCAGCGGGTTGGAGCGAGGGGATTTGGCTGCAGACAGAGGCACAGATTGTCCATGATGAGAGAGCTGTATCTCCTGCCCACCCCTGGCACGTGTGTGGCATTGAAGGTGCCCAGTGGGTGGGGCAATTAGCCTGTATCCCAGGGCACCTGGCTCTGTCTCTCCCCTTCCTTCCCACTGTCTTTTTGCAATTAGACTGCACTGGGTAATAGCTGCCAAACCACTTTGTTGGATCTGATGAGTTTATTAATTTCTTAGGGGCTAATAGAAGAGTGGGTGGGAGATTCATTTCCTGACTGGAGCTTGGGGGCTAATTAGTCTCTTTGCCAGGTTCCCAGAGGTGAGGGGTGGGAGGGTGCATTGCTCAGCCTGTTAGATCTGGCTCTGGATAAATCATCTCTATCCTTGGTGTTTAAAGGAAACTAGCTCACTGAGTAAGACCAAAGAGGCTGGGGCTGGGGCCTCTTACAGCAGCTGCTGAGTAAGAATTGCATCCCTTGAGAACAGTGGAGGTGGGAAGGGATGTGGGGGTGGGGGGCTGAGGTCTTCCTGGCCCTGTTGGTGTGAAGTGTAGTCTTAGGGTGACAGATGGGACTCTAGAAAGTTCAATGCTGTCTCACACATCCAAATGCTGACATCCACCCCAATTATTTTTTGTTTCTTCTATCCAAATGCAGCCTTCCGAGCTTAACACACATCAGGGTCCAATTCTACCCATTTTGAAGGCAAGGAAACTGAGACTCAGAGAGGAGAATAATTCCACCTGGCTTTGTGGAGTGTCAAGATCAAGAAGAAAGCTATGAACCTGGAGTTTTTATTGGATGGTTGAGGTCCCTCAAGGCACCCCCTGGTTAGCCTAGTCTGCTCAAATGAAGGCATCCTAAGAGACAACAGCAGAAACAGGGAAGAACCCAGATTTAGGACTCAGATCAGAATTCAAGTCTGTGCTACACCTACCAGCTGGGTAATCTTGGGCAAGCCACAAAACTTCTCTGAGTTTCAGTTTCTTCATAAATAACATAGCAATACCATAAGCAAAGGGTGATGGGGAAATTCCAAAGAGGTGATAGAACTTTCTAACACAACAGTTGTCTAGAAATTGTTACCCTTTTCCCCTTCATTTGGAAATCCAGTGCATTCCTCAACCTCCTTATCCCTCCTGTGCAGAGAGAAAGGAGAAGCTCAGGCAATAGCTTGGAGTTCCTGGTCCCTTTGAGAGACCACAGGAGCTCCAGAGTTCAGAGAAGGCCTCTCCTGCCTTCTGCCCATGCCTGGTCAACAACAGCAATCTGCCAACAGGAGATGAGGACTTTCCCCTGCTTTTAAAGCCAGTCCTGGAGCAAGATGTAGGGATCTGGGCATAAGTAAGTGTGTCCTCTTTTGTTGTAAGCCACAAAGACTAGTGGGGGAGACCCACAGGGAAATGAAAATGTGCAGAATACTGAACGATTCGGGCAAGATGGCTGTTCTGGCTCCATTGGGAAAAAACATCTCGTTTTAAGAGCACAGGGCTGCGTGACCTCAGACTAGTTGGATAGATTCTCTGATTTTGGCCTGTTTCTTTATTTATAAAATGGGGCTTGCTATTTGGATATGCATGAGACACTGCTTGCAAACTAAAAGCAAATATGAGCATATACAGAACCATCCTGCCCTTGCAGAGGTGGAAAAAACTCCTACCCCTTTCCCACATAGCATCCTCTGAAAGGCACAGGTGTTTCTGGTGATCTCCCCTTTGCCACCTGAAAGGCCCATTCCTGGAGACCCTAGCTTGGAACTGGAGGCCCACGAGAGCTCCCAGCTGATGGTCCATGGTGGGCCCCAGTGGGCCCTGCCTTCCACGCTATGAAGTCAGGAAGCTAGTTCTTGCTCAATGTGCCCCTGAGCCTTCCCACCCCAGGGGATGGGGATGAAGGCCAAGGCCAAGCCAAGTCTGCATTGTTGTTGTAGCTTCTGGAAGAGAACCCAGAGCCCAGCTACATGACACCCATGGAACTCAAGAGAGAGTTTCCCAGGGAAGCTGCTGCTGGTGCTTGGAGACGCCTGAGAGGCGGCTGTGTGCATCTCCATGGGTTTGTAGCCAGCTGTCAGCTGTCTCTCTTGGCTGCCCACCTCCAATCTCAGCAGTAGAAATTTGTCAGCAGCTCCAGCTCATAGAACTATATTGGGCTTTTATATGCATATATTATATATTTACATATTATTTATACATTTGACATAGCATATATTTCTATGTTATTTACACACAGCATATATTTATATAATATATACTTAGATATATTATAAAAAGGGTTCTACTGAGAAAAACAGTCCAACAATCCACTGCTATTGAGTTTAGGCTTAGGTAACATTCTAGAATGGGGAACTAAGTAAGTTATGGGTTTTTTTCCCTAGGGGTCTTTAAGACAATGGGCATGTCAACAATAATATATTACACACCTAAAAATTTATTAAGCAGTTAGAGCTCATAATCGTTTTTACCACAATACAATAAGACTGAAATTAAAGACAATACAAGGAAGAAAACAATAGGGAAGTGAAAGAAAAATAGTTATTAGTCACGTGTCTGTTGGGAAAATCAACTTAAAGAAGGAAAGGCTTATTTTGGCTCATGATTTCAGAGCTTTCCATTCATAGTCAGTTGGCTCCATTGTTTCTGGGCCCGTGGTGAGGCCCGTGGTGGGGAGCTCATGGTGGAGCAGAGCTTCTAACCTCATGGCAGCCAGGAAGGGCAGGGAGAGTGAGAGGAGGGACAGGGGACAGATGTCCCCTTCAAGGACACATCTCCAATGACCCACTTCTTCCAACTGGGACCCACTTCCCAATTTAAGTTATGAATCCACCCGTGAATTAATCCATTGATGAGGTCAGAGCCATCTTGATTCAATCACTTGCCAAAGGCACCACCTCTGAACTCCACTGCACTGGGGACCAAGATTTTAGCACACAAGCTTTTGGGGGATATTTCAGATCCAAATGATAACAATAGCTTGTATTGAATGCTCGATTAAATATTTCTCATACTGATCCAAAGAAGTTTCTATTATTCCCATTTTACAGAAGAGGAAACAGGGTCATGAGGTTCAGAAAATCTTCTGGGGTTACACAGGGAAATCTGTGCTTCTGGGTCTACGTGAACACTGCAATGTCCAAATGGCACATATGTGATCTTCAAGAAAGTAGGGAAATGTTACCATGCCCATTTGTAGATGCTGAGGCTCTGGAGAACTTACGTAATGTGTCTAAATTCTCACAGTAAGGAAGTGGATCAAACAGGTCGTCCCCCTTCTAGTTCATTTACTCATCTCTATTTTTAACCATTCAGCAAACATTTATTAAGGGCCTTGTACATGCCTGTTTCCTCCAGCATACCATTCTAATTCTTATTTTGATTAAGACAATTATTGAATACAGGCCAAAGCACAAGAGCACCTGTGGGTCATTCTTGCCTGAAAATGATGTGGTTTCCACATTTGCTGTTCCCTTCTGGATGCAGGAACTTTCCTGAATCGGGTTTATTCCTAATTTGTTTTTCCATTTGCCCCCCTGACCCTGGCTCTCCCAAGCCTTCATAGTCCTTTCTTTCCTTAGCCAATCAGTTCCCCCTTTCCTCAACCCAGTCTTGATCCAGCTCCCTGCTCCCTTCTCCACATCCTCCCTTTATGGCTGATACACAGGCAGCGGATTGTTCTCTTGGCTCCTCCAAGCCTGGGCCCTAGCCTGCCAGGTCTCTTCTTCCACCATGTCTTCCCAGTTCTCTCTCATTGGTCTCCTCAGATTGGCCAGTGGCACGTGGCAGAGGGCCTCAGCATGGACAGCCGCCTCTACGCCTCCAACAGCTCGGACAGTCTCTTCAACACCACGCTGGTCGTCACCACCATCCTGGTAAGTGGGGTCTCCTGAGCCGCCCAGCTGCAGCTCTCCAGGGTGCCTCTCCCAAGCCAGTGCGAGAGCTCACAGGCCTCCCAGGGAACAGAAGATGGGAGCGCTCATCACAGCACTGAGGCCAATTTGTGCCAGTGTAATTATACTCAAGTTGCTGTTTCATATGGAAATGATATTTGATGAGTTCCCAAGCAGCTGGGGAAGAGGGATAGAGTGGAGAGACTCCACAGTTTGTGGGTGCCTCTTTCAGGGGCACCCTGAAGGCCGGGCAGCTACCCAGGGCCATGTGGAGAGGACCCCCAGATACCTGTGGGGGAAGCTGGATCCAGTTCACTGAGGTGGCCCCTGCTTTTTCCCCTAAACCCACCTTGCTTGGCACCTACAGTATACAAAATGAGGTCCTCCCATACCACACCCCCCCAAATGGACACCTGAATATCTTTGGGTTTATATGGTTTCTTTTTTCATTTCCAGATGGTGAAAAGAGGGTTCTTAATTAACCTATAGGACAAGGGACCATCTGCTTTTTTATTTGATTCAGTTCTATTCAATAATTACTAAGTCCAACCCCAACTCCTGCCCCCTGCCACGTACCAGGCACTGTGCTCAGTCATGGAGACCAAAGATGGGTAAGACTCCGTCTCCATCCTCAGAGGTTATAATTTAGCAGATGGGATAAGTCAAGTGCTCACATAGCCAAGGTATTATTTGTCTTCCCCTCAGAAGACCTCATGTTCTAAAAGATTTTTCAATTAAACCAGCTGCACGTATTAAGCAATAATTACTTTGTTCCTCCTCCCCTCCCCCTATTAACTAATCAAAAGTGTACTTCCCCTGCCTGGCACAGCATCTGATCAGCAGGAGATAACCAGTGTAGTCATGTTGATATTGCAGCCAAAGCAGGGACGATGCATGGGAAAGTCTGCTCCGTCTCATCCCTCTTAAATGTGCAAGGTCTGCAACGTGTTTGTTTCTTTTAGGCTTTTTAAGATAATAAAAAGAGCTCAGGGACCCCCATGGTGATTTTCACAAACTCCTGTGGTCCAAGAAAGCTAGACTGGAATTATTGATCTACTGTAAACAGTTTGGGATAAAAGCCAGGAAAGAGGTGCAAACCTAGAACAATGGTGGGGTGTAGAGGAGAGAGAGGGCCCATCCCACAGCCTTAACAAGGGATATTTAATTAAAGATGGATCTGAAAGGGAGCAACCAGGACAGGGAAAGTGAATGAAGGAGAGCATCATTAGGTGTTTAGGAAATGTTGAAAAATACCAGCTTTCCTCCCAAAATGGGCTTTGGTAGGGAAAGGCAGGAGCAGCAGCCAGAAATGTGGGTTGACTGGACTGGGATCATAGCTTAGTGGCAGAGCACTTACCTAGCTTGTGTGAGGCACTGAGTCCAATCCTCAGCACAACATAAAATAAATAAAATCAAAATTAAAATAATTAAAAAAAAAAAAAGAAATGTGGCTTGAGTTCATAGTGCTGAGGAACTCGAACATCAGGGCCTCAGTTTTTATTTCATCCGGCAGGAGATGGGTTGCTGAATATTTTCATTCATTCATTTAGTGAATATTTATTAGGCACTATAATTTGCTTGGTATTTTTACAGGTGCTCAGAATACAACAATGAATAGCACAAACCCCACTGTCTATAATGAACTTCCATTTCAGTGGGGAACATGAGACAATGAATAACTGAGGCTGGGCACAGTGGCATATGCCTGTAATCCCAGTAGCTCAGGAGGCTGAGGCAGGAGGATTGCACGTTTGCAGGCCAGCCTAAGCAACTAATCAAAGCCCTATGCAACTTAGTGAGACCCTGTCTCAAAATAAAAAATGAAAAAGGGACAGGGGATGTGGCTCAGTGGTTAAGCACCCCTGGGTTCAAACAAACAAACAAACAAACAAACAAACTAATACAGGTTGAATATCCCTTAACTCCTTATCCAAAATACAAAATACCTGGGACCAGGAGTGTTTTGATTTTCTTTTCAGGTTTTGGAGTATTTTCAGTCTTCACCAGTTGGGTATGCCTAATTGGAAAATCCAAACTCTAAAATACATGACAGCATTGTGTCAGCCCTCAAAACGTTTCAAATTTTGTAGCATTTCAGGTTTTGGATTTTGAAATGAGGAATGCTTGATCAGAGGGTGGTGACACAGAGCTGGGGCGTGGGGCACAGAGAGCTAAGGCAGCATCGACTCCCAGGTGGGCAGGGCAGGCCTTACTGAGGAGGGGACAGCTGAGCCAAGTCCTGACGCAGGGAGCAGGGAGACATGAGGTTCCCTGGCAAGGAGATTCCAGAAGAAGGAACAGTTGGAGACATTGTCAGAGAGAGGACAGTTCCTGCTCCCCCAGGATCCCAGTTCCAACCTTAGCTTATCCGAACAATGGGAAATGCTAGGAAGATGAGAGGATGTGGTGTCCCCATTCCAGCCACGAGCTGGGACAGCCTGGCTGAGTTGAGTTGGGGAAGGGGACACAGTGCACACTGCTGTCTTTCCTATCTCTGAAAAACTTCTGGAGTCTGTCCCCTTCTTTTGGTCCCACAGCCTGTGCCCTAATCTGAAATCCAGGTCCATGAGCCTCTTTGTCCTCCACTACCGTGGCCTCCTCACAGGCTCCATTTCACCTGCTTATCTACTCCTCCAACTGAAATAAGAATCGTCCTGTAGTTTTCTTCCCCTGCCGCTCAGCTTGAGAAGTAAACCCTTCATATTCAGGATTAGCCCCCCTTACCTGCTTCCTCTCCAAGCACCTTGAGGTCTAATGGTAAGGGATTGCCTACCATTTTCTCACTGTATCTTGCCTCTTCCTGCCTTTGCATGAGAGGGAACATGTTGTTCCCTCTGCCTGGAATGCCCTTCCCTGCATTCCTGTCTCCACCTGGAGAGGCCCACCCATCCTCACAGTTCTGCTCAGAGGTCACTTCTTCCATGGAGTCCTCCCTTGTCTGACTCCTGCCCGCTCCATCGCTAGCTTTTTCTACACTCCTCCCTCTGTGTGGCACATGTTCTCTTAGAGGAAGTCATATGAATCTCTACCTCCCCTTCTAGAACAAAAGTTCCTTAAAGATCCAGTTGTTTGGCCCACATCGGAGCTCAATAATTAGAACTAGAGTTAAGGATTTCCTTCCCTACAGAAGTTGAGGGAGGAATTTTAAGGAATTCCTTAAGAGTCAAGAGTTTGGGAAGGAGATGGGGCACTCTCAAGTTTGGGGATTTGACTTGCACTTGGAGATCTGGCACAGACTCACTATGCTGAGACCCCCGGGTCCTATTTCCAGGCTGAGAAAGTCACTCTCATCTGCTCATGTGTGTGTGTGTGTGTACCTGTGTGCACATGCATGCTCACTGCACACACGTGAGTTCACAAAGGTAGAAGGTGCTGGTGGGACACTTCCATGTGACACAACATTAATAACATGGTAAGGAAAACTCCAGCCAAATTTAGTGCTGGCTCTTTTCCTGTGCATGTGTGTCTGAGACGGCTGATCCGAATCAGTAACTCTTACCAGGAATGATGATCCTAATTCAGTCCCTAGGTGACCATTTGTGGGTTTTTCCTGGAAAATGGTAATCCTGAATGATTTATCCTTTAAAACTCAGCACATATCCATGTTGTCTCTCGCTCCTGTCAGTGTGCACTTGGGACGTGTGAATGATTTATTGGTTAATACCAGCAAACACACAGAATTAGCTGTAGCTCTTGTTCCCTGAAGACATTCCCTGTGTCAGGCCCTGTGTCAAACATGTTGCTGTGTTGTTGCCTTGGAGTCTCCCAACACCCCTGTCTGGATAGACTGCTGTGTAGCCCCCCTCATTTTCCACAGTTCGGTGAGCCTCGGCCTTTCTGATACTTTTGACCATCCAACACATCTCCTCTCTCCAGAATCTACTTTTGTATATTTGTTTTGAATATGTTAGTAAAATTTAAATTAAGTCGAGAGCAGAGAGTATTGGGGAGGAGATTTTATGATGTTCCTCAGGGTAAGGAAAGATGCCCTGGTCCTGTGGCAGAAGCCCTCAGCCAGGCTGTGTCTGTGAGGCCATTTTGGCCCCTCTCTCTCTCTCTCATAATCACCAAGCACTTGACCCTGGAACCAGGGGTGGGGACCAGAGAAGGGAAAGAGTTAGTCCCAGGCTGACTTGCTCTGTACCTGAGATCCTCACAGCCTCACAGTTAGGTACAAAGAGGAGGACTTCAGGGGATAATCATGGGAGCCCTGGTGTGAGCATAGGGGTTGGTGGAGGCAGGACAAGGACAAGGAGGAGTTAGGTTAGGTGAAAGATGGGGAGGGAGAGGAGTTGGAGCCTGAGAAGCCCTTGAGCCAAGCATGGTAAGTGTGGAAGGCAGCGAGACTGGCCTGTCATACCACCGTGACAGTGGATATGATCATAAGTCAAATCCTGTCACCTTCAGCTCCAAGCCCCTGCCTGGACACGTACCTTGTCACTTCCTATTCTCCCATCTCACCATGCTCACTATACTGGCCTCTCCACCCTTCTCCATAGCCTCTGGTTTGTCTGACCCTCCAGCTGCCCCCAGGGTAGATGTTCCATCCAACAGGAATTCAAGTCAGTATTTCAGCACTTCCCTCTCTTAGCTTCTAGAATCATCTCTACCATAGTGCTCAGCCATCTCGCTGAATATCTGTCCCCAAGCCTGATTGCCTTTGTGACCCTGCTCCTGCTCAATCTACATTCAGCCTCCTCTCCTCCACTGGGCCCTGGGGCTCCCATGCTGGCCTGCTTCTCTCTCCTTCTCATATCCACCTCGAGCATTCTGCTGGCCCTTCCCCCACACGAAGCCTTCTAGCCTACCTGCTCCCACCTGCAGCACAACGCCGGGGTGGCACAGGCTCCCCTCCCCTCTGTATCCACACCCACACCCTGCACCCCTGGCTCCTTCCTAGGCTGGCACTCACCAGGGCCCTGTCTCCATCTCTTGGGGCCTTGCTCCCCCCACCACTCCTCTTCCTTCCTTCTCTAAGCTCTCCTCTTGCAGGATTTCCTGCCTGCCTGCTTGCAAGTTCACTCTGGTCTCTCCCATCCTAAAATACCTTTACCACCACACTGCCTAGGCACTGCCATCCTTCAGCTACCCTCCAATTTAGGGAATTGTGGAATCAGATCTGGGTGTGCCCTTGTGGGGACCCTCCCACTCTGCCATTTGCAGAGAACCACAGCTCCGAGGGGAGGCCTGACTCAGCTGTCAGGGAGAAGGCG
Organism: Glaucomys volans; assembly: GCA_020662805.1. Taxonomy (NCBI): domain Eukaryota; kingdom Metazoa; phylum Chordata; class Mammalia; order Rodentia; family Sciuridae; genus Glaucomys; species Glaucomys volans. The sequence continues at coordinate 90,382 of JAJEJO010001078.1, forward strand.
TATGCCCTTTGCTACGCTTCCTTGCTCCCTCCATCTCCCTCCTTCTCAAAAATGCTCACTCCTGCCTGTTCTTCACCTGATCCTTGCAGAGTCCACACACCTGCTCTGCTTCTGCCTCCTAGTGGTTACGTGACTTGTGATCCAGCTGTCTCTCAGTCCTGTTTCATCTCTGTATTCTTCCTCAGACTTTCCCACCTGACTTTCCTAATTTCCAGCCTCTCTTGCTCTTTAGTTGGTTCTATGGCTGCTTTTCACTTTCCCACTCTCAAAGATCAGGTTCTCCCCAGGGATGAGATCACTGCTCCTGTCTGTCCTCTCTCAGTTCTTCCCTATAATGGTGGCACACATTGTATGGCTCCAGCCTTCATCTCTGCACAGAGGCCTCCCAATCCTGGTCTCTGTCTTACTCTCATCCACATGTTAAACACCCCATCATTCATTTCCTCCTGCATAGCTTGCCCCCACCTCAAATTCAACATGTTCCCAGTCCTTTTCCCTTCCAAGCCACCGATGGCAAGGATGATACCATCCTTGGAATCTGCCCAGATGCCCAGGGTCCTCTGTCCTCTGTCCTCTGACACCCAACGAGTCATCAATCCTGTCTTCCTTCTGTCTTGAGTCTCTTATACCCTTCCAGCTCTCTCCTGTCTGGTTCAAGCCACAAGCAGCTCAAGACTCAATGTTCCACATCAGAAGAAGGCCTGTTCTGGTGTCAGTTGCTCCCTCTCTTGTGGCTTGGTGTTCTTTACTTCCAGCTTTGTGTTTAAAATCCAAGATGCTTCCCAACCAGGCCTAATACGATATATGGTCACCTCATCCTGGCCTCGAGGCCCATAATGACTCCAATTCATCCAGATTTTTCCTCCACACACCATTCCACACAACCCATGCTGCCATTAAACTGGAGGATCCATCATCCCCTGAGCGGGCCTCACTCCTTCTCACCTGCAATTATGTCCTAATGGTGCCTCTCTTCTGTCCATAATGCCCCTCATTCCCATCTGCTAATGTTCTGCTGTTCTCTGGAGCCCATCTCCTCTGTAGAACCTTCTCTGGACATTTCATTAGAGAGGCCCACCCCTCTCCTCAGTGCTTTCTGCCTGGGGTTGCAGTCATTCTCGTGCCTGCTCTTACCTAGGAAGCTGTGCTATAAGCATCCTGTATCTCATATTGCTCAGCAGTGGGTCTGTGTGCAATAAGAGAGGAGGAGGGTGGAGGGTTAGTAGGGTCAGACGACTTTTTGACAGTGCTTCAACTTGACCTGTTCAGTGGGAGCCAGTGTGTATTCCTGGTAAAAGAAGCAGCTTGAAAGTGCACTTTGAGGAGTAGGTCAGGATAGGGGAGCTAATGGGCACTTCCAAGGTCAGCCATTACCCAAGTCACTTTCCTCCTTCTACCCTTCTCTTCCCCAACCTTCTGTCCACCTCCCCCAGCTGTGCCCCCTTCCCATCATGTGTGGCTGGGATGCCAGGCTAAGATGAGAATGACAGCTGCCCAGTTTTGCTGCAGGAAAACCCGTATTTAATGCTGAAGGGGAACTACCAGGAGATGGAAGGCAATGACCGCTACGAGGGCTTCTGCGTGGACATGCTCAAGGAGCTGGCGGAGATCCTCCGCTTCAACTACAAGATCCGCCTGGTGGGCGACGGCGTGTACGGCGTTCCCGAGGCCAATGGCACCTGGACTGGAATGGTGGGGGAGCTGATCGCTAGGGTAAGGAGAGGATGGGGATCTGCGCTTGCTGTGGTGGGAGGGCCATGGAAGGGCATAAAGTGGTGCTGTATGTATGCTTTTGCACCCTCCATTTACTTAGTCATTCATGAGCACCTTTTTCATCTATTGATCTGTTCATTCCGCACATCTTTGCCATGTGCTTGGATGAATTGATCACAGTGATTGCCGCCTTATGGCTCTCCCAGGTCAGTCCCATAACAGGTCATGGAGATTTTGACACATCAACTTGAATTTTGGAGTTTGGGTTCTATTTTTGGGTAATCCAGGTACTTTCCATTTTTTGTGATGACTTTGTTGCTCATTGGCACCCCTGGCAGAGCTTGAACAGGCCCTAGAAGAGTAAAACACACCCTATTAGCTCACTCTGATACTTGAGAGATACTGTCAAGGCAGACATGGTTAAATAATGGGGGAAAGGGATTGACCATCAGAGGAGCTGGTCATGGTGCCGCTTATTTTGTTACTTCTCGTATTATCTTCCACTATCATGAATGTCCTTTTATAGATCAGGGACCAAGGTGCACTTGGATATGCTGTAGATTTTCAGGGTGAATGTGGAGACTTGTTTAAAATGCAAGTGAGCTTCCCAGAATGTCAATCTTCTGATAGGTTAGAGCAAGGGTAGAGAAAGTTCTTCCACGGGGAAATCTCTTGTTTTCTTTGTACACACTATTAACAACTGTAAAAATTAATTAAATCATGGTTAATTCACTATCCACATTTCTACAACTGAGTTTTTATGATCAGGACAGGTGAGGAGCACCCAATGCTGAGAACACAGACTTGGGTTATTAGTGTGACCTTGAACCAGCCTCTTTTCCTCTCTGTGCTTTCAAGGGGAGAAGGAGCCCCTGCAGCAGCCCAGAGAATGCTGATGTGCAAGGCACTCTCCATGGTGTCTCCAAGCCTCTTCAAACGTGCCTTTGCCACTTGTTATCCCTGCCTTAGGAATGAGCCATTGGAGGCTCAGCGAGCATCATGACTTGTCCAGAACCACACAGCTAATATTTGCCAGAGTTGGGATTTAAACCCAGATCCCTTTACTTATTGAATTACAATCATGTTCTGCATAATGATGTTTGGTTAACCATGAGCTGTAGATATGGTGGTGGTCCAATAAGATTATATTGCCTAGTGACGTCGTTGCGGTCTTTGTATGGGTGCACTCTGTGCTGTGTGTGCCATGATGAAACTGCCCAACAACTCATTTCTCAGAACATATCTCTATTGTTAAGTGACCTATGATTGCAACGTGACTTTAATCCTTTGCATGTACCAAACTTGGAATATAAAATAAACTTTTTAAGATCCCAGTCTTGAAGGGTACTAATATTAAGTTTGAGTGTTAAGGAGCATTGTTGACGATGTCATGTGAGAAGTTCTATGTGGATGGGAGCTGTGGAAGGGGCGTCTCAGAGCTGAGCAGGGAGGATGTGTAGGAGTTTGCCTGACACCTCCTACAGCACCTGCAATGATACTGAACAACAAGCTTTATTCACGAGATTTGGAATTAAGAACTTTCCAAAGGGACTGGAGTCCCAAGTGAGTTGGTTCAGACAGGAGGTTCAGAGAGGCTGGCAAATGGAAGGCTGACAAATCAACAAGACCACAGAAGGATAGGTAGCCTGCAAGGAATCTCACAGTGGTGGTCATGGGAGGGGTAAAGGCTTCAGCAGGAACCCCTGCAGTCTTTGAGACTCCATCTCACCTGCTGATGATGCACATGCTTCTGCAGGAAAAGATTTGTTGCTTTTCTCTGCACAGCCAGACCCTCTCCTGGAACGTTCTTCTTGTTGGGATTCCACTGCAAAACCTCAGTCTAGCAGTTAACCCACAGGAGGCTGAAATGTCATGCCATTTCCTTACCCTCCCACAACATACTCGGTCACCTTGAGCCATTTCTTCAGCCTCCTTGGACTGCCTGGTGCCTGGTAGGGTGACTTCAGGGGTGGTAGAGTCAGTACACAGCCATCTCCTTATTAGCCCCCTAATGAGCTGTGACATGGACTGGCAGGAGAGGGAGAGGAGCTTGGAACTCAAGGACATGCAGCTACATACTGAGTGACTTGGGCAATCAGACAGGGATCTTAAAATTCACCCGGCTCATCTTTGGAGCAAAACACTTTACTTGCTCTCATCAAGGTGCTTTGATCTCATCAAGACTTGGTGACATGATATTAATTAACCAATTAACCCATTAGTTCAACAACTATTTATTGAAGATCTTTCACTGTTATAGACATTAGAGATACAATGGGAACAAAATAAACATGGATATTGCTCTCATGGACCTTCCAGACTAGGAAGCAAGACAGATGGTAATGAATGATCACACTTTTTGTATAATTTCATCCTGTGATAAAAGTGAAGGGAAGCAAAGTTACAAGGAGTTCTGTGGGAGCAGCTAGAAGGAGGGAATCCAGTCTAAACAGGCAGGGACAAGGCTGCCCTTGGGAGATGATGCCTTCTGAAGAATGGGTAGGAGCTTACCTGGGCAGAAGCCTGAGTGCCACTGGGGTTGGCCCTGTGCAGGAGTGAGTGATCCCACCTTCCCCAGGTTTGAGGCTCTGATGTCTTTTGTAGGATGCTACCCTATAATCACAGTAGTTCTAGGCTTGATCCATCCTCTAGGACCTATTCCTCAAGCTAGAACTGAAAATTCCAGCATAGAGTAGCAACAGAGTGTCCTTCAGGAGATCCCTGGGGCTACTTAATATCCACCCTGGATGAAACCTTAGAACTCATTGCATCTAAACCTGTCCCTTACATAGATGAGGAAATAGACACTGAAAAGTTTAAGTAACCTGGCATAGCTGACACAGCTAGTAAGTTCAGAGCCAGCACTTAAGCCCTAGTCTGACTTCAGTCCTCATGGCCTGAGGGAGCAACATCTTGATGTTAGACTTAAGTTAATGTTTCAATTACTAACTAGCTGTGTGTTCTTGGGCAAGCTATTCTATGCTTTCTACCTGTGCCACCTGCCCCAGTGTTCATTTGCAAAGAAGTTTTTGTAAAGACACACACACACACGCATGCATAGTATTTGGCATACAGGAAGGATGAGTTGTCTTCAGCCTAGGTCCCTGAAAATCAGAGGCCAAGGCCAAAACTTATCCCCTAAGATAGGGAGAGAAATTCCAAGGAAGCAGAAGTAAGGGGGAGGGGAGAGCGATGGGCAAGAGGGCAGCCCATATAGCAGGGAGCACATTGCAAGCTGCTCAAACACAGATTTTACCAAGCACAGCTGATTATTCAGTCTGCAGAGGCCTCACCAGTCCATAGCAGGGAGGGACACGTGTACCTCTCTTTGGCCCAAGTTCGTACCATAGGACATCAGCTCTCCCACTCTCCTGGACTATGCACCAGGTGTCTTCAAAGAAGGTAGATCCAAAGGCAGATGATCTTGAAGTGCAAGCAGATTTGTGGGCTGATCCAGGAAGTCTTGAGTCACACCTGTGCCTCTGGCCTTGCCTTCAGCTGGAGGAGCTGGTGCAGGCTAGGTTAGGAGAGGACCTGCATGTACTACACCTCAACAGCCCAAGGAAGTGTCAGGACTGGAGGCTCGAGGCACATGGTATGAGAAGTGAGGCTAGGCAACATGGAGGGTCAGCAGGGGCGGACCAGTGGCTAAGCCAGCCATGCTGGTGGAGCACTGGGATTGCACAGCCCTGCCATGGAGGCAGTGAGTGACAGAGCTGATTGAACCTGCCTGCATGAGGCTGGGAGCTGCCCTTTGTGGATCACTGGAATGCACTTGGTACTCAGCCATCTTCCTGGAGGGCTGCTGGAATGTTGAGAGGAAATCCTCATGGCCCAGCAAACCCACAGATAAGAAAAAACTGGTTTGACCCAGAAGTGATGATTATTAGGCCCTTTTAGGTACACCAGACTTCTCTGGGTGTTCCTCTTCTCGTGCATGTTCTGATGCAGAGAATAAAAGTAAGCAAATAATCTATTAACAGCTGAGAGTGAAAATCATTGTTTGCATCACATTGGGACAAACCTGAGATACTTCTTAGGGAGTCCAGGATTCTGAGCACCTCTGTTCCAGAACCTCAGGGGAGGTCCTGCAGGAAGGAGTGGCTCCTCCAGGCTCTCACTCATGCAGCACATACAGAACATGGTAGGGTATGTTTGTACAGTGCTGCCCACCATTTCCCCGTGGACAAAAAGCAAAGTCAATGCAGCTGAAATTACAACAGATATGGTGGCTTGCTGTCAAGAAGAACCCCCTAAACAAGGAGCTTGGGGCTGACCACAGAATCTGTGTCTTTGGAGAGTCTGAAGATTATAGCAGCTGCCGTATGTCTGAGTGATGGAAATAAAGGATAGCAGCACAGAGTTATCTGGTGGAGGAAGTCTCAGTCTGTTATCACCTGCTTCCCCAGGACAGTGGGCTTGGACACTTGGTGCCTTAGCTGTGAAGAGCATTCAAGGATCTTTCCTGCAGGTATATGGAAATCCTCAGAGCATGTCTTTTGATGTTTGGAAAGTCTAAGGTTTGTATTTATGTTGCCCCAGTCAGCTGTTTTTCATGTCCTCAGGGCCCTGTTTGGGAGAGAAGAAAGCACATTCAGGAGATAGAGCCCCCATCTAGCTTCACCATTCAGAACAAAGTACCCTGTTGGCATTCGACTCCATGTTGGCAGAGGGCACATTTAGGTTTAAAGAGAAAAGGGCTTTGGAAGGCTTACATTCAAGGCTCATAAGCCTTGGACATCAAATAGCTCTTACCAATGACATTTTGACGAATTAAGTGTAAATGGAGCTGAAATGCCTCATTCCATTTCCTCTCCTAGGAAGGGAATTGGCCAGGACCTGGTGAGGTGACTGTCTGTGGCCTCAATCCACTGGGAAGGTTGTCCAGAGACATTTTGCTGAATGGAAAAAAATTTCAACTAGTCCCCCGGGATCACTTTTCACCTTGAAGCCAGAGACTATTTTAACTGCAAATAGGTCATAGAATTCTATTCAGCATTCTTTAAAGTAAAGAAACTCATTCAGGGGCCAAAACTGTGTGTTCAACTCTCCCTATATGACAGCCACACTCAGGGAGGACTTCACTCTACCTCCCTTGTGAAGGCTTGGTTTCTGCACTTACAAGAATCAAGAAGAGTTGGACTTCAATTATAATGTGATGATCCATTCATTCATTCATCCATCAAAGTGCCTACTTGCTGACAAGCCCTATTTAAATGTGAGGAATTGCCTGTAAAGAGTACAGGAGCTACTCAAAGAAGCAGACACGTAAACCAAGAATTACTGTACAGTGTGACACATGCTATATCAATAATGGTTATAATGATGATGATAATAAAAATGACTGACATATATTAATTGTGTCCTATGAGCCAGGCACTGTTCAAAGCACTTGAGTATTAACCAAATACAACAACCAAATATTGCAGAGGAGGAAACTGAGTCACAAAGCACTTAAAAAACCTGTTCAAAGTCATGTGGTTCATGAGTGGCAAGGATAGGTCCATTAGAAGAACAAGGTATGATACAGGACCAGGGAAGGGTTCACCAAGGAAATGATGAATTTGCAGTTTCACTTTCTATGGTTTCAGTTATATTGAATGGGAAATTCCAGAATAAACAATTCCTAAGTTTTAAATTGTGTGCTATTATGGGTAGCACAATAAATTTTTGCACAGTCCTTCTCCTTCTCACCTGGTATGTGAATCATCCCTATGTCCAGCATATCCATAGTGTATATGCTACCCCCCTGTTAGTCACTCAGTAACTGTCTAGGTTATCATATTGACTGTCAAGGAAGAATACAGTGTCTGTATTCTTTTAACCCTTACTTTACTTAATAACGGCCCCCAAATATAAAAGCAGTGATGCTGACAATTCCAATATGTCAAAGAGAAACCAGAAAGTACTTCCTTTAAGTGAAAAAGACAAAAGTTCTCAATAAGGAAAAAAAAATACATGCTGTAGTTGATAAGATCTCCAGTAAGAAAAAATCATCTATCCATGAAATTGTGGAAAAAGAAATTCATGCTAGTTGTACTGTTGCACATCAAACCACAAATGTTACAGTCACAGTGTATGAGACGTACTTAGTTCAGATGGGCAGGACATTAAATTACAGGGTTCCATACTTTGCACTGTTTCAGGCATCCAGTGGGTGTCTTGGAATGCATCCCCCACAGATAAGAGAGGACTACTGTATTAAGGATCAAGAGAGATTATCTTACAGGAAAAGATGTGCTAGGTGTGGTGGATGCTGGGGTATAAACTGTATAGCACTGTTGGTTCTGGGAAACAGAAATCAAGCATGGGGAGGGGCAGAAGGGAATAGGACTGAAGTCAGGGGCCAGCCATGATAGGATTCATGAATTTGGATGTTTATGTCCACAGGGCTAGTGGAAGCTACTGAAGAGCTGATGATTTGTGTGCTTTATTCAAAGGGGGGAGTGGCATAATTGGCTTTGGTTCCAGAAGATTCCTCTGATAGGTAAGGGAGGCACAGATTGGAGTGGGAGGATCAGATGCAGGTTTAGTCTTTAGACAGCTGCCTGGTGATCCAAGAGGATGAGTTAGGCAGTGAGAGCAAGGCTGCCCAGGAAAGGATGGGGATAGCAGGAGAATTTCAGCATCCAGGTCTTAGGGACTGAAGAGTGAGGGGAGCATCCCTTTCTTTAGAGTTATAAGCATGGGTCAAGGTCACCCTGCCTCTCAGGGGTAGAGGAATAGGCTGTTTGGCTCTCACAAAAGTCCTTTCTGGAACCGCTTCCTAAGGGACGTGCACCACGTATGACCCCTACTCACAACCTGCTGAGACCTGGGAAGGGAGGGAATCCATCCAGTCTGGCTCATTGTCCACTGACAATTGTACTTGGAAATCAAAGGGCCGGAGAGCTGGACTGCATCTTGAGCCCCAGCTGCCTTCACTCCCTCTCTGTCACAACACAGTCTCATTGTGAGTCTCTAAGTGTTCTTTTAAGTCACTCAAGTCCTTTCACCCACTGATAAAAAGTCAATAAACGCAGTTTTCTGACAGCCCCTCTCCTTTCTGAAGTGATATGGGCTGCCACCCCTGCACTGGGCTCACCAGACTCCCTCCCTCTTCAGGAGTGGGACACAGTCCCCATAAAATTGCAGTGGGGTCCCCAAGCCACAGCCTGCACTTGGTGTGAGCCTGGCCAATGCCCTACCTGGTTGTCACCTGCTTTCAGGGGAGGGCTCTGCCATGGGCTTCCAGATTTTCTCCTTCCTCTGGCTTCCTTTGGTAGCATCAAGGGTCAGAATGGATCCTCTCTTCCAGACTCTGGTCATATCTTTCCCAGCTCAAAGCTGAGCCACAAGGAGGGAAGGAGGGAGTAGAAGGGGCAGGGGGCTGATGGCTCCTCACAAGGCCAGACCCCATGCAGGAGCTCTCTGCTTTCTAATCCATTTTATTTTTACATGGCCACAAGGCAGGGATTGTTGCCCCACTCCACAGATGAGAATGTGGAGGCCCCAGGAATTCTGTAAAATCCCAGGTTCAGACACATAGCATGTGGCCAATTCAGATCCCAAACTGGTTTTCTTCCCCCTGCACCAAAGGGGTACGGGGGAATGGTGACTGCAACAGAGAATGATTTTGGCAGAGTCGGCCTATTCTGTTCATAGGCTTGATAGAAGGAGGCAGGGGGGCAGAGGGTAGCAGATATGCTGTTCCAGGAAAATGGCAATAAAGGCGGTGGCTCTGAGTGGCCAGTTTGGGAGGACTCTTGGATGACAATTATGTCCTCAGCCCCCTTATCTGGAAAGTCAGTGTTATTATCACCACCTCTTTTTTACAGATAAGGAAGCAGAGCCCAGAATGACTAATGCCTGGACACACTTAGACATGAAGTCAAGTCCTTTTCCTTGGTAAACTTTCTAGCTAGAAGCACAGACACCAGCAGATATCACTTTAACACATGTTCACACGGGATAAGCACTGTACTAGAAATACCAAAGTATGTTAAACTGACATAGGAGAGTGAGAGGCAGAAAGGACTTCTGAATGGGGACCCCAGATGGACTTTCTGTGGAAGGAAGACTGGCAACTCCCTGAGGGATAGCACATGTCTTACGCATCTTGGCATCCTTGTGCATGTAACACAGGGCCTGAAAGAGTGGGATGTGAGGAGTTCTTGAGTCACACAGATCAAGGCACCTGTGACAAATAGACCTTGCATAAATCTAGGGGAGCTGCCTTCAGCCTGTGTATGTCAACCTACTGTCAGCCCAGGCTTAGAAAACCAGGCTCTGCTGATGGCTCCATCAGCATTCAATGACTTAGTACCTTAGTGTGTATTGTTTGCTGTGCTGGGAGTTCTGGTGTCAAAGGACAAATCAGATTTGTTTCTGTGTTTGGAAACGTAGAAAGGAGGGAGGGAAAGTACTGACATGGAAAAGACCTGTGTATAGGTGTGAGTACACCTCAGGAGCCCTGAACTGGGCACGATTAGGGATGACACTGTAATATCACCCATGAGCTCAACTCCCCATCTCTCATCCAGCAGGCCAGAGCCTGGTCCTTCCCTGGGGTCACAGAACTTGAGACCATGTCTTCAAGACCAGCCAGATTCAGAGAAAGACCTCAGAGTTCTGCCGTCATCCTCAATCCCTGGGTTGGTTGTTTGGCACCAGAGATGTTGATCTGAGGGATCGTGAGGGGCTTGGAGTTCAGTTAGGTTCAGCACTTTCTCATCAGCTTCAGACCCAGGACACCTCCAAACCCCAGGGGCATCTGGAAGCAGCCTGGGAAATCTGTCAGAAGGCTCAGTTCTTGGGAATTATTTCTGCCTTCCCCACTGAGTACCAGCTGTTAAGGAGAGGAGGGGTCTGCAGAGGAAATAAGAATGTATTCATGAAGGCACTGAGAACCTACTAAGGGACAGGCTCGCTGTTAAACTGAAGAGACAGAGAGATAGGCAGTAGGGAATCAGAAGCAGGGATCAAAACTATGGACAGTGACACCTTAGTGCCCTCTAAGAATACCCTGATCCTAATCTCCCACTTCTAGGGCAGAGGTGAAGATGTCACCTGTGGCCTCTGCCATGCTCTGAGGTCATGTGTGCTTTTAAGAGCTCAGGTTCAGTGAGCAGGGACTTAGCTTCTACCTTGTTCCCTAGAAGTCCCTTTTATTCACCACCCAGTTTTAGGGTTACTCCCCAAGCCTGGATTTCCAAAGTTGCTAAGCCTCATTCTTATACTCCCCAAAGTTAAGGATCCTGTTTCTGAGCCTGAGACTAAGATTCTTTTTTTTTTTTTTTTGTGCAGCGGGGATTGATCAAAAAGACACTCGGCCACTAAGCCACATCCCCAGCCCTATTTTTGTATTTTATTTAGAAACAGGGTCTCACTGAGTTGCTTAGGGCCTCACTAAATTGCTGAGGCTGGCTTTGAACTCTCGATCCTCCTGACTCAGCCTCCCGAGTCACTGGAATTACAGGCATGCGCCACCACGCCTGGCAGACTAAGACTCTTGGTCTTCCTGTCCTTGGCCAATATTTCCTGCCCAATATGCACTGATTCAACATTGGTTGTGACTTAATTTTAATTAGACACAGTTCCTCCTTTTCAAGATGTCACATTCTGTGTACACAGGACCTCAATGTACAGATTGTGTGTTTTCCAAGGAGTGAATGTGACCTGAAACCTAACCATCCCTCTGCTCACCAAGTATGTGCTCGGTGTGGGGTTATACCTACCTGTGGGAGATTTTCTTCCTACAAAGGTATCTTCAGCTTGCCAACCCATGTGCCCAAAATTCTGCTGGAAGGATCAGTTTTTGTTACTCACACAATGGTCCCAGTTCTACTGGGAATGAGGCCCAAGGCATAAAAATAATATGAGACCATAGCATGAGAGATATGCAAAATAAAACTATATACCACATTGTATAGGAGCACAGAGAAAAAAGCAAAGTTATTCTGGAGGGAGCCCGGTAAGGCTTTAGAGAAGAGCTAATGAAAACTGTTTTTTGAACACTTACTACCTGTTAGGCATGTATTATGTTCCATTTTCTCTCCATAAAACAACCTTACAAGATAAGCATTATTACTCACATTTCATAATGGTGACCCTGAGGTTAATTTTGGCTTACGAGAGAGGTTAACTCAGATCACACAGCTTAGTTTCACCATCTGTCCCCAGATACAGGCACTCATGTGCCTGCTTCCATGTGATTGGTCTGGAATTCAAAAAACCAAGCCCTCTTGACATCAAAGTCCATGGTCATCCTAACCCACTGTGATGCCTCCAAGAGAACTAATAGTCAAGCTGGACCTTGATGGACAAGTAGGAATTTGACAAACTATAGGAGGGAACGAATTGCAGGCAAAAGAAACTATGTGGAGTCTGACAGGCTTGAGGAATGTGAACAATGATGTGGCCATTTCATACATTGGAGGGATGTTAGTAGCTTAAGGTGATGCTGAGAGGCCAGTCCAGCCCAGCTTGTGACCTGGTGGACCATGGTAAGGAGTTGGGACTGCCTTCTAAAGATAGTGGAAGGAGTCATGTTTTTTTTTTAAGTAGGGGAGTGATGGTGTAGAAATAAACTCTAGAGCAGTGGTTCTCAGAGTGTGGCCTTTGGACCAGCGGCATCAGAATCACTGAGGACTTGTCAGAAACCTAAAATCTAGGGTCCCATCCAGGTCTACTGAATGAGAAACTTGGGGTATGGCCCAGCAGTTTGCAATTGAACAAGCCCTCTAGGTGATTCTGATTCATGCTCAAGTTTGAGAACAACTAGTTCCCATGTGGCTGGAGTTTGAGAACTACTGTAGGACCTACTGGAGTTTGAGAACCCCTGATGCCCTGTGCAATTCAGTGGATGGAAAAAGTGGGAAAGAACTAGAAGCAAAGAGACCAGTGCAGAGGCTACTGAATAATTCACAGGACAACTTGAATGATGATTGTGGCAGTCAGAGCTGTAATGGATTAAACAGGCATTCAGAGGTAAGATGGATAGGGCTAGGCTATTGAATGAAGAGAGAGCAGGGAAGGGAGGGAGAGGGGAGACTCTGGGCTGATTCTGGTCTCTGTTTTGGATTCCAGATGGATGGGGAAGTCACCAAATATACATAGGGAAGATGACATGGTACAGTAAGTCAGAAAGGTGGGCAAGAGGGCAGAGCTGGGCCCCATCTCCATCTGGAACTTGTCTGCTCAGGTTGTGGTGAAATGGGAGGACCCTGCTCACCCCATCGTCCTGCATTTTCCCTCTCTGCTGGCCACCAGTACGAATCCATCCTTTCTTTGTCAGTAATGAGCAGTGTTGGACAGGTCACCTAACTTTTCTGACCTTCAGTGTCTTCATCCCCAAAATGGAAATGATAGTATTGGGTCATCGTGAGAAAGAGATGAAATCTAATATCCTTAGTGTGCCTAGCACTTTGTAAACTCTTAGTGATTCGTTAGCTGTTTCCTGTCCTTTGCTCTCCACAGGAGACTCTGCTGGCATCTCCTCTCCTGGCCTGGAGCTTAGTTTCACCATCTGTCCCCAGACACAGGCACACACGTGCCTGCTTCCATGTGAAGTGCTCACCCAGGCCCAGGCCCTTCCCTCTCCCAGGCTATCCTGGGTCAATTTCTTCATAATATGCCACATCCTGATACTCCAACAGAAAGTTCTGGCTTTCTGTGTTCTGATGCACTACACATCCAATGTTGATCCTGCAAGAGGGAAGCACAGCAGCTTTCCAGGGTTATATGCAATGATGGCAGCCTGCTGTATGGTTCCTGTTGCCACCCTCCTTGCCCTCTGCAGGTAAGAGAGCAAAAATCCCTTTCAGGATATGGTAGTGTCTGGGCCACCTATTGTTAGGTATCAAATTGGGGGCAGTGGTGGCAAGTCCACTTGTCCTCTTGGGCTTAGAGAGAAATGAGTTGAGTTAGAAGTCAGGGTCTGTCCCTGAATGTGAAATGACTATCTGAATCCTCCTAGGCTACCACTTGCTCACCTGTTAAGGACGCATTACCATTTCCCCCGTGTGATGCCATAATTCACCAATATCCCTTCAATCTGGAATCGCTTACCAGGAGCCCAGCAGGCCCTGCATCTCCCATCACTTGCTCCTCATTCATGATGCTCCAACACTACTGGCCTTCCTTGTTCCTTGGACAGAGCATGCTCACTGAGCACATGGCCTTTGTATTCACTCTTCCTACCCCAAGTCTCCAGTCTGCTATTTCCATCTCCTTATCTAGGTCTAAGCCCAGTGTTACCTTCTCCAAGAAGTGTTTTTTCTCTGTCACTCTACAGGATCCATTCCCTCTCCCTATCACATTCTGCTACGTTACCCTATTTTATTGTTTTCAAAGAAATTATTACCATGTAAAATCATCTTGCTTATTACAGGAGTATTTATTTATTATCTATTTCCTCTCACTAGAAAGTAAATTCTTTGAGATTAGGAACTACATCCATCTTGTTTGTCCCTAAACTTGTATCATCTAGAACAGTTCCCAGCATACAATAGCACTTGTAATTATGGGAGGGATAGATGAATGGATTGACAGATGAATGAATGGATGAATATATGGATGGTCCACTATAATATAGATGTATGAATGGAAGGTTGGATGGGTGAATATATGAATGGATGGATGGATGGATTGATATATATATATACACACACACATATATATATATATATATATATATATATATATATATGGAAGAGTGGGTGTTTGGGTGCTGTGAAGGCGTGTGTGAGAGAACTAACCATGACAGCCCCTGACCCCAAGGAACTTAGAGCCTAGAAAGATAGCCCAAGGATGAGAACCAGCTGTTGGTTTCCAGACAATGGCTTTGACAAGTAACAGGGACAGCACAGCAGTGATCCCACTATGTAGGTGCCTCCAGCAGCTTGTTTTTGCTGAGACCACCCTCTCACAGAGCCCATGGCACCTGTGCACTCCTCCTGCAGTCCCTGCCTCCCCTTCCTGGTTCTGCCTCTTTCAGCTCCTTGCAGCTGGGCCTCCAGCTCACACACAGCATGTTCAACCCCCACCCAACTTCCCAGAGCCACAGGAGCTTGAGAAAGAAGCATGTGAGCAACCATGTTCCTCCTTTCTTTCCCCATGGGAGTGCCAGGGTCAGTTGCCTGTCTCCTGTTTTGTTTCCTGAGTCACAGTGACTTCCCTCTTCACACGATAGGCTATAGTTGGCTAATTAGGCATCTGTTCAGCCCCCACCACATGCACGTTTACATTCCAACTGCCTGTTGAATAGAAGCTTGCTGCCTTTATTTTCCTGGGTGTGGGTGTTGGTAGGGAGACATCATTCAGCAGGTACCAGGATCCTTGTAGACTTCTGAGTCACCTCACCCATGACTCTCAGGGTGACCTTTTGCCTATCCCTTGGCTGGAAACTGCTCTGCAGATAGCAATGGGCACAGTGCTATGTGCTGGAGACAGTCATTGCTTTACAAATGTTATCTCATTTAATCTTTAAACACAGCCCTGAAGTATTACTGTGTCCAATGTAAAGATCAGAAAAGCAAAGCTCAAGATGAAGTAATTTATACAAGGTCATGTAGCTGGGAAGTGACAGAATTTGAATTCAGTTCAGGTGAGTCCACAGTGTGTTCTGGTTCTTGTGCACTGCCGCCCTGAACACAGTCCAGGTTTGCTTACTAGAGGTACCCAGGATCCCTGTCCTGTCCCAGCAGGCAGACCCCACTCAGCCCTCACCTTTCTGTGACTAATTTTTCCTGCTTCACAGAATCCTCAATGTGCCACTGTGCCCTGTCCTCCACCCCTCACCAGAAGGTCTGGGGGTGTTCAGTTTGCCTATTGCCCTGGCTTGGCCTTGCTGGCTTGTGATTCCTGGTCAAATTCTCTCCGTCCTTTGGGAGGTTAATTTGCAGACCGTTTTTCATGCTGTCCTGTAGTTTGTTGGGGGCACCTGACATCCCACCATTCATGAGTGTGAGAGCCAGGCTGGCTTGGTTGTGCCAATGGCATGTTGGTAGCCACCATGGAAGCCATCCCAGAGCCCTTCCTTCCCAGGACTGTGGAATTATCCCTTATCTTCTGTACCCCTCAGATAGGTTCCCTTGGTGTAGGACAAACTCCTGTCCCAGCTGTGTCTATATTTGCTGTTTAGGCAACAAAGGGAAGCTCAGATCCTTTGAGATGACAGCATGTGGCTGGGTCAGTGGATTTGGAATGCTCAGAAAGATGCCGTTGACTTTTTCTGGGCAGATCCCTACCCAATCCAGGAGGCACCCTGAGCAGCCCTGCTGTGTCCTAGATGGCAGCAGGACAGTGGACCTGAGGCCTGGCTGGCTTCCAGGGAATGGCACTTGATGGTACACAGGCTGGAGATCAAAACCGAGGGTAGTTGATCAGTGAGTGCAGTGGGTGTGCCAACAGCTGTCAGTGTGGCTGACAGTGAAGTGGGGTCAGAAAGAGCAAACTAGGGAGGAGATTTAGGCTTAGAAAACCCAACCAGTCAGGACCCTGCTGCCCAAAGGAGAGGCCAGGTCTCTGGCACTCAAGGGAATGAACAGAGGATAGAAACAGAATGCCAGAATCAAAAACAGCATGGGAATAATCACAACAATCATTTATTAGTTGCTAAGTCTGTGTGAGGCCCTGTCCATTAGAATATGCAATCCTTACAACAATCTCAGGAAGTAGGAGAAACCATTCATACTTTACTTTGAGAAAACAAGTTCAGAGGGGCTCAGTAATTTACTTAAGATCACACAGCTAGCCAGAGGTAGTTTAAACCCAGGACCTCTGATGGCTCTTTGGTCTATTGCCAGATACTAAGAGGTAGTCCACAGAGCACTATGAGCATCCATCTCCATTGAATATGGGGTGAACTAGGCCCCTTCCCCTCTGAGTCCTAAGGCCTCTCCAGGGGTATGGAGGGTGACTGTGGCTCCCAGCAGGGATGCCAGGTCCTCCCCTCCCCAGGGCTTTGCCTGGTGTTCCCATCAGGCAGAGCTGGCTCTTCTGGGAGTTTCACAGTCTGCTCAGCTGTTTGGACCAGAACAGAAATCTGGATTGTTCTCCATCTGAATACAAATGCAAACCCAGTGAAAATGTCTAGATGGTCACCTCACCCCGTCTCACATTAGAAGCCACTGGGTGTGTGAGCAGAATGCCCAGGAGACACGTTGTGCCTAAGCTGGACTTCCTTATGTGTGAGAGACAACTGCCACCGCTGCTGCCCTGGTAGAGCCTTACAGGCTTTCTACCGCATAGGTCAGCAGGGTGTTAGGAGCCAGGCTTGACAGTGGCCATTCTCTCTTCTACTTGTGAAATCACTTTGCTTTTTAAAAACCATTTTTATCAAAATACACATCCAGAAAAGTGCACAAACATAGGTCAGCTTGAGGAGCTATGACAAGGGAACCTGCCTATGTAACCACTGTCCAGCACCTGAAGATGTCCTTGTCCTACCCCACTCTGCCCTCCTTCCTTCCCAAGGTGCCATTATCCCAAATTCAACATCATACAGCTTTGCCGGGTCTCATTCTGCTCTGCTCTAAACAAGTCACTGCTGACCTTAGAGATTATCGTGGGGCTAAGTACAACCTGTGAAAAATACTCTGGAGATGTTGTTGCTGAGGGCACATGAGCCATGTCAACAAGGCAAAGCATCTCTCTGAAGTAGACCAAGAGTACTTAGCTTCCAGAAAGAACAGCCAAAGGTCTCCCACTGTGCCTCTTTCTCTCTTCCTCACAAGACTGCAGGGATCCCTGGGAAAATGCCCCGCTGCCCTTCACAGTGTTTGAGCTTGTGCACCTATGAATAAGAAATGAGGAATGGGCTGGACGCTACCCACTTGGTGTTCTAATGGGTTAGATCATTGCTCGCCTCCTGAGGCAGTGGGGCAGCTCAGGGGCTGGTCTCTGGGCAGAGCGGGAGTCAGCAAGAAGTTGGAGGGGGTTTCTTATTGGCTGAGAGTAAAGAAGGGGCCCAGGGGAGGCTTCTGGAGCTTCTCTATGGCTGTCAGCAATGCTCCCAGCAATTGGTGATACTTTATTTCATCCGACAAAAACAGCCCTGATAACAGGCCTGTGAATCACACCATTCCTAATTACAGGGCTGACAACTGGGAAGGAAAATGAAAGATAGCATGGGGAGCTGGTGGTATGGCCGATTCCTACAGCAGCAGAAAATGGCTGCCCAAGCTTGCCTCACCCAGGACCTTAACAGGCCTGGAAACCGTTGCCTTTGACAGGTGGAGGGTGGCCGAGTCAGTTCAGGCAAGCCCTGCATGAAGTCAGACCTGCAAGTGTGAGCTCCTCCTGGGCCAGTTAGCCTTGCTCAGTGTTCTGTCCCATGCTGCCTTCCAGAACATAGCCAGCATTTTTGGTGGCCAGCAGAGATGGGAGATCTGTAGAAAAGGATGGATTTGAGGTAGAAATTCAATGCCTCTTAGCACCTGGCCTGTTGGTGACCACATTGCCATTCATGCTGAAGTTTGTGTCAGTTAAAGGGGCATTTGGATTACAAATGAGCACATCATGCTGAAACCTCAGACAGGCTTCTATTTCCCTTCTTTATGTGATGTGTAAATTGGTGGTCACCTTTAGAAAACCAGGTGTGACAACAGTGGCCTGGTGGTAGTGTTGGGAGGAAGCCCAGCCTGAGCCTCCAGGGGCTTCACAGCAGGTGTATAAAATGCCAAGGCCCACTCTAGGTTCTGTTTCACATCCCAACTCTGTAAACTCTGTGTGACATATATAATACATGTTGATTTTCCAACCATGTGGATTTTTTGCAATCTCTTCAAAGTCTACAATGAATTTTCTACAACAACAACTTTTTCAATTAAAATTGAAGTTAACCCTTTACATTACAATCAAACTGTACTAGATGACACTCCTCTAGTGTTTCCTGTGTTCCAGGCACTGGCCTAAATGCTTTCCATGTACCCATTCGCTTAACCTTCACAACATGTTTATGAAGTATATAGTATCACTTGCCCCCATTTTCCAGATGAGGAAACCAAGGAACAGAGAAGTTAAGTAATTTGCCTGTGGTTACATAGCTGGTAAGTAGCTGAGCTGGCTCTAGAGTGTGTGCTCCAAGTCAAAACACTACTCCAAAGTTGTTCCCCCAGTTGAGCTCCAAGGTGAGAGAGTCACACTAATTGAGTTTCTCCTTTTTTGGATTCATCCATTTGTTCATTTGATTGTTCCCATTCAACAAATTATTTACTTGATACCTACTATGTGCCAGGCACTGCTGTAGACTCAGGAGAGATATGGTGGATAAAACAGATGGGGGGCAGAACAGGGCCACAGCCAGGACAGAGCATTTTTGGAGATGAAAGAGCAAACGCAAATATCCCCCAGGTGAAAGTGGATTTGTTGAGTTCGATAGGCAGGACAAAGGTCAGCATGGCCAGCTAGCATGGCCACTGAACACTGCTGGATCAGGTGATGCCAGGCTGAGATGAAGAGTTAAGATGTTATTACCAATAAACTGGGTATTGATAGAAGTGTCTATGGATTGTTTTCCTGGGGTCCACAGCCCTGCAAATGTTCAAGGATAGCAGTAAGAAAGTCCATAAATTTAGGAGAAAAAAATTGACATCTGGGCTGGGGCTGTGGCTCCGTTGTGGAGCTCTTGTCTGGCATGTGTGAGGCACTGGGTTTGATTCTTAGCACCACATATAAATACATGAATAAAATAAAAGTCCATCAACTAAAAATTTTTTTTAAAAAATTGACATCTATTTTTTTTCTAAATTTGAACAAGTGTGTTATTTCTTTCAAATGATGAATGTTGGCTACAAACCTTAGTAGCATTAGCCACACTTTTACATTACACTGATGGCATTACATTGTTGCTATAAGAACCACTTCTAAAAGTTCTTGTACATCTTGTATAAGTTCTTTACATCTTGATGTAAAGATGCACAGGTTACCATATCATAAAGACCATAAAATATTTTGATAACTGTATTTCTATACAGTCATTTAAAAACATTTTTAATGAAGAGGTTTCACCCAGATGTCACTGGATTGCCAGAGGCATCATGGCATGAGATTAAGGCAGTGTTTTAGTAAACTTTTTCACTGCTGTGACTAAAAGATCTGACAAGGACAACTTTAGAGGAGAAAAGTTTATTCGGGGGCTCACAGTTTCACAGGTCTCAGTTCATAGACAACTGGCTCCATTCTTTTGGGCTCCAGATGAGGCAGAACATCATGGCAGAATATTGTGGCAGAGGGAAGCAGTTCATATGATGATCAAAAAGCAGAGAGAGACTCCACTCACCAGCTACAAATATATACCCCAAAGGCACACTCCCAGTGACCCACCTCCTCCAGCCACACCCTCCCTGCCTTTAGCTACCACTCAGTTAATCCCATCAGGGGATTAATTCACTGATTATGTTAAGACTATCATAACCCAATCATTTCTTCTCTAAACCTTCTTGCATTGCCACATATGAGCTCTTGTGAGGGACACCTCACATCCAAACCGTAATAGACAGTGATATAGAGGAGATGGCATGATCTTCCTTAGCTTTTAAAAAGAGACCCTGGCTGTAAGGGAAGAGGGGATTTGACTCTTGAGCTGTTTGCACAGGTCCTGGGAGGACACTTTCCCAATGGTGACAAGAAGTAGACATTATTTGATCCATTTTAGAGATAAGGAGACTGGAATTCAGGTTTCATGCAGTGTGCTCAGCAGGTGAATGGCAGATCTGGGATTCAAACGTGCATCTCTCTGGTCCACAGGGCAAGAGGGTCAGTGAATGCCTGTGGCAAGAGATCAAAGATGAACAATGTCTGCTTGGCCTCCTGACCCAGCCTGGACCTCTGTGCCCCACAACTTTACCCGTGAATGACTTGCCAACTCCTTCTTTCCTTAGCTCTGAATCTTGCCTAAAATCTGCCCTAATAGGCCAATAACATACCCTTGTGCTGAGCCAACTAAATATTTCATGGGGATTTTAATTTAACTTTAAAGAAATTCATCCAACCTTGAGAATAGTCTGTCACCTCAAGAAATAGCACCAGGAGCATGTGGACCTATGAATGACATTGCCACTTCCCTAGGAATGCTAATGCTTCTCTAGGCCTTTGCCTCTTGGAGCGTCACCATGGAAAGACTCAGCCCAGGGAGTGTGGGTAAATCCTACAAACCTGAGTGCACAGTGGTTGCAGAGACTCAGTTGGGACCTACTCTGCACAGGAAGTAGGCCTTCTTTGGGAGCTTGCGGGGGTGCAGGCTGGCTTGACTGTGCGGTGTGCGTGTGTGTGTTGGCATAGGTGACAAAATGCATGTTATCTGTTATTCCCTTATCCTTGTCCCCATATCCTGGTTCTGAAAGGAGGGAGAAGTGGTGAGGCTGTCACCCTCTCTCCTCTGTGGACAAGGGCATCAGACATTTTACAGGTGCTGTGTGACCCTGTGAGTTTCTCCTTGGCCCCACCCATGGCAAGCAGAGTGGGCAGACAGGCTGATTCACGTGGCAGGAGGGCAGATTGCACACTCCTGAAGCATGTTATTATGAAGTCTAAATGAAGGCTCCTGCCAATGCACGCAGGAGCAGGAGTGGGAGTGAGCTTTCCCCAGCTCCCGCAGATCCCACTGCCTCACAGCTCAGTGACCTCAGTGAGTCACACCAAGTTCCCTGGGTAGCTCCATAGGTGGGGGTGGGAAGGGAAGAGAGAAAGGCTCACAGCAGGTAAATCCATCAAAAGACAAGAAGGGAGCAAATAATCCAATTTGAAATGAGCTTTGAAATGCAGATGTTAATCTGCTCAACTGGGCAGCAGAAAAGGAACAGGGCAGGGCAGAAATTGGAAGCAGCTCCATGGACCTGCTCCTTCTGCTGGCCTCTGCCTCAGGCTCAGGCTGTCATTCCAATCCTGGAGTGCAATTAACACCCCTCTGCTTACAGCCACCTTTCACTGGAGCGAAGGCTCTGGGCAGTTTGCATGGCGCTGTCCAAGGTGCTACAGAGAAATAGGATGTGGACAGGGCAAGGGGAGAAGGGCGCACCCTAGTGGGGAATCCAGGACTTCAAAGTCTCCCTTAGGCTGGAGGATGAGGACTTGGGTCTGACCATGTCCTGAGCGTGGTTCTCACATTCCAGCTTCTTGACAAAAATGCCTCCTGCATACCATGCAGCCACTTGTCAGGCATCAGTCTGTTTCTGCAGCCAGCAAGACGGGGCTCAGAGCAGGTTTTGTTTAGGGGGTCCACTCCTTATTCTACATTGGTTGTTCCTTAGGGACTTATTGTGTGCTCACTGGGGAACATCGCCTTGATTAGTGCAGCAAAGAGAGAGCAAAGTGCACAGTCTTGAGAATCTGTACACATGGATCTGAAGTGATCTTTCTCCATGTCCTAGCTGTGTGCATTTGACCAAGTTACCAACTTCTCTGGGTCTCAACTTCTTTGTGTGTAAACAGAGCTAATGACAACCTTGAAATGCTATATATGTTGAGTTTTTAGAAGACTTGGTCCATGCCTCAAGAAACATGGAATCTAATGGGGAGGTAAGATATTCACTCCATTGTCAACAACAGCAATAACAACAGTAAGCACTAATATTTGTTGAGAGTTGTTCTATGCAAAGCTTAAACTTTGTATTTAATTCCCGTTGAGGCTTCATGGGGGATAGGAACAATGATTGTCCCCAATTTCTGGGGGGAGAAACTGAGGCCCAGAGAAGTTAAGGTCACACAACTTGTAAGTGGCAGAGTTGGAGCGTGAGCCCAGATCCCCTGTTCTAACACGAGGCAGTTGATACCTCATGACACAGGGCTGATACAGGCCATCATTTACCTCCTCTGGCCACAAAGAAATGTCAGGACTTGTTCCTGAGAAGATGATTGGGAAACTATTTTTGGAGAAGAAAAACTTTGAATGGACCTCGATGGGTAGGTGGCATTGATGGTTGGATTTTCACAAGAAAATGTAACTGTAGATAAGTATGATGTGTGATTGTAATTGGTTGAGTGGGACCGGCTGAGGGCAGGCTCTGAGAGAGGAGCGGTGGACATAGGGGTCACAGATAATTTTTTAAGAAGAAGGATGGTTATAGTTAACATGGTGCAAAGTGAATTTTGCTAGAAAAATAATATGAATAGTCATTTATTGAGTACCTATTGTGTGCCAGGCCCTATCTTCGTGCACCATATGTATTATCTCATTTAACCTCATAAGGTGGCAATCATTATTCCATTTTACAGATGAGAAAAGTGAGCCTGGAGAAGATATGAGACCTATCCAAGGTCACGCAGTGATTAACTTGGCAAAGCTAGAACTTGAGCCTGGTTTGGTTTGTGCCAGTGACTCAGGCAATATAGTCACAGGACAGAGCATTGGAGGGAGGAGGAGCTGTGGCCTGGACATTGGTCTCAGTTAGGAGGTCTGTCAGGGGCTGGGGAGAGCAGCTGGCAGGGAAGTTTGGCAGATAAGGGCTCAGAAGTCCCTCCTAGTCATTGTAGCATGGGGGGACACTGGTGACCTTAGCCACGGGACACTGGTGGAGTGCAGATTTCCCCGGGATAGGGAAACGGGAGGCAAGGAGGTGAGAGTAGAAGTGAGGACTGCCCCTTCTTGCCTCTCCTCAGCATTTTTTTTCCTTTCACTGGAGTCCATTGAATTCGTTGCAGGTTCAGAATGCAACCTCCGAAAACAAACTGCCAGTGTTTGAATCCTGGCTCTGCTGCTTACTTGCTGTGCAATCTTGGGCAAGTTGCTTAATCTATCTGTGCCTCAGTCTCCTCATCTGTAAAGTAGAGATAATAATACTAACCTACCCATTGAGGGAGATGACACATATAAAGACTTATTTCAGTGCCTGACATACAGGAAGTTGTTAGCTGTATTATCACAAATCTGATCTCATAGGACATTTGCTGCTTAAAATCTTCCGAGTCTTTTAATTGCTCTTCAATGTTTCATATCTAACTGGGCACGGTGGTGCATGCCTGTAATCCCAAAGGCTCAGCAGGCTGAGGCAGGAGGATCATGAGTTCAAAGCCAGCCTCAGCAAGGGCAAGGCACTAAGCAAATCAGTGAGACCCTGTCTCTAAATAAAATACAAAATAGGGCTGGGGATGTGACTAAGTGGCCAAGTGCCCCTGAGTTCAATCCCCAGTTCCAAACAAACAAACAAACAAACAATGTTTCATGCCTTCTGATCCCGACTGCCTCTCCAGTATCTCCATGCATTCTGCTCCTCTATGCTATGCTCTCTGGCCTCTCTGCCCTTCTGCTAGCCCCTGGGAGGTGTGGTGCTCCCTCCTTCCTCAGGGCCTTGGCAAATGCCGTCCTTCCACTGGCGATGCTCAGCAGGGTTTCTCATAGGTAGCTCTTATTCAGGTAACTGTGGGGAAGCCACTGTGGTCCCCCAGGCTCTGCCAAGCCACTGTGCCACCTTCTCGTGATGTTATAGATGACTTTCTCCTAACACTTGACACAGGCAAAATTTTACAAAATTTTGATCCCTTGTCTGTCTGCCCCCTCCACTGGACTGTGAGCTCTTTTCCATCGGGGACCATGTCTGTGTTTGTTTATCCCTGGATCCCAGCACTTGCACACTGCCTGGTGCAGGATGAAGAGCAGAGAATTTATACTGAGCTTTAAAGAGAAGGGGTAGCAAGGAATGGGCAGCAGGCCCTGCAGGCAGCCACTGTGGACCCAGATATCCCATATGCAAGGGTACACTCCATGACACGATGCTTCCTGAAGGTTCCCATCAGTTCAACAATTTCACACCACCTCACTTCAAATCCTCCCCCAGAGCCCAGTGTGCCTTTTCCCTCCCAGGAAAGCCATGCTTTCTGGACTTGAGGCTCTTTCCTCTCTGGGTGTCTCCGGATAATGCCAGGCCTGTTTTCACAGCCTTGGGCCTGGCCTTGCTTGGAATTCTGTGAGTTCTTTCAATATACAGGAGCTCTCCAGAGACAATTACCTTGGAATGAAGGTTTCCAGGAGTGCTCAGTACAACCTTATTCTGTGTAGCATTTTCTCATTCCAGCTGTAACCTCCTGAAGCTTTCCAGAGTTAAGTAACACAATTACAGAGTTAACTAAATGACAACAGAGAGTAGGAGGCTCTATGGGGCCTGAGCAGCAGTTGAACTGAGATCTGAGGATGCCATGGCTTGTGAAGGAGTAGAAAGCTGCTGGCCAGGAGGGGCAGCAAGGGCAGGAGGCTGGAGGCATGAGAGAGGGACAGTAAAAAAAAAAAAAAAAAAAAAAAAAAAGCCCAAGAAAAAAAAAACCTAGAAGTTGGTCAGAGATGGCACAGTGGGTCTGAGAATTCATAAAGAGTTTGAGGAGTCCATTTAATCCACTCTCCCACAAGAGAATCATACAGTGAGGAAGAGGCTATGGAGAAGGGCTGTTTCCAGTCTAGTTTTTCTCCTAGAAATTTCCAAAGCATGGGGCAGTGTGAGGCCTGGGAGAGTCCTCATGTGGGTTTTCAAAGCCAGACAGTACTCCAGGGAAGCCCACTGTGTTGGCACAGCTGAGTGCACGTTCTAGGGCACCTGGGAAAAAACACCAGAGACTAGACGTGGTGGTGCACGCCTGTAGTCCCAGTTTCTCTGGAGGCTGAGGCAAGAGGATTGCAAGTTCCTGGCCAGCCTGGGCAACTAAGCAAGACCCTGTCTCAAGACGGAGAGGACTAGGGATGTAGCTCAGTGGTAGAGCACTCCTGGGTTCAATCCCCAGTACTGCAGAAAAGCCCATACACCACCAAAGGTCGAGTGACCAGGGGTACTGTGCAGTCAGCACTGTACAGACAACAAGCTAGCCCACCTCCAGACACACCTACAACTCACCATGAGCTAAGATTTCTCCAGAGGCCCTTGTTGAGATTACTGTCATTGTTAAGTCCAACATCACCCTATCACCATTGCCATCAGCACTCACAGGCCCATCAGCACTCACAGGCACCATCTCTGGGTGACTCGAGGGTTGGGGACTATTATTACCCCACTTCATAGATGAGCAGACTGAGACTGAAAGAAGTGAAATAACTTGCCTGAGGTCATTCAGCAAGTAAGTGACAGAGTCCAAATGAGTCTGCCCCACACTTATGGTTCCTAGCCATCCTCTTGATATGGCAGCACTCTACAATTTATACAGCCTTTAAGGCTCTTCCACTCCCATCCTCTCTCTTGACTCTCACATCAAATCAATAGGCAGGCACTGCACCCATTTTACAGCTGAAAAAGATAAGTCCCAGAGAATGTGGAGGAGTTGCTCGTGGACGTGTAACCAGCAAAGGCAGCCTCCTGCCCATGGCCTCTTCCATGTGTAAGGGAGAAGACCCTGCCCGGCACCAGGGAGAAGATTTTGCCCAAAAGGGGGCAGCAGCTGTCCAACTAAAGGCTGACAGAGCCAAATTTGTCTGGTTCAGGTGGCCCAGGATCTGCCACTGCCATCAGAATGCCTTCCTGTTGTTCTTTCCTCCTGGGCTTCCCAGGTGGGAGCAACAGGCTCAAGCAACGAAGAACAGGGGCCCAGTGAAGACACTGCCTTCCTGATGATCAGGCCCCAGTCCCCGGAGAAGTCTTGGGGCTGTGACAGCAATGGTGGTGGTTGCCTGACCCCCACTGAACTCCACGAGGCAAAGGAGTGTGTGTTTTGGAAGTCACCTCTAGGCTGGCTCCTGCCTGCCCTTCTCTTGTAAATTCCACAAATATCCAGGAGATAAAAGTGGGGCTCACTCAGAGGCAGCACCTAGGGTTCTTCAAAGAACACTTCCAATCAAAAACTGGGGAGAGGAGAGAGGCTTCTCTTGCCCAGGCAATGCCTTCATAGGCCCTTGTGTGTGTCCACACACCCCAGATGTGACCAGGACCTGTGACACGTGGAGAGCTCTCTGCCACTGCCCTGCTTTGGCCTGTCTCTCCTTCTGACAGACCCTAACCCTCTGGCTCTGGCTGTCCTGGCCTTTTCTGGTTTCCAAGTCCCCTGAGTTTCCATTTGCAGGCCTGAGCTCCTCAGATTATTTGCACGCACTTCCCCATCTTTCTAAGTTTCCTTCCCTAAAATAAAATGTCCTAAAAAAATAAAATAAGTAAACCAATAAATAAACAAATAAATAAAATATCTCTAAAAAAAAATCTTTAAAATAAAATGTCCCTGCCTTGGGTTCACTGCTCCTCCCTGCAGGCTCAGGCCCCTCATCTGCTCCCCACCATTCCATTCTACTGACCTGACCACTACAGAGCAGGGCTAATTAGACTAAGTCACACTTCCTCTAAGCAGGGCAGAGCCAAGCACTGGCTTTATAGCCAGAAGAGAGCTTCGCAAGCTCTCTTGTTGAACCTTTTCATTTTATAGTTGAGGAGACTATTCCAGACCGAGGAATAACTTGCCGGAGGTGACAATGAGGTTGGAACCCAGCTGAGACAAGAGCCACTTGTCTGCCCTGTCCACTGCTCTTTCCAATGGAGGGAAAGCCCCTCCCTGACCCATGAGAGGCTGCGAGAGTGAAAGGCCTTGGTGGCGCTGCCATTGTGGACGCACTGCCCTCTGCTTCCACTCAGCAGTTCCTGGCATTCTCGCACCCCGGCCCCCGTCCTTGTTAGTTTGGTTTCATGGCACATTATTTCCTCATCTGAAGGCTGCTTGATAACATAATGTCTTTTTAACTAAGGTGAAAATAAATGAATGCACGTTTCTTGGAATAATCTGGTCCCATGTGATTGTTCCGATACCCTGGGGTGCATGGAAGCCAAGGTAGATAATTACCATTCTATACTGAGTCAGTTAAACATAAGAAACAAGCACCACCAAACCTCCATCGTTTCTTGTAGCTTGTTGCTACCCTTTCTCTCTCCTTCCGTGCCTTCTCTGTCCCCAACTTATCCTGAGCTGGGGACAAAGGAAAGAGAGCAGGGCCGGGGGCCCTGAGTCAGCAATGTGGGCAGGAGGTGGTTTCTCTACTCAGCCCAGTTTGGGGAAGCGTCTGTTTGTGACTAGACAGAGATGCCCTGTCTGAGCTTGGGGCATGCGCTCTGCCTGGGTATGTGGTCATTCTGCGTGTATTTAGGAAAGAGGTCTGGGGGTGGGCTGTGCTCCATTTCCAGCTTCCTCTCCATATGGACATATGGAATTGTTTAGCATAATGTCATTGTTGGCCAACTTCTGTAAACTTGTGAAATGATTTCCAGCTTTTCATCCAAAGTTTGCCCTTTTTGGAGGAAAGCTGAACATGGGGAAAAGAAATTTGAGGACAGCATCATTTACTTTGGCTAATTGATTTGCATTTAAGAAAAAAAAAAAACAGAGAAAGGACTGGATGCTATGCTTACCCTTTTTCCATTTTGTCAGTTTTAGTTTTCTTCATGTGTTCTTCAGTCCAACCCTTTAAACTCATTACCGCCCCCCCCGCCCCCAGTTTTCAGGCAGAGCGGGGCTGCCAGTTTCCAGCAACCTTGAGTGTTGGGATGGTTGATGCACTGCTGGCCCTCCTAGTTGTTTCTGCTGCTCACAAACTGAATTTGTCAGGGCCATGGTCATGGAGAGGCTGAGGTTCTGAAAGGCCCAAGAAATCCCCTAAAGAGTCCCCCAAATGAAGGCACTAGCAATCTTCTAATCAAATTCCTCTCTTCAACCCAAGGGTTGATTCATGTGATAGCAGTAATCAACACTCTCTTGGAGAAATACAGAACGAGTCACTCAGTTTCCTTTTTCTATTAAAGATCTCTTTCATCTGCACTCCAGTTTCTTTGAAGGATGCTTTGACTTTATAATTTTGTTAACCTGTGCTGGGTCAGGGCTTGAGATGTGAATGAGTATGGAGGACTGGTGTTTAGATGTAGAAGAAACTGACCTTCACCCTTGGATTTATCCTTCTGTGCACAAATTGCAATTCCCTTGGGAGCAAAATGAGAGCCAACTCAGCTCTCTTTCTACATTTTTTTTGCATTGTGTGTGTGTATGTGTGTGTGGCAGGGCTCATTCGGCACTGATTGGCTTTTTTGTAGATTGTTGGACATTTCATTTTTCCTCATTCTTTGTTCATCTTTTGCATGAGCTGATCTGCTAGCATTAGAAAAAGGAGTTCAAAAAACTGAAATGTAAATTGCCAGAGGTTGGTCTGAAAGATAGTGTCAAAGTTATAAACATGATTCTTAAATATAAGTCACCTGAGCAGCTTGTTACAAATGTAGAGTCCTGCAACCTACCAACAGAGTCAATCCAGGGTCTGAAAGGAGACTCTGGAATTCATGTTCAGCTGGCCTAGCAGGTGATTCTGATGCAAGTGGCCCTATTAACTGCATTTTGAGAATCATGCTGGAGAAATGTTGGGACAGATCTAGTACTCTTAACTCCACAGTTTGTAGATGAGGTTAAGGAAGCCTGGAGAAGCAAAGTGACTAGTCTTGGTTGGTTAACTGGCTAGTTAGGGCAGACCTGGACTAGGCCTGAGTGCTAGCTCAGCCCAGGTATCTGAGAACAGATCAATAGGGAATGAGCTTGCTTTCAGGATGGATTTAAATGGGATATAAGGAAGAACTTCCTGACAGAAAAGAGTTTTGAGGAATCCTACAGCATCCCTTTTTCCAGAGAGTTCTAATTCAGGTCAGGTTCTCATTAGAAGTGAACACTCGAGGTCCAATTAGGAGGCAAAAAGAAAAGAAGGAAAAGGTTTTCAGAACAAATTTTTGTTATTTTACATTAAAGAGACCAGGATTCTTCCTTTTGTTCTGCTGATGTCACCTGAATTTCCACCTGGGAATTAATATAAATGGGAATTAATGTAAGTTATATTAGCAATATAAGTGGCCAGTGATCAGGAGGCCTGAATTCCAGCCCTGGCTCTTTCAAAGATGGGCTTTGTGACTCTGAGCCACTCACTCAATTTCCTGATGTCTCTTTCCTCTCTGTGAAATGAGTGGGATTGCATTAGATTGTTTCAGATGCCTACGGTCCCCACATTTTTACCTTTCTCTGTTGAAGTATCCCACCTGCCAGAGGCACTCGGTGAGGTTGTGTTGACTGGACAAGTGAATAAGTGGAATAAAAACTATTCAGTGTGGAGAATCCCAGAGCCTATCTGCCAGTTCTCCACTACTGAGACCCTCCTCAGGGCAGAACAATCTAGTAGTGATCTTCCTGCTTCTAAGTCGCCTGCATGTTTAGAGGGGTCTAACCGTGAATGAATAAACACAAGCCAGAACTTCAACATCCTGTCCTTTGCAGAGTTATTGTGCAGATCTGGGTTATGTTGGCTTCTCCCCACGCCAGGAAGCCAGACCAAGTAACCTCTCACTGGGGACAGGCCTCTAATCACAAGCCCCACCTCACGTGGCCACCCCACTGATGGGATCTCTCTGTTCCTTTCAGAAAGCAGATCTGGCTGTGGCCGGCCTCACCATCACAGCCGAACGTGAGAAGGTGATTGATTTCTCTAAGCCATTCATGACGCTGGGAATTAGCATTCTTTACCGAGTTCATATGGTAAGAGACTTATTTTATAAGCATTTATGTCATTAAAGTTATTTGCATGCAAACACTGAGTTATATGGTAATAATGAGTGACTCACGGAAATATTTAGATTTCGAGACTTAAATGCAAATGTGCTGGGCTATTTTTTCCTCCATCAGCTGCAAGAACTTGCAAACAGGAGGGATAGAAAAGTCACACTTATAAGCTTTCCAGTAAAAATGGCTTGTGCTTCACTGAATAAGGAAGACCAAGAGAGTGATCTGTTAGCAGTTGGTGCATAGTGTGTCTGTGACTATCCCTGTCAGTCACACTTCTTCCTCCTGGGGGCAGGCCCTGAAGCCCAGATAAGTCACCTCAGTCTTCTCAAAGATTCCTCTGGCTCTCAGATCAACTTTGTTCGCTCTGAGCATTGTATCCGGTGAGGGAGTATAGACTTCTTCCTCTCCTGATTATTCGTATTGATGCATACAGACCAGATAATCTAATGTCATCTTTACCTGGCCTTCTTCACCACAAACTCTATCCCCTTGCTCACCCAAAAAGATTTCTCTGGCTAAGTTGGCTAGAGTGAGCATCAAAATGAGTGTGTGAGAATACACCAATAGATTGCTAAGAATTGACATGACCCTGAATATCCTGGCTGGGTCATCTCCATCAGGTGGGTAATTGTGCTACCAGCAAATAGCCATCCTTATCTACTTCACCAAACTGGACCAGAAGAGCCTTCCTCTCCTCTTTTCATCCACACTAGCTCCAAGTGTGCAGCTTCATGGATTTTCCCAGGACTCTAGTTGCTTTTGGTGTCCATACTTCAGTTGCCATGCCTATTTCTGTACATAACCTGGCATCAAGAGGCTGCCCAACAAGAAATGACTGAACGCCTGCCTAAGTGACCCCAGCCCTAGAGAAAGGGGACCCCTGCAACCCCAACTGACTCCCACTGCTGCAGCTGTTCAGGCATCAGCAGCTGTGCCCAA
The DNA here is from genome assembly GCA_020662805.1 of Glaucomys volans. Classification (NCBI taxonomy): domain Eukaryota; kingdom Metazoa; phylum Chordata; class Mammalia; order Rodentia; family Sciuridae; genus Glaucomys; species Glaucomys volans. The sequence goes on from JAJEJO010001078.1 coordinate 121,495, forward strand.
GTTTCTCCAAGAGGGTGTCTCCTGTCATGGAGCCCATAATACAGGCCCACTGTTCAGATGAGTACTGTCCTGTGCTGGGCATTAGAGTTCATCATGGTTACCACCTGACTTGGGAAACATGACCAGATCATCTGGTAGAAGTGATGGCATTGAAAGCTGAAATGCCATAGGCTAAGATAGAAAGAAGTGCAAAGATTTCAGAGTCAGGATGTTATTGATGTCTGTTTTTGTGGAATAAGGTGCATTTGGATCCCTCTCAGCCAATGTCCTCCTCTTGTCCTCCTGATGATGATAGTTCCTGTTTGTTGAGTACTTCCTACATCTCAGACATTCTACCAGGTGCCTATGACACGGGTTGAATTGTGTCCCCTCAAAACACCTGTTGAAGTCTTAGCTCCAGGACCTGTGAATGTGACCTTATTTAAAAATAGAATCTTTGCAAATGTAATCACATTAAGATCATACTGGATTACTGTGGGCCCTAATGCAATGAATGATGTCCTTATAAGATGAGGGAAATTTGGAGACGAACATGTAGTGGGGAGAGATAGGAGTGGTGAGCATCTGGGCTGCTAGCAACCAACAGAAAGATTCTTTCCCTAGGGCCTGCACAGGAAGCCTGGCCCTGATGATGCCTTGGCGTTGGCCTTCAAGCCTATAGAACTTTGAAATTAAAGATTTCTGCTATTTTAAGCCAGTCAGTTTTGGTACTTCATTTCGATGGTCCTAGGAAACATACACAGTTCTTATTTTAGAAATGAGAAAACTGAGATGCAATTAGTTTATAAACCAGGACAAGGGCACGTGCTAATAAGCCAAGGGGCAGGGTTCAAACTCAAGGATAGTGTGACTGAAGCCAGTGCTCCTTCTGTGACCCCAGCCTGCCACCCTCATTTTTGCAAGTCCATTTGGAACCCTTCATTTGGTTCTCAGGTCGGTTCTCTGAGGAGATGGGCAGGTGTCATAATCCCCGACTTGTGGACAAGGAAGCCGGAGTCTTGCTCGCACCTGGGTCAGGGCAGGGCTGGGGTGAGGCCTGCGGGCTCCAGGACAGTGCTCCTATCACTGTCCTTCTGTCAGTACTCCCACAATTTTTCAGCCAGCACCCTTCTTTGAGGTTCTTCCTCCAAACACTTGGCCCGAAGGAGCATCCAAAAGACATGGAGATGCCCAGCCTTTCTCCAGACCACCCTACTGTAGCTACAGGTAGGCTCTGCCCTTGATTTCTTAATTAACACTGAGAGAAGAGCCCTGCTGGTGTCCTAAAGACTCACTAGGTGGCCAAAGACACCTGACCTGAGTGTTTCTACCACCTGGCAATCACTGCGGCTACGCTTCTCTGGACATAGAACACTATTATCCTGCATATCAACTCTGGTTAGAACTCATCCCAAGTCACCAACCCTCTGGTCATCCTAAAATGAATTGTTGACCATTTATTTCCTACCACCACAGACCTATCTCTGTATTAGTTCCTCTGCATTAGTTCCTGGGATATTAACTTTAATGTGTCAAGTAGGCGTAGCTGTGAAGGTATTTTGTAGATATAATTAATGTCTGCAATGAATTGACTTTAAGTAAAGGAGATCCCTCAATACTGTGAGTGGCCTCATCCAATAAGCTGAAAGCCATGGGAGGCAAAAAGCTAAGGTTTCCTGGAGAAAGAATTCTGACCCAAGGCAATAACATAGACATCTTGCCCATTCTGGTCTTTTCACCTTTTGGACTAAGCAGCTCCCCCAACATGTGAAATAGATAGACAGGAAGTAGATTATTGATATATATATATATCAATAATCATATGTAGATATATAATATATGTATCATTGGTTCTGTCTTTCTCTCTGGAGAATCCTGACTGACTAGTACAGTTCCACAGCCTGGCCTGGATTCCTCCCTCTTTTGGCCTCCCCTTGGAGGCCCCAGTATGCCACATGACTGCTCAGATCTGATTTATAACAGGACCAAACCGAGCAAAGTATGAACTCTGGCGTGAACAGCTTACAACTGAACAGAACTGACAGTTTATGCATTTATTCAACAAATATTTATTGACTACATTCTATGTGTGAGCAGTATGCTTAGAGAGTACCAAAAAGTCAGCTCAGGAGAGAATGATCCTGGATCTACTAAAGCAAAGGAGACCTGGTAAGAATGAGTCTGAGATGAACTTTGCTGTATGTGACCCAAAGAGGCCTCAGCAGGAATCTCTAATGCTGAAGTGTAGACAGGCAGAGTCCACCACCAGAGCCTAAATCAAAAACTGCACAGAGAAAGTGTCTCCAATATGACAGTGCTAAGGGAATTAAAGTTAAGTACTGGGTGTTTATTATTTTGTGAATCTTCTCTAATTGATGTTTATCTTTGAAAAAACTGTGCTTAATTTTATTTATCATTTATAAGAATATAGAATTTCTCTCTCAATTCTGTATCTATGAGGTCACCTGACTGATGAGCAATTGTCACCAAAACATGAGCATCTGATGGCAATCAAACCTGTGTGCAAAAGTAGAAATCATTAACTCAAAGTGAAATGCCTTGTGAAGAATTATTTTTAATTCCTTCTTTTTAAACTGATACACCAAAGCATAAACATTGTATATATCAATGGGGGCCCATGCAAGGGTCTGTTACCTGCATATGTTATGTAATATAATTCCTAGTTAAGAATCATTGCCAAAACCTCCAAAATCATAAGTGATAGCAAATGTGTCTCTGAAATGTAAAGATAACCAGAAATAATTAATGAATTTCCAACATTCTAAAGTTATCTGGACTTTTTCATCAACATAGATCATTAAGAGTTGATTATGGGATACTTTCCTCCTTTCCAACATCAGGTTATAATCTCTGTTTCTGAGGAGACCTCTCTAGGACCAAAATAAGAAGAGTTTTCCTCCTTTTACCTCCTACTTCCTGCTATTTGACAGGCCAGCTGAGGAGTCTGGCTTTGCATTTGTCCCTGTTGATATGTCTCACTTTTACAACTCTCTCTATTCTTAGCATCCCAGTTGCCATTTTCTCCTGGAGTCCCTCATGCTACCTCATCATTTTGGTTGACTCCTTTCTTTTCCTCTCCTCTCTCTTCTCTCTGTCTCTCTTCCCACTGGATAATCTCATCCACTCCTCATCTGTGACTCCACCCAGCCTCACCTCTGAATTCCAGGAGTATATTTCTCACTCATTACAATAACTCTCCACCTGGAAGTCTCACAGACCACCCCCCACAAATAGCATCACAAACTGCATTCAGTCTACTCAAACATGTTCCTCCTCCTGCACTCTGAACCCCCTTGGGGAATCGCATCTCCATTCAGTAACCCAGGTCATCCTGCACTGTCGTCACCTCCCATCTCACCTCCTATGTAATTCTCAAGCAAGCTTCAGGTCTCCTTCTCTCTAACCTGAACTATAGACTCCGTGGGAGGCATGTTAAAGGGAAGGTAGCCCCTTGTCAGACTACAGATTTTTGTATTTTTGATATGAAAAATGTAATCATCTTAAACCTGCAGTATTTACTGGATAGGTATGAAAGGAAGGAAGGAATGAAGAAGGAAGGAAGGAAGGGAGGAAGAAAGGAAGGGAGGAAGGAAGGAAAGAAGGAAGGAAGGAAGGGGGGAGGGAGGGAGGGAGGGAGGGTCCTAAATCCAGTGATGCTGAGGTCCTAAGCTGCATTCTTTCCTCTGCGACTTCTGTTGGGCAGCACTGAGCCCCAGAAACCTGGGTTTCTGTTAGGAGGTCCCATGGGGCCAGTATTCCAGGAAGCAAGGTAAAGTCCCTAAAGAGATTCTCTTTTTCTTTATGGTCTTTTCCCCCGTTGGTCTTGAGAACAAAAAGAGATGGGAGCTAGAGGTTTCAGGCAGCCCAGATCCATCTTTAGCTCAGGCCTGACCAGAGTTGCCACTTATGTTCATTGCCTTTTCTCTACAATACCTACATCCCCCCCATATAGCACAGCCTCCAACTGAGAAGGTATCAGGGTCCCTGGTGGGGGCCAGATGTGCTTCTACACCATATGTAGTTGGCTCAGTCTTTGGAATCTGCAGTGTCTCCCAGTACTCCAAGGAGGGGAGTCAAGTGATAGAATCTACAAAGTTCAAGAGTCTTTATTTCCCTGGCAAATTAGCTTAGTTCTTACTGAGAAGCTCAGTATTTGGTCTTGTAGTGTAACTCCAAGGGCATTTTACTTTCGAGGTTTTTATGATGTTGCTGCACACTGTGAGCTCTCAAATATCTGTGTGAATGGAGGGGAGAAGAGCATGAGGAAATAAAAACATTTCTACTTGACATCAGAGTAAATCATGCACTTTTCTGTCTTTTTCCCCCCCTCCTGCTGCAGCAATTTGCCTAATGATGTTTTGCCCAGACTAATATTAAAATAAGTTTGTATTCCTCCAGCACACCCTGACTGCTGTAGCAAGGCATCATCAGAGTGTGCCAGAACCAACCTGGGAGTCAACATTCGGCCCATACAACCCCCAAAAGGATAAATCTCTTCTGAATGATTTAGTCTTGGAAACTCAGGGAGCCTGCATATGTCTAAGATATTTGTATGTTGACCAATGGCTCTTACTTTTTGAAACATTTCTACATACAGACTGTAGTTTACTGTGCAATGTTTTAAACCAGATAGTGTGATTCCCATTTTACAGGATCTGAGGCTCCACGAGCCCAGCCACTGCAGTGGAAGAGGGGAGGGAACGCAGGAGTGCCGGGGCACTGAAGCCGATTTTCTATCTCTTAAGTCCCAGGCACTTCCAATTACCTATCTCCTGGGAGGGGGTCCATGTCTAGTGGCTATCTTTCTTTCAGTGTCAAGACCATGCATCAGATGATCTTTAAAGATACTTTCCTATTGGAGGACTTTATCTCTATTATCTATGATTCTGTGTTAGGTCCCAGTCCAGCCAGAACATCTGAAATTCACAAAAAATGTGGGCTGACCATTTCCCCACTATACCATCATCCTACTCTACCTTTGATTAAGCAACAGAAAATGTTCATACTCTTCTTAACTCACAGCTAGACTTTTCTCTCTCAAGAACGTTAAAAAATAAAAATCAGACAGTGATTAAAAAGTGAGAAAGAAATAAATGCCAACATTAAATTAATCCATGACATTTACTGGATATATTACTCATTTTTTCTGTTTCATTTCAGAGAGACTGTCTAGGAAAATGGAGAACAGTGCTAAGTAAACCAGTGAATCATTTCTAATACTACTTAATACTCTGTTATAAGGAAATAGAAAATGAATAGTGTTCTATTCCTTAAAGCTAAGTAACATGACAGTTCGTCTAATGGAAATAGGGATCCCTGAATGTATAATCATTTTGATATTGGTTATTTATTAAGTGCTTCTCTCTCAAAAAGCTCAAGGTGTCTTATCAGCATTAGTTTAGTAATCCTCACATTCACCCTTCCTGGGGATAGTGGCCCTCCATTTTATGGAAGAAGAAAATGGCACCCAAAGATGTCAAGTGGCTTGCCAAGGACCACTCAGCAAGTCAAGGTTGGTGCCAGGATAAGAACTTAGGTCTCCTCTCACCAGATTCCCAACCTGCAAAGTGAAAACAGATATGGTAGCTTGTGGTTATGTAGGCAATAAGCCACCTGGTTGTTATATGTGGAGAGGAATTAATTGCTTACTTCCCATTCTCTTGGAGACCAAGTTGAGTGCATGCAAAACTGAAATATGAGAGAGAACTCATTGCCAACCCCTTTGGGCAGGCTGACCCTGGGTTCCTGCAGTGGGTTGAAAATTCCCCCCTTCCGCCTCTCCCAAGAGTCATGGAGAGACTGTTTCTTCCTTCTTCAACCCTAGAGAGTGCTTTATTGACCATTGACCACTACTGGCAATTGACCATTTAACAAGAAACCTCTCTAAAAATTAATTTAGTACTAAAGGTTGTCAAAAATCACATGAAAGTCATAACAACCCTCTCTTACTGATCTGCTAGAGAGGGGATGGAGCATAGGGAAGAAAGAGAGTTGATATCATTAGTTTTATGTAGGAAGATGGGGTATGCAGCCCTCACATAGATCCAAGAGAGCAGCCACAGGTCTGATCCACTGTGCTGATAAGTTTGAGGGGGAGGGCTGAGATGGAACAGAATTATAAAGCTTGTCTGTTAAGAACCATCCTTCCAGAAGAAATTCTGGGATTGCCCCAATTTCTTCCCCAGAGAGCCCTCGGGGAACCCTCATGATTCATGTTTTATAAACTCCAGGAGTTATGGAAAGTGACTATAACCAGATGACATTTGTCCCCCAAGTATTTTTAGTGTCATCCCATGGCAAGAAATAGTATTCCTTGTTCATTGAGGAAGGCCTGAGTATGAAAGGATGTTCCCTCTTCTGTCACATACCCTCTCCCCCTCCTACGTTACTCAAGGCTGCCATTAGATAGAAGGGAAGTAGACACATATGTAGACCTTACCACATGATAACTTACTCAGTCCCCCAAACAACCCCATGAGGTAGGTTTTATTATTAGCCCACGTTACAGAGGAAACAGATCGGGAGGTGAGGCTACTTGTCCAGCATCTTGCAACTTGGAAGTGGTAGAGCCAGGATTCAGTCCTGGGAAGTCTGAATCCAGAGTCTGTGTTTTAATTCACCACTTGACCTGCATTACCTGGTTCTAGGCCCCATGCATTTGGCTCCAGACTCTGGGAAAGTAATTGCATTTTTACCATAATACCATTTCCTCCAGAACACATAGAGTGAGGTAACTGTGAGTTAACAGAATTTAAGGATAAAAGGAATTTTCAGTGTGTGAGGGGAGTTTAGTGCCACTTCATAGCTCGATGGGCAGCCCCACTGCTGCATTTCTATCAAAGGACTTGAACACACCAGAATCATGGTCAGTTGGTGCCCAGCCCTTTGGGTCTCTCCCATCATCAAAGAGCAACAAGGATGCTGACTCTGATGTGGTCAGTCTGAAGCACAGTCCAAAAGCAAGGGAACTAGTTCTGATTTTGCTGCCATCTAATTTTCAATTCCATCTGCAGGGCTTGACCTGTCCTTGACATTGAGGCATATATCTGTATCTATTTATCTACATAAAACACCACTTATCTACCTCCAAAGTGGTTGTATTCACCAGAAGGAACTGGCCCAACTTGTAGTCAGCAATTATATTGATTGTATGAATCAATATAAATGTCTATAAATACAACAGAGTCACAGTAAATGATGATGAGTATAAATAAATAACATTTACGAGTACTTTAAGGAGTTCAGATAAAGTAGGTTGGGATTCTGCTGGCACTGGGGGAAGGTGTGGGATTAATTAGGGAGTTTATTGGAACAAGTTGCAAAATTAAAAGGAGAGGAAGATTTGGTACAGCTGCCATTTGAATGAAGTGAGTACAGCATGCCTATGGCACAGCTTGATGAATGAGAACCAGAGAAATTGAAGCCATCACCAGTTATTGGAGCACGGCACTTAACCTCCCTGGGTCTTAGTTCTTCCATCTGTCAGTATGGAAAATTGGGTGTTGAAATCAAGAGAAATAGTGAAGCACTTTGAGTTCTTCAGAAGAAAACATCACCATCATACATCCTTTGGGTTCAGGAAAAACTATTATTTGGAAGAAATGCCTAAGGTATGTGACACCTGATTTGCTCCAAGTGCAGGTAACTCAGGTGTCCTTTGGGAAGGAAGCAATCCAAAGCATCCACATACAAAAAAAAAAAAAAAAAAAAAAAGTGGGCATTCAGAATCCTGCAAGGAGCACACTTGTCTTTGGCATCATCTCAACAGCCTGAGCCAAGGCTGTAACAACCCCAGGCTCAAATCTCAAATGACCGCCCAGTCCTTCGTCTTCTTGTTGGCGTCAGGCAATCACATGTGGAATCAGATGTTGCCTTGCCAACATGACTGATACATTTCTTGTGGAGCTGTGTTTACGTCTTGGTCCTTGTTTGTGTGATGTTCTGTTTTATAACTTCAGTCTCCAAGATTTTTTCCCACGACTGTGCATCATTCCTTATCACCCATAACCAAATATGGCAGCCTTAAATAGTGTTGTCATTTTCCTCAATTTCACTCATTGTGATATAATCAGGTATAGATTTCTAACATTGAGCATCTAATGGGATTTCAGATTCAGAAAGCAACAATAAAAGATGTTTTGTTTTGTTTTTTCCTCATGGATATTTCTCAATTGAGAGACACAAAGTGAAATAGTCCTGAGTGACAGGGCACGTGGGATTCACGAACATTTGCCCAGAGGAAGGCTGGGGTTAAGAGGGACCCCAGGAGCAGACCACCTAGTGATTTCTGCTGCAGTAGGAACACGGACAGGATCAGCTCCTTTGTCCCCTTCCAGTCTCTGCATATGCCTTCTGCACTGTCTGTGTCTTCCTATGCCTGCCACTGGCTCTTGGGATGATGGAGAAGACATAGCCCATGATGGACACCACAATGACCAAGTAGAGACTATGGTTTTGCTGCTCTTGAGCCCCTTATTTCCTCTTAGAGGATTTATGTAATGGTGGGACCAGACATCTCCAAATGGTCTTCTCCCCATTCCTCTCCTGTTCCCTTCCCTTATTTACTGGGCCTTGTCCCTTGAATTATTACATTTTCCCAGTGAATCACTTGAAGAGTGGACTGTGCAGTCAAGCATGCATGCACCACAAGGAAGATATTCACAATTTCCTTCAAAGGGCTATTCTTTGGCCTACGCCATACTATGAAAGAGAACCAGCTTAAGAAAGACCACCTGAGAGGTCCCTGTCACATTGCTAAAGGGCCACAAAACCCAAGAATGTCTGCCCCATTGACAGGGATAAGTTACTGACATCTTCTCTGTGCCCCCTCTGATCTGTTGTCCCAAAGGATAAAGTAAACTGTTCCCCAGTTGATTCAGGAATGTGCCCACTGGCACTTTGAAAAGGAAGGGAAATCCATCCAGAAGAGAGGGTGAAAATCACCCATGACTGGGGCTGTGTGAAGACAGCAGGACCATGTGCAACTGTCTCCCACCTGCCACACATGTGACTATGGCGACAGATATTGTCACTTGGAGTTTCTCATCTTCTTTGCACTTCTTGTGAATAATGCAAGCTTTGAGAGCTGGTTGAATTCAGCTCAGTATTGGCACAGATGGTGCCCATTTGTGTTCCTGAGGACCCCAGGGTGAAAATGACACACCTGGATATTGATGGTAGGTTGTTGCCATGACGAATATCATCTTGAGGGTGAAAGTTCACCAGTTCATAGAGCACCTGAACTTAATACTGATTTCCAGTCCTATCTGTGGACTGACATCCTGGATTTCTGAGATCATAAAAGCATAGCATTTTCCATTTAGAATGGTCCTTAGGGAACATCTAGTCCAGTGGTTTCAGAGTAAATGGAAGAAGCAAGCCTGGCACAAGATCAAGTCAGCAGGCAGAAACTGGCGAGAACACGCCCTGTCTACAGTGGCAGCACCATTCAGCTCCAGGGCTGCTGGATCTCTCGTGCTGTTTGTTTATATATATGAAATCTAGATTTTTATGTGAAATCTCCTAATCGTTTAATACTGGCAACTAATCCAAAATGAAACTCTGCTAGGTCTACAAACAAGTAAACAAGTCCACGGGCAATATTTGGTCCACAGGCCACCAGTGCATTGGTTCTGATCTATCCCAGCTCAGCTGCATTCAGAGATCAGGGACTTGCCCAAGGCCACACAGTTAAAGACAAGGCAGACAGCTTAACTCCATTCTTTTTATTCCATTTTGCTTTCCTGCAAAAAAAAAAAAAAAAAAAAAAAAAAAGGCAGGGAACTGGCCTCCAGTTTTCATTTCTGCAGATCTGACAGCTCCCGGGTGCTGTCTGAGCCTGTGCACACTGGAAGCAGTGAGGGGCACCGGGGGCTGGTGCTGTTGTTCTGTTTCATCTGCTGAATTTGGGGTGGGAGGTGTTTGGGAGCAGCTTCCACTAAACTTTCATCCCCCAGCATCATTTAAACCAATCACCCAGAACCCAAAGAAATTTGGGGGCAAACCCACACATGCCATACCCTCTGCCCTGCCCTTCCCAAGGGCCATTTTGACTGAATGTGTATGGTGAATTTTGTTTTCATCTCCATTTCTAGGGACGCAGACCCGGCTATTTCTCCTTCCTGGACCCCTTTTCTCCCGGTGTCTGGCTCTTCATGCTCCTAGCCTATCTGGCTGTCAGCTGTGTCCTCTTCCTCGTGGCTCGGTACTATCCGTTCCCCTTCCCTGTCCTCACACCGCCACCTCGTGTCCACCTCTGGAAACTGCATGGGGCAGGGGGTGGGGTGGAGGAGAAGGGTGGTTAAGAGGACATTGGTGCCAAACTAGAGGGCTGGGAGAGGGGAACTGAAGTGCTCTCTGCCCAGCTGTTGACCTCACACTACCCATTCATCCATCTACGTGCATCCCCTGACTTGCACAGTGCAAACGGGTGAGCTTGTCTGGATTTGCTTCTGCACTCCTGACTCTTGCCGCCTCCAGCTCTCTGGCGTCTGGTCCCCTGCTTGTGTAGGAGACTTGAGAAAGGGAGGAAGGAAGGAGGTGGCAGGAAGATCACTCTGATTAAGCACTATGCATTTGGCTGCCCTGACATCAGTCCTTGCCAGAATCTGCCACAAAGTGCTGAATGATAAGAAATGGATCCTGCGAATTCAGAGTGGGGGGACTGGAGGCTGCAGTGACATGGGCCAGGGAGAATGCTTCCTCTGCAGAGTGCCTGAACCTGCCCCTGAAAACACAGCTGTTCTGTTCAATAAGAACCATTGAGGGTGGCAGGCAGCAAGAGGGCAGGATGGAGAGAAGCATTTGCAGTTAGTGTTGAGTTGAAACAAATGTTCTAGATCAGCACTTGCGGGGAATAATCTTTCCCCTCTCCTCAGAAGCCAGGGACTGCCTCTAGCCCTAAAGAGGAACCTAAGGGCATCCTAGGCTAGGCCCTCCTGAAAATGTGCACGGAGAATGTTGCTTCTCTCTGAGCCTAAGGGCTGTTGAACCAGCTTGGGCTTCAGGAGGACTACGTTATATCCAGAAGTGGAACAAGCCCTAGTGCTCTCGGCCACTCACTCAAGTCCCCACTGCCTGTTCAGCTTACTGCAGTGGAGGACCACAAAGGATTGTTGGGCAGGAGTGGAGAACTGCTCAGGATGAGCTCCTAGAAATCCAATGGAGACTCTACTGCAAGTGTCTTCTCGATTGACTCCCTTGCCTCCAGGCCACAGCATCAGGGCCACTAGTGTGCATTGCTCCTCTGTGGGCTGGGGTCTTCCCCAAGGGTATGCTTTTTCAGGGGGATCAAAATGTGCACATGCTCTTTCCACTTAGGAGAGGCAACAGCAGGGTTCTGAGACCTACGGAACCTCAGTGTGCCTAACCTGGGGCAGTCCCCATCCTGCCCAAGATGAGTTGCCTCACCTGTCGGTGCTTTTTCTTGGTGATCAAGGCCAAGATAGGGAAAGCCATCTGGGACCCACAAGACCCCACCCAACAAAGAACAGCCCTGCTTAAGACCTGGTAGTCTTCAGAGGCGGCTGAGTTGCCGCTCGGGTGCCACCTACCCTCTTGGGCCTGTAGGCATTGCCACTGTCAAGTATCTGTTGTCAGTGACAGCTGGCGAGGCGCGGAAGCTCACACACTGTCTGACACTTCCGCTCTCCATTTCGCAGCACTGTCTGCTGCTGCCTTTAGGAAGCTGTCGGTGGAGCCAGCTCCACGCTCAGTAGTGGAGAGCATGCCACAGCTCTCAGGTCACCTCCAGGCCCTGCAGAGTCTTCAGGCTTGGTTACCAGATATGCACACACAAACCTGCCACACCATGCCAGAGGGAGCTAAGGCTCCCTGAGGGGCTATGTCACCCCTCTTCCTTGCCCCACACCCACTCCCATTGCCCCTAGGATCCTGCATGAACAAAAACATAAACAAAAAATGTATTAAAGGGCTATGCATAGAGTCTGTCCAGACAGCGTGAACATACGCACAGGAGCACGCGCGCACGCGCACACACACACGCACGATAATCTAGCCCAGGATATTCTGTCCTAAGGCAGAAGTTTGCAGACAGGGTTCTATGGAGTGCAAAGGCCCCTGGGACCTACCACAGACTTTGGGGGCAGCCAGAGCTCTCGTGCCCTAATCCTTCTTCATCCAGATCTGCGGGACTTTTATTTTTATATCCTGTTCTTCTGGGCAAGATTTTAGAGGGAAAAATGTTTCAAAACTATAGCTCTTAGGCAGCCATTCCCAAACCAGCTGAGCATCAGAATTACCCAGGGAGCTTTTAAACATTTGAATTCCCAAGTCCCAGTGTCTCAGAATTTCCAGGGCTAGGGCCTGGGAAGGTGCATCTCCGAAGTGTGAGCTGGTTATTCTCAGTATAGACTCTGAAGTGGAGGGGTCAGCATCACCTGGGAACTTGCAGATTCTTAGGTCTCACCAACACTTACTGGTTCAGAGGCTGTGGGGTAGGGCCTTGTGATCTGTGTTTAAATAAGCCTCCACTCAGATACAGGCTGGAGTTTGAGAATGATAGAACTAGGTTGAGGGTTTTCAAACCATGGTTCTATAGGACCCTAAGTTTCCTTCTTGATCACCTTGGAAACCTGGGGTGAAGAACAAGTGACTTCCCAGACTGCCCACCGCTTGATAATCCCAGTTTCCAGGCAGGTGTCTCCACTTTTGTCTACTTTATATATGAGAGTTCCACAGCAGAATTTATTTGGAGGGGAAAAAGTGTTTAAAATTATGATTTTTTGTTTAATTAAAGAGAAGGCATTTGCGAACCACCAACCTAGTCCAACCACTCCATTTATTTTTTAATTTTTGATTGGGGAAAAATCCAAATCCAGCAAAAGGGAGTGACTGGACCAAGGTGACAAGGCCCAGTTCCTCAGAACAGAGAGGTGAGGCCAGAATGGAGAGTGCCTCCCCCTCTCTCCAGCACCCTTCCATCACACCCGTCCTCCCTGGCACTGGAGTCTGTTCCTTTTCTCCCACAGGTTGACGCCCTACGAGTGGTACAGCCCACACCCGTGTGCCCAGGGCCGGTGCAACCTCCTGGTGAACCAGTACTCCCTCGGCAACAGCCTCTGGTTTCCGGTTGGGGGCTTCATGCAGCAGGGCTCCACCATTGCCCCTCGCGCCTTATCCACCCGCTGTGTTAGTGGAGTCTGGTAAGGTCCCAGCCAGAGACAGGGCCAAGTCTCAAGGGGTGGTGGGACTCAATGGGGATCTTCAGATAAGCCCAGCCCCAGCAGACAGGAACCTGAGTACCTTCCAGGAGAGCTCAGAAGCCTCTGCCTTTTACAGCAGATCCTAGCAGAGAACTGAGGCCACTTCTGCCATGTCACAAAGTTGGGGGGCAGTGTGCACTGTCTTCTCTGTTTTCCCTTTCTCTGCCTCTATGGTCTGGATACAAAGAGGAGCCAAGCTTGGAAGGAAGAGGAGCCAAGAAAACAGACTTGATGGCCCACAACAAAGTAATGATAACTTCTTGACCCGGCATTGACCTGAGGTTTGAGTGGCTGGGCCAATTAAGGCATATGCAGATTTATGCAGATCCCATCCTGCAGCAGGACATGCCTGCAGGAAGAGGTTGCCACACCAGCCCTCTCTCCCTGCTTTCTCAGACTTTGTCCCCTGCTCCTACCTCTGGGGCTTGACCCATCCACCTCAGCAAGTATGGGAAAATGCAGAAATGAACAGATTATTCAGTGGGTGGAAAAGCTCTTTGAAAACTTGAAAATGCTATATAAATGTGTGGACTAATAATTTTTATTAGGTTGTTATGGTGGAAATGAAAAATATATGTTTATGACCTAGGGATGAAAGTTCACAAAATATAAGTTTCTGTTCTTCTCTTAAATATCCACCATAGGTTTGACTGTTACCACTTACACAACTTATAGCCTCCATCTTCTTGCCTCTTTCTTGGCTTGTTTAAGCTGAAGGAAAAGGAAAATTGGTGGTATATCCATCCTTGGGTATTGGTGGGAGTCAGGGGTGGTCTGCACAGAAGTGCTAGAGTTGCCGCTGGGGCTGGGGCAAGCAGCTGGGACCGTAGCCCCTACCCATCTGGAGTTTTCATTTTCCCTGATAAGTAATAATTGTAGTAGGATTTAAACCTTCTGGGCAAGATCTCACCTTTTACAAGACATTGTCAGGAAGTCACCAACTACGTCAGTATGGAGAACTGGGTCCTTGTCCCCAGCAAGAAGGGGTAGTCCTGGCAGGGACAGTCACAGGCAGTCTAGGCAGAAGCCCTGGGAGATGAGCGCTTGTGAACTGGGGATGTTGATTTTGTTCTCCCTGGGTTCCTTTCTTCCAGAGAGTTCTCTGCTATTCATACAGGTAGGACCCCATTGCCCACTTCATCCACCTATAAACTCCCTTCACCCCACCCCAGGAAATTCCTCTTCCAAAAGTTTCGGAGGCGAGAGTCCTGTGGGCTTCCTTGCCATAAGCCACCATTCAGCCATTCAGTGCTGCTTTGCCATGCTGGCTCCAGGAGGCTTGGTTACTGTGTTTCAGAGTGTATTGGGAAGAGGGCTCAGCACTGAAAGGGAGCCACCGTGAGGGACCCTCATCAGCCCCTCAACCCAAATTGTGCCCCTCTGCCTCCCAGAGTTCTTAGATATTAAATGAGGGCCTTGGTTTGGTCAGTTTCTTGGGGGAGTGGGAAGTCAGAGACAGGGCCATCCTGGCCTACCGTGACCTCCTCACCCAGAAATGCCTTGTTGCTCATAAGAATGCCAACTTGACAACTGATGGTGTCCCTCTGACCTGCCAGAGACAGCATCATTTGCTTTCTCAGCTGAGGCAGTGGGCTTGCACTGGTCACATCGGCTCTCTGACCCCTTCCCTGGTACTCACGAACCTAAACAACCACACGCTGTCCAGCATGGAACAGATACCAGAGTGCAGCCATGTGACTGAGGGAACCTGCCAGTCAGCTTTCAACCCGGTCTAGGGTTCATCAACCCCCAGTTCTCACCAACACCGCTAAGTAGCTGCAGAATGCTGGCTTGCTCTGGGGATGGTCATGGAAACACCTTCCCCAAGTGGAAGAGCTGAGGCAGTATAGGGAGAATAGGCCTTGAGCAGGGAGGGATGCCTAGTTAGGAGGTGGTCCAGTGATTTTCATCCCATACTGAGACTGAGGGCATCCCTCTACATTTCTTTCTATCTCACATCCATCTAGTCCTTTACAGGTTACTGATCACTAATGACATGCTACCTCATCTGATCTCACAACTCTCCAAATTCAGGCAGAGCCAACATTATTATTCCCAAACACTGCCTGGTCATTTTCTATTTATCATTAGACAAACAAGCTCAGAGAAAGCCAGTGGCTTCCCCCACGATCTCACAGGTACAACGTGACCAGAACTGAAAAACAGGTCACCTCCCTGCAGGTCCAGCATATAGATGTGCTAGTCAAGTTGGTGCATGCCCCTGCTACTTTACCCCCAGGGAGGCAGCTGGCAGGAGTTCTTGTTGACAGTGGGAGAAGGGACAATGGAACTTCTTGCTCTTGACAATCCACTTGGTGACTACAGTGGCCGCCAGCTGCTAAGTCCTGTGGCAATACTATGCTTTAGCTGGTGCTGAGTTCATAATGTGTAAAGGCTCATGAATTCAGACCTCACTAATTCAGAATCTGTGCTTCTCTGACCTGAACTGGGTAGGGATCTATCTTCAAACCCATTATACACACACAAAGAGATCAGTATGCAGATCTGTACTGTTGACCAGAGGGGAAAAGCTTGTTTAACCTACCAACGTGAACAAACTGTCATTAATGACTTAAGCGTATATGCTGCCTGCATCACAAAATTATTCCAATTATAAATGAGCTCTTGCTACTCAATACAATAATCTCCTAGTTTGGAATAGCATGACTGTTGTAAGAGTGTTTCCACATTCCAACTTTTTTAGCAGTTCAAGGATGCTTCCCATCAGTCTGTCTTCATAAAAGATTTTCTGCTGTTAAATTAATAGAACTGGTTCTAAAACAAGAATTTATCAACGTGTTATTTAGAAAGTTACTTCACTTCTCTGAGCCTCAGTTTCCTCACCTGCAAAATTGGGAAAGGAAATCTGCCTCCCTGAGTTGTAGGGATACTGTAAGGTGGTGGTTGTATCTCATGGCAGGTGTTCAGTACCTGAAGAGATTCATCTGAAGGTTGACCTCAGTGTGAGGGGTAGGGGAGGCAACCTGGCTCAGAGCTGGCAGCCTTTGCCCATTCACTGGCTCATTTCCCATAGCCCCCCAACTATCTCATGTGCATGGACTACATATCTTTTGAATAACAACCAATAATCACCTCCTTTCAGAAATAAGAAAAAAAATCAATCGTCTACTTCTGGGCAACATTCGCAAACTCAATTCATTTCTCTTGACATCATATGCTCCGCCTCCTTCCTCTTCCCCCACTAAGCTGAGAGCTCCTTCAGGTCTTTCCTGTGCCATAGCAAGTCTGGGTTTGGGGGCCAAGGCTCCCAGGAGTGCCCGGCAGTGATGACTTCCTGGTCTTTTCCTACGTAGGTGGGCATTCACGCTGATCATCATCTCATCCTATACGGCCAACCTGGCAGCCTTCCTGACTGTGCAGCGCATGGATGTGCCCATTGAGTCAGTGGATGACCTGGCTGACCAGACCGCCATTGAGTATGGCACAATTCACGGAGGCTCCAGCATGACTTTCTTCCAAGTAAACCCCATTTGGTTGCTCACCAACATTGGGAACTGGGCAGAATAAAGTTGAGATGTTTGTCCACTGGAGATAAAAACATCTCTCTCATCTCATTCTCTCTTTTGAACATCTAATTTGAAGGTCCCCAGGGGGCTCATTTTTCTCCTGCTCCACAAAATATCCCCAGAATGAGGTTCCCAAAGGACTCTGGGTTCATACCAACCCATCCCAAAGCATTATACATGCATTTGAGGTGATTTGAGGTTTAAAGTGATGGAACATTTTTAAAATTGCAAAGTTCCATGTTTATTTTATGTGCATTAGGGAAAAAAATATATATGCTATGAATCAAACTGGTAGTTTTATTTACATCACTGCATAGGATGGGACATATTTAAATTTTAAGAAGTAAGTTAGATTTTATGGGTAGTACTTAAACAAACCAAGATTAAAATATTACACAAATGACTGAAGTTTGAGCAACACTAGATTAATATGAACTGGTGTCATTGATCCCAAACTGACAAGCCTCAGATAGGGATCCTCTTGGCTTCTTTGGGATTCCCTTGCAAGGCTCAGGAGAAGGCACTGCCATAAGATCACGCTGACAGGCAAAACTGATTGATCACCAAGGCTGACAGAACCAGGCCAGACAGAATAGCAGTTTTCATAAGCCTCCAGAGCTCCAGGGAAGCAGATTTCCCCTGGGGCTAGTAGGTGTCCAACCAACCTAATATCCAAGAAGTTCATTTTCACATGAAATGAGCCCAAGGCCTTCAGTTTTCTGTTTTTCACACAAGTCTTGGTGCCTGTTGACATAAAGGCCAGAGAAAGCATCATGTAAATGCTGAGTTTGGATAGATCCCCAGAATTCTCTGTTTTGTTATCATTGGTAAAATAGAAGCCAGTGTTGACCATGTGGGTGATAAAATAGCTGCACTATTTATTCAGATGGTGTCTCTGTTTAAGTCCTAATGAACCCGAGTTCACTGCCCCAAACTAAGGGATGAGGAAGGGACACAATCAGAGTTTCAGTTTTCTACCAGAAAATGAAAGCAGGCAATGGAAGACCTCTCTAGGGTAGATGAGGCAGAACTGATGATCAAACTAGTAGGCAGAATTCAGAGTGCCTCGGGAGCCTGTTGCTTCCTGATCTTTCTGTAAAAGGCACAAGTCCCTCCTCTGCCACCATCTAGTGACAGTGAACATCTTGAGTTGAGCAATGGAAGGGGGGAGGTTCTTTCCTGTAATGAGGGATGGAGTGGCAGAAGGGCCAGCAGTTTAAGGCTTTGATTCCCTCCCTCTTTAAACCCACATTTCCTTTCTCTTTTCCCAATCCTGCTTTCTTTCTGTTCTTTCTCCAGAATTCTCGCTACCAGACCTACCAACGCATGTGGAATTATATGTACTCCAAGCAGCCAAGTGTGTTCGTGAAGAGTACGGAGGAGGGAATCGCCAGGGTGTTGAATTCCAACTACGCCTTCCTGCTGGAGTCCACCATGAATGAGTACTATCGGCAGCGGAACTGCAACCTCACTCAGATCGGGGGCCTGCTGGATACCAAGGGCTATGGGATTGGCATGCCAGTCGGTATGCAGGAGAGAAACAGCCTCTGTGGGGAGCTTCATCCAGGCAGGGTCAGGGTATCTAAAACCACTGAATGCAGTGTTGAATTCAATAACCCCTGTTTCTAGAGTCAGTTTAACAGTGACTTGAGGTGGGCATTCTAATAAGGATAAAGAAAGAGAAAAGCCAACCCCAAGGCTTCTACTAATCAGCCATCAGAGCTCAACTGTAATTATTAAAGAGCTCGTTGATTATTTATTTAATTGATTCATTATCAAAGGCTAATTCTAATTATTAAAGAGCATATTGATGCCCTTGGTGGATTCTGTAGGCCTTTTATTTTTTTTTCTCTCCTGCTTCCTGCCCCTTGGCCTTTCTTTGTTGATTGACATCTCCATTAGCAGTGGTAAGAAGGAAGAGATGGGAACTCTAGAATTAATTTTTCTATTTGTTAATGTCCCCTATGAAAGTTTACTGACATGATTGTATGAGATGACTTTCAAATTACTTGTGGATTTCAGGGATCTATCCATTCCATTCCTAGTCCACAAGGGTAACTGAGAACAGGCAGTAAAGCTCTGGTGTTGTTCACTGCCTGGGTGCCATCCAGCTTGTCATAGAGATGTTTGGCTTCCAGAAAGGTCTCCCAGCTGTGCTTTTTAAAGGATACTCACATTGGGTCTTCTCCTGCTTATAATGCCTCCACCAGAAGATGAGGTTAGACATGTTTAAGTGCAGTCTCAATCACTGCACTCAAGGAGGGAGGGATTGGAACATGTTCCCCAAGTGATTCTGACGTGAAGGCTTTCCCCACGCACGCACCGCTGAGAGCAGCTGTGGTATAGGCTTGTCCTGCACAAGGGTGTTCTCCAACAAGGCATCAGGAGAAGATCTGAGGCCATGAGATCATGTGAGAAAACTGATACATCCCATGCACATCCTGTGGTTCCATGACATGTCCCTTCTATTGACCTTTCCTTAACTCAGAGCTCTCTAGATTATCGGATTCTCTTACACCTGTGGAGCGTAATGAACATGGTCTTAGAGTCAGGCAGACCTGGGAATGCATTCTGGTTACTGGCCGTCATACCTCAAGATAGGTTATTTAACCTCTCTGAGCCTCAGTGATCCCATTCATTAAATTAGGTTTCTCATTCTTACTCATGGGATTATTGCGAAGATTAAACCTCATAATTTGGTCAGATGCCTTACCTCAGCATGTCACACAGCCTGTCTTGGCGAGTATTAGTGCCCTTTGTATCTTTCCCACAGTCCCCTATGTTGTTTGATAAAAACAGAAGACTTCTTAAATATGAATCAGAAATCAAGCAAGTGAACATAAGTAATAACACAGTTTATATTATTTTCAACTCAGTAGATTCTGATACCAGCAGTTCTGTAAGCTGGAGGCCTCACTCAGGGAACTCACAAACCTACACATTCTCTATTTACTGTCATATTTTATTGATGTCTATTAATGTTACAGATTATGGGTCTGTTTAAGAAATGTATTGGCTGACATTTTCTTTCAAGATAGTAGAACAAACTACAAAATGAACTTAGGATGCACCTGGTAATAGTCTAGCGATTTAGCACATTTAATCCAAATGTCAGGTGCTTCAAAAGTTTTCGGAAAGCCAGGCGCTATGGCACGCATGTATAATTCCAGCAACATGGGAGACTGAGGTAGGAGGACTGGGACTGTGAGTTTGAGGCCAGCCTTGGCAACTTAGTGAAAGCCTGACTCAAATAAAAAACAAAAAGGGCTGGGGATGTAGATCAGTGATTGAGTGCCTCAACTTCAATCCTCAGTACTGAAAAAAGAAGTTTCCTTGAGAAATTTGACTATATACAGTTGAGGCAAAACACCAATGCTAGAAATTTTCATCAATAACCAAGAAAAAAGGAAAGGAAATGCATTTATTCCTTATCTGTTATGACACTATTTTCACATGTGTTTTCCACTTAATTGTCCCACCTGTGTGAGGTAGGGGGGATTATTCCTGCTATATAGAGGACAGAACTGAGATTCCAAGCAGATGACTTATTTGTCCAAGGCTACAGAATAGGTAGAGAAGCTGGCTTGAATCTAGAATGCTTATCTCCAAATCCAGTACGTCACTGACCAAACCATGTACCCATCAGCTGGGAAGGGGATGGTAGGTGGCAAGGTGGGCTGTGGGCTGGCCCAGATTCTCACAGGAAGCTGGGAAGAACATTACATAGTCCACTGGTGAGACAGGCTTTAGTTTCCCTGAGGTTATGTGTGTCTATCATTTTTAAGTAAGAGGTAAGGGCATAACTACAGAATAAGCAATGTGGTTGGATCCAGGAAAATTAAGAGAAACAAAGTGAAGAACAAGATGGAAAATTTACCAGGTGGTTTTAGAGGTAAGTATGCAACCAAAGAATAAGCAGAATAGCCCTTTCCTGTGGTGTGTTGTGAGGTTGGCTTGTAAGTTCCTTGAGAGGGCTTGAAATGCCTTGCAGGGCCGCACACTTGTCTCTAAACCCTGGATTTTCATTAGCTTCATACACAAACACATCTGTTAGGCATCTCATTTGTGTCCATTCACTGCAGATGTGTATTAAGCACCTACTGTGCATGAGACACTACTGATGTTCTCCCAAATCAGTTAAGCAGACATATCCAATGCTGCAGGCTTGGTGTGTGTGTGCCCAAGCATAGTTGTGTCTATAGTAGGGAAGTTCTACCATGTAGGCCTGTGCTGCTAGAGTCAGAAGAGATCTGGGAGATGATCTAATTCCTTGCTTGTCAAAGTGCAGCCCATGACCCAGCAGCCTGGGCATCACCTTGGACCTTGACGGAAATGCAGAATCTCAGGCCCCACTCCAAACCTACTGAATCAGAACCTACAGTTAACAGAAGCCCCAGGTGATTCCTATGCACATTAAAATTTGAGAAGCACTCATCTATTTGTTCCAAATTTGTGCCAGAATCCTTCACCATAACCTTTTTCCTCTGCAGCATCTGTTGACATCAGACCTTCATAGAGTTTGGGCAAAGAAACTGGGCAACATGCTTGTTTTCCAGTCTCTTGGCAGACTTTTGTAAATGATCTCCAGCTTCCGCCCGTTATGGGACATTGAGCTTTCCAAGGTTTCATTTAAGCTGTTCTTGTGATTAAACCTTAATTCTAGAACCAAATCTCCTTGACCACATTCCATCAGAAAAATTGAAAAAGAATTGCACTGAACAGAGAGAAGCTTTCTGTTTGAGGAGGGAGGGAGCAGCAGGGGGCATGGGGTGATGGACAGGCCAGAGGGTTCTGGTGCACTTGGCAGGCAGCCATGGGGGTCGGGAACCCCTGCTGACTGGCTTCTTCACATGGATGGACAAAATGAGGCTTCTGTTACACTCTGGGTGGCTCTTCTGTCACTGGTTAGTGACTGCTCTGAGTTTACAATTGTTGAGAATAATGTAATGACAGTTACAAGAGCCCGAGAAATTAGTTTAAGTAGAACTCAGACAATTGACTGAGAGATTTGTATTCCAGAAACACAAACTTCAGCTTCTTAGAGGCAGACAGGAAGCTCTGCATCCAGTTTCCTATGTGTCTGTGAGCAAGTCACTTAACCTGGGTAGACCACCTTCACGATCTAGAACGTCGTAGTGCCCAGGCAGGGAGGTGGGTGGCACAATCACCTGGAAAACCTTTACTTCACGCACACTGGGGCCTTTGGCCATAGGCTGGACGTGCCAGTCAGTATAGAGGGAACAAAAGTAGAAGCCTGCATGAAGCCAGAGGCTCCCACTCCTTCTTGCAGAGGAAGAGGCAGAGCCGAGAGGTGCAGCAGTCCTGTGGACAGGCCACCTGCCTGTCTGTCTCCCCTCCTGAGGTTCAGGCAGGCAGCGGCCAAGGGGTGGACTGGGAAGGGGAGCGGAGGGGTGCCTCGGAGGGCATTCACATCCTGTGTCCTGGACTCTCCTGTGACCCTGCAGGCTCCGTTTTCCGGGACGAGTTTGACCTGGCCATTCTCCAGCTGCAGGAAAACAACCGCCTGGAAATCCTGAAGCGCAAGTGGTGGGAAGGGGGAAAGTGCCCCAAGGAGGAAGATCACAGAGCTAAAGGTATGGACATTCAGGGTCTTTCTCCCACCCTAGGGGACCCAATTTGCTTGTTTCTTGGTGTCCAAATTTCAGGAAGCAACTTTTAGGACACAGGGAAAACGAGCCTGGGAAGACACTGAGGGCTAGGCTGGAGCTGGCTGCTCAATCCAGTCCCAGGGCCCTCTATCTGTAGGTTCCCAGGGTCCCCAGCCCATAAGTGCTGGAGGCACTACCTCCACTGTTTTTCCTGACTCCACCCCTCTCACCCCAGCACCCAGGCTTCTTCCTGCTCCCCTTTTCTGAGCTTGACATCTCCACAGTGTTTTCTCCACTAGTAAC
This sequence comes from Glaucomys volans, assembly GCA_020662805.1. Classification (NCBI taxonomy): domain Eukaryota; kingdom Metazoa; phylum Chordata; class Mammalia; order Rodentia; family Sciuridae; genus Glaucomys; species Glaucomys volans. The sequence continues at coordinate 144,157 of JAJEJO010001078.1, forward strand.
CAGAATGATTCTTTTTAAAATGCAAATCAGATTGCAGCATTCCCCTGCACAAACCTTCCAGTGGCTTCCCATCTCACTCAGAATGAAATTAAAGCTTTCTATAGCCTCTCCTTCTTCCTTCATGCTCCCCAAGCTCTGCACTTGCTTCCACCCCAGGATGGGCATGTGTTCCCTGCCCAGCCTCCATGAAGGGGCCTCCCCTGGGAGGTCTTCCTTTCACCCCTACCTTCACCCCATTTTCTCTTTTCAGTTCTCTTCACTACCTGATATAATTTTCTATGTGTTTCTTTGTTTACTTGTCACCTCCTCTACTAGAATGTAGGTTTCACGAGTCCAGGGTTCATCTTCTCACAGGACTGTCCAAGGGCCCATCCCATGGATAGTTCACTGAATGAATGAATGAATGAATGAATGCTAAATTGGGTTGAAAGTAAAGCACTGACTAGTGTAGTAAGGACTGAGGAGGGTCCCTGAGCATCCAGTATTTTCTGTAAGAGAAGACATATCCTGGTCTGCCTAGGGCATTGTTGATGACATCTATTATATATCAGTTAATGCTTGTTAGTAATATTTACATAACCTTTATTCTTGAAGTATTCTGGTTTGGACAATAAATCATGTGGTCATCCCAATAATCTACTGTAGCCTCACTAAAATATGCATCAGATTTACCTGTGTGCGCTCTCCCCTTGGAAGGCAGCTGAGGATTAAAATGAATGATAGCATGTGCTTGCCTTTCTGCTCAGCATGAATGATTATCCCTGATGAGACAGTGAATGAGCGACCATGTGCTTCCAACTGTCTATATGTGGATCTCTATCTGGCAAGGCAAGGTCTCAAGAATATGGATCTAGGGGGCAAGCCATTTGCAATGTAAAGGAAATGCTGCCCTAAAAGAACCCAGTGAGACCACACAGTCCTTGGCTCTTCCCTCTACAAAGGCCAAAACTGCCCATGGGGAAGGCAGCAGCCACTAGTGGATACAGGGCTTGAACAAGCACCATTTGAATCCCAGCTGCACCAGTTGCTAGTCTAAATTTAGTTAAGCACATTAGTTAACTCTGATGAGTCCTCATTTCTGTATCTGTGAAATGAATGTAGTAACCAGCTCCAGGGTTGTTGTGAAGGTGGAATGAACAGCAGGGAACTTAGCGCATGGGAAGGGCCCAGGGCATCATAGTGCTGTTAGCTGCCCTGGATGCTGTGTCTCAGAAATCCAGGGCAGTCTGGGTTCTGTGAGCTGTCTACAGGGGAGTTATTTTCAATGGTCAGCCAGTAAGCCATTCAATGAACTTGGAGGTGCTGAGTGACTGTGAGGTGACTCATTTTCTGGGAATAAGAAGCAAAGTCTTACATATAGTCTTACTGGGCTGGGGATGTAGTTCAGTTGGTAGAGTGCTTGCCTTGCATGCACAAGGCCTTGGGTTCAATCCCCAGTACTACCAAAAAAAAAAAAAATATATATATATATATATATATGTATATATATATATATAGTCTTACCCTCAAGTACTTTAAAGTGATAGTTAGAAACAACCAACATACTTGAAGTGACTAGCAAACAATTCTGGATACTGGCCAAACTATAATTAAATCCTTGGTGGTGGGGGACAGGGGTGGGGCAGAGGCAGAGGTGTGCAGCAGGTAGGGATGCAGAGGAGACTTACTTGTTCAGAGGGATAAAGTGGAGGGGATACAGAGAACGGCAGCAGGACATCTTTGTGGACTGGGTAGAATGAACTAGATTTTGAAGATGCCCAGGACCTGAACAGGCAGAGACAGCATGGGAAGAGGGTACTGCAGGCAATAAGCACTTAGAGGAAGGATGGGGAGGCAGGTATCAGTGCAGCGACAGGGCTGTGTGTGGGCTGCAGGTGGTGCCAGTGGAGCTTGGCCTACCACAGCACACTCAACCCAGTGTGAGGATTGGTACAGACATCAAAAGTCTGCAAGAGGAGGTGTGGCACTGTGAAAGCTGGTGCTGTGGTGACATTCAAGATCCCCTGGGACAGTCATTGCTTTGGGAGAAACAAAGTCAAATTCTTGACTTTTTTAAAGTTCCAAAACAAGTCCTACAACTCATGGCAGAGACACCGTTCTTGGGAGTTGAGGTTTTTGATTTGCTAGAGAAGTAGTTTGGAGTATTAGAAGGTGAATACCTGAAGGAAATTGGAAATACAGTTCACACTAGAAGTTAGAGAGTGAAAAGACAAATAAAATAGAAGAGCCAGGGCCACCACCTCTGCAAACAAGATAAAAGCACACCCTGGGAAGGAGCAAAAATAGAGAAAACACTTCATTTAACTGACTTCAAACTGAGAAGTCTCCGCATGTTTGTTAATTAGGTGAAATGTAAGTTTGAGGTAGAAATTAATTTCATTCATAGAAAAATAAAGTCGTCATTTTTGCAGTTGTTGACTTTGGAAATTCTTCTCCATTCTTCAGAGGTTTAGGAAGACTGGTCTGACAGTAGAGGTCACTGGGGAAGGAGAAGGGAGACAGATAGGGGGATCAAGCTCCCAGGAAAGATGGAAAGGCGTGAACAGGAGGCCTCTCTCTACTGCACGTGGGTACCAAATGTTCCCTGGCACAGAGAAGAGAACTGAACAGATGAAAAGGGATAATCAACAGGCAAGTCATTCCACCCAGGTCCCAGCGTTCAGAAGATGACTGGGTCCCATCAACCAGTGTTAGCTTGCCTCCCTGCAGCCATCCTTTGGAGCAAGGGGTTAAGCTGTATTAATAAAAGGCACTGTCCAAGAGTGGGGCTGTCTGGGAGAGCTGTGCAAAACACCATGAAAGCCAGGTCATCGTCTGCCATCCCAGGTGCAGCAGCTAAGGCCAGTTTCACCCAATGGCCCTATTTTTGCCATGGCTGGGAGCCCAGGCAAACATTACTTGGAGAGGCTCAAAGCTTTCTTGGCCTTGTGAAATTCCACATGACATCTTCCAGGCCAGGCAAGAAGCAGGTGACATTACTTCTTTCTGGCAAATTAGCCATCAGACTCACTATGGTGTATAACTCATTACTCGAGACACTTAGAAAAACAGAATCAGCATGACCCTAAAGATCTCTTCCTTGAAGTTTTGAAATGGCCACCAGGAATCAAACCCCAGGAACATTTATTCCCTTGTGTCTTGAATAGAACAGAAAGCTGTTCTTTTAATTTGCTTTCCACAGCAGCTCCTAGGTGATCTTTCTTTTTATAATTTCAATCAGTTGACTTTCACATGTGCCTCAAGGAATGAGGCTAATATGGAATAGGCAGAGAGAGTTGGAGGTGAAGGGAAGGAGGAGAGGGTCTTTTTTTCAGAGACCTCTGAAATTCACAGTGCCTATAGGCACTTTAGTTTCCATTAAAATGTACCAGACAACACATTGATGCCTAGCATAATTCTTTTCTGCTTTGTTATTCCTATTAAAATGTGAGAAATTTAAAAGAAAATGAACTGGTGCTTACCCTACCTGTAAGCCTACATTGCACTTGAACATCATTGCCATATTCCAAAGAAGAATCCTAACATTGGGTTGCTGCCACCCACCCTGAGCCTTCTTGCCAGGTCTTTCTTGGCTATGGTAAGAGCCACACACCCCTCCCACCACCACCACCCTTCATCTCTCCCTCTTAGTTTCCCTGCTTATAGCTTGGTGACCCTGTACCTTCATTCAACCACTTCCTATGGAAGACTAGATTATAAAAAGGAGCAGGCCCCATTCCAAGCTGTTTCATTTGCTTCTGCCTTGTCTTTTCAAAACAACACTTATTTTATTTATTTATTTTCTCACTCTGCTCCTATAAAAAGAAATATTGCTAGCCACTCACAGATGCTGACATCCCAATTCACAGAGATTGGATTACTGAAGGCTTTGCAGAACAATTGCTAGACAAAAAGGTGGTCGGTGAACTCCAAGGAAATTAAATGTCATTATCTTGAAAAATACAAACTCGCAATCAGGCTTCAAAGGAACATAAATACGCCACCAGGTTGTGAAAATCAGGGTCCCCTTTCAAGAATGGAAAAGAGGCCAGTGGCATTGACTTAGAATCCTTAGAGAACAGAAAGTTTGCTGTCTGGCACAGTGGAAAAGAAAGCATGAGACATCTTAGCAAGAGTGGGGGCTGGTGATGGGGAAAGGGGGGCTCTGGGGACCCTTCCCTCTTTCTTCTTAGAGGCCCAGCTTGGCTATCCACATTCTCCAGTTTCTCTAGAGAGCACCAAGGCTGGAAACCTGAATGTGGGAGCTTGATATTGTCTCAGAAAGATGCTGAGGAAGAAGCCTGTCCTTAGTCAAATCAGATTGATTGCTGAGAGACGGAGAGACTCCAGAAGGGTTGCCAGAAATCTTGATCAGAAACAGAGGCCAGCCAATGGCAGCCCTGTGATGGAGGAGGGCATCGATTATAAAGCTGACAGCCCACCTTTGTCTGTAAACTGAGCCAAGATGAAGTTGACAAATCATCAACTGAAATATTTGATGTAATGTTTTACAGCATAGAAAGGGGTTTTATAGGCTGAGGTTGTAGCTCATGCATAGAACCCTTGTCACTCTGGAGGTTCCCAGGAATGAATTCAGTCCTCAGGATACCAGCTTGTGTTCTGTGATCACACCCATGCATCTGGAGTGGATGCTGAGTGCTGGAAGATGCAGTATGGTATGAGGGCCAAGGGCCCTGGCTTCAGTGCTGACTTGGGCAAGCTTGGGCAAATTCCCTGACTTCTTTGCATCTTGGTTTCCTCATTAAGAAAATGAGGGTAAAAGCAGTGCTCATGTCCCAGGGCAACAGTAAGGACTGCATTAAAACAGCATGGGAACCTTGCTCTTGGTAAACATGAAGGTCAGCTTCACCTTTATAAAGAACATAAGCATTAGAATCAGATTTGTCTAGAATTCACATCTTAACTGGGAAAACTTAGGTAACAAGTTCTCTAAGTTTCCTTTAGAGTGTTTTTAATAATTGAATGAGATAACAAGTGTTTTTTAAAATAAGATACTTGAGCTTGTATTCTGACAAATTGTAAAGTGCCTCTCTTGTAACTTGTGTTTTGATAAATTACAAAATTCATCAAATACCTCTTCCATTCCTCTTCTATTTTGTGTCCTTTTTCCCTACTTTTTTCTCATCACTCTCTCCAGAATCTGGTAGGTCTAGGCAATAGATGTCACAGTGAGTGCAAGAAGAAGCGGCAAGCCTAGTGTTTGACAGGCCTCAGCAGCACCAACATGATGGGTCACATTGCATTTTCTGGAAAGGTCATATAGGTCACTTACACAGGGTCATGTGAAGTTGCTGTTTGATAAGTCTGTAGAGATGGGACTATTTGATTTATCTGCAAGGACATAGGTGAATGTGGCTCTGAGAAAGTGTTTGAAAGCCATATGGACCCAGGAACCGGTGTTCCAGTCCAGTGCTCTCGTACTGACATTGCACAGAGCTTCAGCACTCCAGGATGGTGCCCAGCTCATGGAAGATCCTCCATAAAGGTGTGTTGGCTGATGTCAAAGAGCAAATGCACTGTCCCTTGTCTGGATCAGGACACTAGTCTGTCTTCTCTCTTCACATGTGGATTCTCTGCACATGTGGATTCTCTGCACGTGCCTGTGTGGTTCCCGAGGCCTCTTGCCTCTTTGCCTATGGAGTGCCACCCCCTACCCTCCATCACACTTTTGTTCAAAAGGAGCTTCCCCTCTCAGTTGCAGATGACCACGGTGCCACCTTGAGCTCTGTGGGGGGTTTTAAGGGCTAAGATGCAGTGTACCTGAATTCAAAGGGTAGTTAGTAGCCAGTCAGAACCAAAGGATAGCAAGTCAGCAGGTGGCAGTTTGAATTTCTCCGAAGGTAGTCTCTCCCTGCTGCCATTCCGTCTCTGTAGTTGTAAAGACAGCAACAGTGATGCATTTGTATTTGTGAACTATTATTTGTATTTGTGGGCAATTTGTGAGTGACACCAAAGTTAGTATTTAACCAACCCAGAGTTTGCAAGGCGAGTTTGATTCTTTTTCAGCCTGATTGTGGGGCATAAGAGACTCGAGTGTCGGGAGAAAATGCCAGTTTTCAAACCATCTGTGCAAATGGCTCATGTGTGGTCCCATCTGAAGAAGGGAAAGGATGAGTTGACTCCATGGCTTCCTGGCCCCTTTTGCAGGTGCCGTGGCATCTGTGAGTGTAGTAAGGGCCTCGCAGGCTGGGGGAGCCCCACCAATGGCCCCCTCTGATGAACGACTGTGTGCTGTGGCAGGCGCTTGACTTCTGGGAGGGTGGCTGATGACAGTGTTAAATGGAGCTGCCGCACTCTCCCAACGCTCCCTTCCCGCTCCCCGCTCCATCTGTTTCTCAACTCTCTCTCTCTGCCAGCAATCTATTCTTGCTTCCACTTTCCAATAACTTCCTAAAGGCACAAATGGTATAGAAGACTTACTCCTAGGGGGAGGCCAGTCTGAAATTGGCACACTGGAGCCAACACCCTTTATTAATATGCCGGCCCTGAAATGCAGGAAACTGGGAAAGAAAGACTAGGGGGGGTGTTTCAATGACTCACGGTTCCTACCCCATCCTGTTAAAACCTCAGCTCCTCCAAGAAGGTTGTTCTGATCAAATCAGGGTTATCTCAGCCCAGGTCACATGTCCATTTCCGACCCTCCCCTCTACTCCCTAACATGGAAGGTCCGTGCTGTGGACCATGTTGGTGTTCAGTTCCCCTTCAGCCAGCTGCACAGTACAGTGTGAGCCATCTGCCTCTGTGGCCAGGCAGAAGCCCTCAATGAGAACTGTTGCATTTTACTATTATCTCAAACAAAATTTAATTAGGGAGTGAATACATATCACTGTTTAAATCGAAGTTTTTGGCATTACAGGCCTCTACATCTAGAATCTATTCTTTTTCTTTTTGTTCATTCTTTTAACAAACATTGATTGAACTTTTCATAAGTGCCATGATTGGGGACTACAGATTGAACAAGGCATTGTTCTTCCCTCAAGGAATTCACAGTCTAATGGAAAATTCAGGTATATAAACTTAAACTAATTTTTACACATGATCAGAATGAGGTACAATGTATTATTAGTGAAACACAAAAGCACTGTAACTAAGTCAGGTAAGGATCACACTGGGAGGAAGTAGCCCTGGTGTAAGTCTGAAAGGGAAGGCTGAGGTTGGCCAGGTGTATGTCTGGGAGTGGGGTGGATTCCAGGCAGCCATGCTGACCCGAGTGAAGGAGCAGAAGATGCCTGCTGGGGATGGCAAACATTTCTACTATATTATTAGATGATTATCACAATCAGATTCTACATTTCAGGAATATCACTGAGGCAACTACATGGAGGGTAAAGGTGAAGTGGAAACAGGTCTGAGCAGGAAAATCAGTTTGGAACCTCTTGCAATCACCCAAGCAGTAAGTAAGGAAGTAAAGAAGTAGTAAGAGGGACAGAGAAAAGTAAGGAGGTGGTAGGAGGGACAGAGAGAAAGTAAGAAGTTGACTTATTCAGGAGGGAAAGTCCCAGGACTCACTAATAACTGGTGCATGGAGGAGAGGCCAGGGATCAAATAGTGGAAGATAAGAAGAGAATGTTCCCATAGCAAGGAAAAGAGGTTGGTTGGTAAGATTGGAAGAGAGAAGCAGCAATGGCCTCATGAAAAGCCCAGAAGCCCATGTGGTTGACAATGTCAAGTTCTAAGAGAGGTTGCATAAGATCAGGTCTGGCAAATTTCCAAGAAGTTAAGAACTAAGTGGTGAGGGTGGTTTTAATGGTGCAAGGCAGAATTGCATGGGGTGAAGACTGAATGAGAAGAAGAAAAGTAAATTCAGTACAGAATCATCTGCTCCTTCAGATACTGTAGATAGTATACCTATAGCTACCTATAGCCTAAAAGCTTTTCCAGTGTCCAAAGTTATGTTTGAGGCCTGAACAAAATGATTGGGGCTTCCAAATGCAAAAAGAAAACTGCAGAATTAAATTAAGACATGTTTAATTAAATATCTCCAAAATGGAACATTGTTTCAACTTCATTAATTTTTTAAATTTAATATTCGTAAAAACTGCGTCACATTTAGAAACAATTTCTTGGTTTAGATTTTCTCATTTTGCAAACATTCTCTTGTATGCACAGCGATTGCTGAGAAATCACAGCTAATTGCGAATTAACTGTTTCTTGCCACTCAGTAATATAGGAAGCTAAAAAGTTTTAATGCATTTAACATAAGATACGAGGGCATTTCTTCTACTGCTTTATATATGGGATGGGATCTCTCCAAATAGGTCTTAAGAGCTTTTAGAATGTCTCAAAATAATGCTGCTATAGAGAACTCTTTCAAGAAGCTTGGCTGGGGCAGAATGGAGAAAGAAGGGTCATTGACTGGACAGAATTGAAGGGGTCAGGAGGATATTTTTTCTTTAAGGAGGGAGAAACATGAATGAGAAAGAGCCAATAGGGAGGAGAAGCTTGAAGAGGACACAGGCAGTGACTAATAAGAGGCAGGGAACACAGCTAGAACAGAGGTGGTGGAATGAGACCTAGAGAGAAGAAATACCCACTTCAAGAAACAATAGGAAGGGGAGGCCATTTGAGGGGGGCTCTAGTCCTTTCTTCTATCTCAGGCAGGACTATCCCCAAATGATGGTGGCAGTCCTGGAATACCTGGGAAGTCACCTGGGGAGTCCTTTTGCCTGAGCAGGTGAGCATGGTTAGTATCACTGTTGTTACTTCCTCCTCACTGGGCATGTCCCTTCAACCTCCCTCCACAGGGATTGGCTGGAGAGTCTAGTTCATCCAGGATGCACAGAAGAGGTCCCCATACCCCACTTCTTACAATCCCCAAACTGTGGGTTGGAGCACCTGCGTACAAACCCCCAGCCAGACCCTTTTAAGTATGCACTCCTATTTCAGTTTCCCTTTTTGTCCCCCATTCATGTGGATCCTGATGCATTCACAGTCAAAAGTTTTGCCTAAGTGACCCTAATGAGAGAGGCAGATGTTCAAATGACCCCAAACACCTTCCTCGTGGAGTGATCCCCTATTTTTGATTATTCAAAACAGAAGTTCCTTCATTCATGCAATTACACAAGAGTTGACCGGTCTGTTGGATGCATTCATCATGAAGACCTTGGAACTATTGCAAGCAGATTCTCAGTGTAGGTAGGGACTGCTACCATGCTGTGTTATTTCAAAATAGCAATAGACACCCACTTGAGGCTTTGTGGGAGGTAACCCAAGACATTTTGAAATGGCTAGGTAGGGCTATTTTCCCAGCTTTCCAAGGTGCAAAAGGTGGCATCCGATTTCTGTTCCTTAATAGTGGCTCATCTTGTAGTGGTATGTGAAGCTGGCTCACCCTGACAATGACACAGCTCTGTGTCGTGTAATGACTGAACAAGCATTAGAATGTGCAAACATTTCCAAGAGCACAGGATGTAAGCTACCATCTTGGCATTTTCACGGATAAAAGATCCCTTTTGATTTTTGATTGTAGCCCCTGTTGAATGAAGGTTTCATATGTTTATAACATACCCCCTTAAATTTAGATTTCTCAGATGCCACAGGAAGCATTTAGCTACATAGCTAAACTTGATGTTTGACACTGTGGAAAAGAAATGGTCACATAGGTATTGAGTATAGTCTATATGTCAGGCATCATGCTAGGCAATGAGGAGACAACCAGACTTTAAGGAACCTAAAAACTTGTACAGTGCTTCCAACGAGACCAAATTGCAAGTTAATTGTAGGCCTGCCTGGTTAGAAAAGAATCATCTGTGAAACTTGTTTTAAAGTATGGATTCTTGTGTCCCATCTCCAGAGACACCAATTCAGTAGATCTGGAGTAAGGACTAGAAATCTCTTTAACAAGCTAATCCAGTCAGTCCTGATGGCAAGCAGGGTTGGAATGACTAGTCCTATTGAATAAAAAGGTTTACTTTCCAAAAAAGCATTTTAGTAACATGTTGAGCATCTCTTATCTGAAATGCTTGGGACCAGAAGTGTTTCAGATTTTGGAATTTTCAGATTTTGGAGTATTTGCACATTGAGTATTCCTAATCTGAAAATCTGAAATTTGAAATAATCCAAGATCAGAAACTCTTTAAACATCACTTTGGTGCCCAAAGTGATGTTTCCTGTTTCAGATTTTCAGACTAGGGATGATTAAGTTGTAAATGCTGACCCTGGTAAACAAGTTTTTCCTATTTATGATTTAGACAGAACAGTTGCTTTTTATCACACAGACACAGTGTTAAGAATATTGATTAAAATTTACACGAAACTTCTAGAATTTATGTGTATTTTGGTGTCATGTTGCTATAAGCTAAATTAAATTCGGCATGTGCCCTCCTTTTAGGATGATCCTCACCACCCAGCCCCAGACCATCTTTTGTAGCTTTTCCAGTCTCCTTCATTTGCAGCTGGATCTCCTTCCTTTGTTTTATTCCACCTACACTGCGTTAGTGTTAAAGCAAGCAGTTAGCTCTCTTCCAGGAATGTGTGCAAAGACATCTACCTGCAAGACTCACGTTCCAGTTGGTCATATAATTTTAGCATTGTTGGTAGCATGATTATCTTTCTGCACTTTTACATTCATTTCTGCTTCTTGTTGCTTTCTTACAGGCCTGGGAATGGAGAATATTGGTGGAATCTTTGTGGTTCTTATTTGTGGCTTAATCGTGGCCATTTTTATGGCTATGTTGGAGTTTTTATGGACTCTCAGACACTCAGAAGCAACCGAGGTAAACTTCCAAAGTCATATGACCTATAGTGCTGGCAAGGGGGTAAAGTTCCCAGGCTCATGTACTTATTTCAGACAGTAAGTGAAATCCCTCAGGAGGGTGCAGGTGACAGTGCAATGAAAAGAATTCCAGCCCTCAGTGTGGGAATCCTGGGTTCATGATTTATCACTTCCAAATTGTACAGCCTCAGGAAAAGTACTGACTAACCTCTCTGGGCTTTAGATTCTTCTTTGAAACAGCCCAGCACATAAATACATAAAAAATGTTTCATGAACAACAGAAGGGTTTCAAGGACAAAAACCCGTATAGAACTATAGTAAGCTATAGTAAGATATGCATATATATATGCACATATATATACACACATATATGTGTGTATATATATATATATATAAATATGTACTGGCTCACTAATGGAAAATATCTCCTCAGTCCTTCCATTTTGCTTATGGTTTACCTTACAGGTAAAGAACCCTTAGAGATATACCAACTTACAGGAACCAAGAATTATATCTTCCTTCTTGGGGATTTTGAATAAATTAAATTTCCCCATTGTGGCTTCAAGCCTGGGTTAATATAAACTTCACACTGAAGGAAGAGTCTGAGAAGACTTGGTCTATTCTTCTTCCCTTCCACCCCAGAGAAGGTGCAGAAACCCTTGCATGTAAATTGCATTATGAGAATTTTTTTTTTTTAGGTTCACTAGCCTCTACCTCAAAGTCCCAACTCTGGATCATTCTAAAACCCCCTTCCCTAATTGGTGCTGGAAAAATATCTAATAACTGCACAGCTAGGGCCCTGGAATTCCACAGAGTTCCACCTCACGTGGGCCCTTGACACGGTACTGTCTGCCAGTTCTTTTATTTTTCTGAGCGCAGCCTCTTTCCCATCTCCATAGATCCTCTATGACATCACCCATTCCTCATGTTCTCTCCTCCTACATGCAGAGAGATTAGTTTTACTCCCCACCTCAGTGAGAAATTAAGAGTAACTAACCCCAAATTAAAATCCTAGTCTAAAAATGTACCCACAACTATATTCATCCTGTGACTACAGGAGATGTCTCAGTTTTCCTGGTGTCTCTACCTTGATCCTACCATTCTTACTCTCAGATTAACCTTTGCCTCCCCTGTAATTTTTTCTGCCTCCTCTCTCCAAAAATCCATAAGTATGGTCTAGTTAACCCATATTTTAAAACAAGAGCAATATTACCTTTGCTCTTACTCTATCCCTCTTTTCTTCCAAACCAACAGGATCTGATGATAATCTTTCCATTTCCTCACCTCCCATTTGGTCATCAATAGGCCAGCCTGGCTTCTCCCCATCACTGCACTGAAAGGCTATTGCTAAAAGGTGTGACCTGTTTTAGCAAAGGATAAAACCAAAGATAAGCCACTGGACCTTATTGAACCTCAGTGTGCCCCTTGATGATGTGGACAGCTCTTTCCAGAATCTCTCCTTGCATGGCACCCAGTTCTTTTGGTTCTCCTTGTGCTCCTCTCTCCAGCTCTACTCTCTCCTTTTTCTCACCCCTTAAGTGGAGGTGGCACTTACTAATTCTGTAAAACCTGATTCAGGTGAGTCAAGTGATTCCTTCTCCTCCCATCCCCCCTGGACCAGTAGAGCTAATCATTCCTCCTCCTTCCCACCACCACTGTAATTTACATGCAATGTTGCAATGACTAGACACTCAACTGCCTCAAGTAAGGGTTATGTCTTTCACCTCTGCATTTCTACTGCAGAGCACTGTGCTTGACCAATAGCAGATAGTTAGTAAACACATGTGGTTATAATATTCTTGTCACATGTGATGGATTAGGTAGGTGGTGTTCACTTTTGTTAATAGTTATTAGAAGCACAGAGAAGTTAAGTGATTAGCCAAGAGTCTTTGTTATTTACTAACAATGGGGATCTAGAATTCAGGTCTCAACTACTAATCTGTGCCATTAGACAACACTGTCTGTAATTGCTTCATACTTGGTTTTTTTCCCAAAAGCTCACCCATGGTCTGGACATACATTGTAAACTTCAGTGAGAGTCAGAGTACTCTTAATGGCTGAAATGAGAGCTCAGGCTATGTTGGCTATTTGGCTATAGTAGAACAACCATTCCATTGATAGAACTGGGAGAGAAATTGTGGAAGAACAGGAGGCTGCTTCTCCCATCATGGTCCAGGAAAGTGTCCTTTCTAGCTCAGAGAAGAGAACTCAGTAGAGCATGTGTGGGCTTTGGAGTTGGGGTTAAGTTCAAATTCTCAGTCAGCTATTTATTATCAGTTTTATAAGATATGCAACTTTTCAGAATCTCCATTTGCACATCTGTGAGATGGATAAACTCCTAACAGTAGTAGTGCAGGTGCAAAATTCTTCATCAAATTCTCAAACCCAGAGAGTTTGGAAAGTTCTAAGTCCTTTATAAGTTTGATGCAAATGTATTCAGTGACAAAACTTGACTAAGGTTTGTGGTCTTTATCATACTCAGTGTAAGCATACATACATTTTGCTACAGAAATATTAATGGTCTTGAAAACAGAATCTGCTCCAGACCCACTGGGTGTGATATATAATATACTGTTTGTACATTATATTGTCTTCCTAAAATTCAAATATTTTGAATTATGCAACACAACTGGAGCCAAGCATTTTGTATCAGGAGACTGTGAACCTGTAGTAGGAGGGCTTGCTCTCATTTTCAATATTATCAGAATGCATCCTCTCCAGCCATAACCAGTTGGTTAAAAGAAATGAGAATCTTTGGCCTGAAAGCAGAATGTTCATGGAGGTCTGGCAGTTTTTTTCAAATACTTGAGAGACAGGTGTAGAGGGCTTTTTACTGGGATTCAAGGTCCAAATTGAGCTAGGATCAGTGGATGACAACGTCAGGGATAAAAATTAACTCAGTAGAAGGAAGCAGCATTGAATGGAAATGTGCAAAAATATTTCTCAAGATGGTGAGATCTTTGTGTTTGAATGTATTCAAAGATTAGACAACCAGCTAACAGAACTGTTGAACAGTATGGTATAGAGGGGTTTTGAACATTAAATGGGGCTGGGAGTGAGGCCATGGATTGCAAGACCTTCGTGTAATCTTCATACCTAAAATGATACGATTTGGTGAGCCCTATCCCCTCATTCCATCCCTGCCGGGCTTATTCTGAGAGGCTGGCTGTGCCCTGGCTGTCTCCTCCAGGTGTCCGTCTGCCAGGAGATGGTGACCGAGCTGCGAAGCATCATTCTGTGTCAGGACAGTATCCACCCACGCCGGCGGCGAGCTGGGGTCCCGCAGCCCCGGCCCCCGATCGCGGAGGAGCGCCGGCCCAGGGGCACGGCGACGCTCAGCAATGGCAAGCTGTGCGGGGCAGGGGAGCCGGACCAGCTAGCGCAGAGACTAGCCCAGGAGGCCGCCCTGGTGGCCCGCGGCTGCACGCACATCCGCGTCTGCCCCGAGTGTCGCCGCTTCCAGGGCCTGCGGGCGCGGCCGTCGCCAGCGCGCAGCGAGGAGAGCCTGGAGTGGGAGAAGACCACCAACAGCAGCGAGCCCGAGTAGCCCCAGCGGTCGCAGGACACGCGCAGCCAGGAGAAGAGAGGAGGCGGGAGGGCTGGGCAGGAGCTGCTGCCGCGGGAGCCGGAACTTGTACAGCGTCAACACTTCTCTCCGGATTTGGGATCCTGTCGCTTTACAAAAAGGTCAAAAGAGCCGGATGCCCCAGCCAGAGACAGACAGCGCCAGCCCCAGGGGAGCGGTCCACCCAGAGACATTACACCCAAGTGGCAAAGGGATGCGCTCCCTCGTGGGCACAAGGACCCACCTTCCCCCAGTGGATCTTTCTCTCCCGCCCAAATAACAGAGTCTGGGGTGGGGGACCCTGCCTGGACCAGTCCACCGAATTGATGGAATCATCAGCTGAATTTCCCCCTAGGAAGGGGCCATTGTACCCTGGGTCTAGTTCTTACAGAAAAAAAAAAACAAAAACAAAAACAAAAATTAAACTCAACAGGGAATATTTTTCTTCTTCTGAATTTGTATATTTTTGTTAATGTTCCTTTCCTTCCCCCTCTTCTTTTGTCGTCTTTCCAATTCTGTTCATTTGCTTTGTGTTTTTTGGAGGGGGAGGCTGGTTTGGGAGGGGAAGCCTAAATCAGCCCTATTCCCTTTTCCTGGATTTTAGGATATGAAGTTGCCAGTGCATCAGATTTCATTCAGGTGCTGAACTCCCAGTCCTTGTGGGGGTTGGGGGGCCTACAGGAGTGTGGGAGAAAGATCTGAAGAAGAACCTGGGGGCAAGTCTCAGATGAAAGTCCATTAAAGCAGTTTTTTAAATGCCAAAAAGCAATTAACCCATAGTTCACTCAGAGAGACCTTAAAATGCCTGGTATTTCAAGGGTTAATCTGTCTTTTATTTGCTTTAGTTTCCTGACTTTTGCTATTATTGTGTTGGGTTTGGTCTTTGGGGAATGTGGTGTCTGAGACAGACAGGGGAGGAAAACAGTGCATAGTGTCCTGGGGCCTTGTGAAAGGAGCAGAGGGGGTAGATATAGTTTTCCCATACCATGGGCTGTGGCTTCTATTGTAGTATGCTACTTACAGAGGAGGAAGGACAGGCTGCCTGTTGGTATGGTGCATATTTTTATCATAACTGCATCTCTTTTTAACCAAACTCAGTAGCTGCCTATGATGCCCCATCTCCAAGGCTATGAAGGATTCGGTGATTTCTTGCTACTAGATTAGAAACCTGGGTGTGTGTGTGTGTGTGTGTGTGTGTGTGTGTGTGTTTATTAAATGGAAAGACCTTAAGCAATCAAGAATTTGCTGGGTTCCTGAGAGAGGTGTGGAGTGTCTTAGCCAATCACAGACCTGGGAACCTCAAATTCTTGAATCCTAACCTCAGCTTGGGCAGTAGCCCCCTTTGTGTGACTTTAGGCAAAGCATTTAACTTCTCTTCCATCCACAGAATAAGATTGTTGATGCCTTCCTGGTTACCTGGTGACTGCTAGTTAGTGCTCCACTTGTGAGAAGTTTGCAGGGTCCAGAGCACACATGTGATGGGAGGGGTGAGGCCTCCCAACAGCTGCTGACCTTGGCTTGGAGTCACCAATTGGGAGTTTCATGCAGAGAGCTGTCATTTTCTGATGGAGAACAAATTCTATGCAATTTCTGATTGTAAACTTAGAAAATTCAGAGGGAGAGAGAAATAAACAATTGTTACCACCACCTCCACCTCCACCACCACCGCCACCTTGAATCGAGTTGTCCTCACGTTGCTTCTGTTCTGAATGTACTAAAATAAAGACGATTTTGGAGATGATGAGCTTAATTCCATGTTTTTGCCATTTGGGTAGATTGGCATTCTCTTTGTACCAGGACAGCTAAAGCTGCCCTCCTGGGGGCCAAATGGTACCTGATTATTCCCATGCAGGATGCCATTTTTGTCCTAAGCTGATTTCTTCTCTCTCATGAATTAGAATCCCTTCTCTTTTATTCTTTTTAACCATCCCATAACAGCGTTCTGTGCAGGACACTGGGTATTTTTTTGAACCTTGCCTCAAGCTTCATGGAGAAACATGGATTTTGGGGGAAGGGCACCTGATGGCTGACGGCCTGCAGACTCCCATGGTGCCGCACTGCTCCAACCCCACGGCTCCATCCCATGCTTCCGACTCGTGGTCCCTCCAGTCAGATCACATTTGGGGTGGGAAGGGTTGTTTTTCTAAAAACTCGTTTTTATGAGTAGGATATCTTGATCAATAGCAAACTTTTTTTAACGGATTAGTGAAATAAATGTCCCCATGCATCATTTATAAAGTCTGTTTTCCTTCACCGTGTGGAATAAAGATAAGACCGACAGCGTAGACAGTTTCTCTTAGCCGCTGAGACCACGGCGCGCCTCTCTCCAGCTGCTGTGTGACATGGCAACCACCTAGCGCTCTTCCTGGGTTTGTCTCCACTTTTTATCCGTTGGTTGTTGGCTTTCTTTTCCATTCTGTATTTTCTATCTGACTCTGTGAACTGTATAAAGCAGTTTTTTTCTTGTCTGTTATCTTTCTTCGACTGAAATATTTACAATAAAACAACAAACCATGAAATGTCAGTGATGGGTGAGAGCTGTTTTGGTTTGGAAAGCATGGTTTGGTGTGTCTAATATCCAGGTACGAGACTAACAGCAAATAAAAATAGAAACCCACTTTGTGCCTTCCCCTCCCCCTCCCTTTTCTTCTCTCTCCGGCTCCTCTCCGCCTCTCTCTCCACTTCCCCACCCCTTTCAACCCTTTGTTCAGATCCCAGAAAAAATCTAGGTGGCTTCTTTCAGTTTTGAGTCGGGAGTCTGAGCCAACCGCCCCCCCCCCCCAAAAAAAAAGGGATACACATGTTAATGAAGTTCAGAATTCGTAGGGTTTTGTCTTCCTAAATGCACTTTCACAGAATGGCCATCTACTGATACCTAGGGTAACTCTAGTCAGATATCACCCCAGATTCCACTGGGAGCGTGAAGATTACATCAATTAAAATATAATACGTTGCTTTATTTCTTTTAATTGCTCTGCAGGGCCCAATGGTCACAAGATCTCTACTTAAAAACCCAGGTGGGGTGTAAATTGAGCATGTAGATGGCCGAAAATCTTTTGGCTTCCTCTAATCCAATGCTCATATGAGAATATTCATCCTGGGAGCTTGCCAGCCGGCCCTCTTATTGGTTAGGTGAGACTGAAATATCATGATAACCAATCCACCTGGGGCTGCTGTGTGAACGTTTATTAGTTTTGGATTCCAAGGAGTTTAATTTTCTTTTGGAATTCAAGGGGGACTTCCCCATGGTGTATGAGGCCAGGGCAAGGCTGGGACATTTCAGATACAGCACATTGGTGGTTGGAGTGGAGCTTGAGAGAAGTATTTGTGGCCCTCCCACCAATAGAGTGTTCACAGCAAGGTAAAGTAGTCTGGAAATGATAAGGGAGATTTGATTCCCGACTGGTTGTCAGCTCTCTTGAGTAATAACAAAGAAGCCTGTTTGGAAAATGCAGAGAAGGAATCCTTTCATAAAGATTTTGCTTAAAGCTAGTGCTTCCTATGGGGACTTCTCAACAGAAAAATTGAATCTTAAGTTGCCTTGAGCTTTGAGTAATTCCCCTGCCTTTCTGGTAAAGGAGATTTTCTCTCCACAGGCAGGTCCTCACCAGGGCCAAACAGAGTGGGCTGATGACCCAGTTGTCCTCTGATACACCTCAAAAATTGGTGATGACAGGCTTTGAAAAGACTTTTCCCATAGGTGTGACTTCCAGAAGGGGAAAACCCTCAAAATGCTGGAAGGGAAGTGGTCAACAACCTCGTTGTCATGAGTAACCAGTCAAGAGAAGAACTGATAGAACATTATCATTTGCATTTTATTAATTTCATATTAATTTTCATATCTGAAGGGTAAATGAAAAAACACTAATATTACCATGAAACAGATAGCAGAACTCATACTGAGCTCAGGAATGAAGGAAATCTACAAAGGTGATAAAGTGAAAAACAACCTCTCTGACCAGAAATGGCAGAAAAGTTGAGGCCTCAGGAAGGCACATAAAGAAATTAAGCATATAATATGACCACGTGGTAATTAAGTGTATGCATATAAACATTCCCCTGGCTGGGGCTTACTGAGGCTTGTCAGGGAATCAGGGCATTGTGGCTCATATAATGACAGGGCACTTCATCCTATTTAAAGATCAGACTATATGCGGACTCTATTATAGAGGGTGGAGGTCAAAACTGCAAGAGCAGAGATCTTCCTGCTAAAAATTAGCTAAAGAATCCAGTCTGCCATTTGGTATTCCTGGTGCCCAACCTAATATTTTTCTCTTGGCTCTTAAGAGTAAAATAAAGATGGAAGGGTCTCACACCTTGCTGGCACTTTTTCACAGATCTGTGAGTGCATCCTTAGCACCCAATAGTACATTAGATTCTGTGGGATATAATGGAGAAACAAAAGCAGGGGTCAGTACTCTGCCTGGGAAAACAAAGCTTACCTGTAAGAAAGAGAAAGAAAACCACAAGATCCGTAATGGAAATGCTGGAATATATGGTTTGGTTTTATAAGCTACACAGAAATTTGCAAGGGCTCCAGAATCAGGTGGTCAAGATAGCAAGAGAAGGCTTAATGGAGGAAGCAGTTTTGTCTAAAATGTATTCGATGTCTGCAAAAACAAGATTTTACTTCATCTCCTTTGGAATGAAATATTAGTTAATTCATGTTGATGAATTCAGCCCTCCTCTGATGAAAGATAGTTTGTTGTTGCTGTTTTCCCCCGACCCACAGCATTCCTTTTGGAGAATTCTGGCTCTCCTATGATGCTTGCTCAAGTTGGCAGTTGATCTATTTAGAGATTCTTACCACTATCTCATTTCTGGGCATTTTTTAAGTTGTGTTAGTGGAATTAGCTGCAGAGACAAATGGCCTCACTCAGAAGAATGCAGAAAGACTAACTGAAATGAGCAATGAAACTGTCTGAAATGGATTATGAGCTGTTTTTTTTTTAAAAAAAGATCAAACAGTTTTAAAATGGGGTGAATGAATGAGTGAATGCAGAACTGAAAATTCAGAGCTGTTGTGAAGTTGATACTGAACAAAATCCTCAAATTTTTGATGTACAGGACCATTCAAACTGTCTTCCTTTTTAATCCATTAAACCATCCTGTTATCTAGAGCACAGGAGACTGCCTGGGAAGTTATTCTACTTGGATTGTTCTGATTAGATTCTTAGTAGCTTTTCCATTAAAAATAACAGAATGTAACTTCTATTCTACATCATCTGTAATCCTATAGTGCCAAGTGAGCTAAAAAAAAACATTTTAAATCATTAAAACTTGGTCAAATGTGAAGGTCAAAGGAGAGAAGTCACAGACAGGTGAATAGCACAGGCCAGCATCCCCAAGAAACCGTGCGTGCCTGCAAGCTAAAACGTGGTGACAGGCCTTTAAAACTGCTTAGAGAGAATCAGACAAAAATAGTTCCGTACAGAGACTGAGAGTTATTTTTCTTTGTTGCTTTCCCTTCCTTTTTATGTAACCTAAATTGTGTGTGTGTGTGTGTGGTGTGGTGTGTGCAGTTTAGTACATATATGCAGGTTCGTGTGTGTGTGTGTGTGTGTGTGTACAGGAGGTATGAATGTGGTGAGAGTGTTTGTGCAGCAGTTTAGCACAGATATGCAGGTCTGTGTATGTGGTGTATGTGGCGTGGTATGGGTGTGAGTATATGATGTGTGTGGTATGTGTGGAGTTTGTATGGTGTGTGTGAGGATGTGTTGTGTATGTGAGAATGTGGTATGTGCATGCAGGTTGTATATGTGTGAGTTGGTGTGATGTACGTAGTGTATGTGATTGTATGGTGTGTATGTGAGTGTGGTTGAGTATGTATGGGGTGTGTGAGTGTAGTGTATGTGTGCAGCAGGTGTGTGGTACTGTGTGTGTTGTGTTGTGAGTATGGCATTGTGTGACTGGTTTCCTGTGAATGTGTTGTTTTGTATGTATCGTATTGTGTGGGTGTAGTGTGTGTGTGTGGTGTGTGTGGGCAGTGTATTTGTGTGGTATTGTGTGAGTGTTGTGTGTGTGTGTGTGTGGCAGTTTGGCAGACATGCTGGTGCCTATTGTATTCCTTGTGTCCATTTCAAACGACAGAAGACACTGCGATTATCACTTCAGCCCTTCTCCAGGTAACGTGCTAGGCTTACTCTTTGGGCTTTTAGTGGCTCAGTTCTCACTGAACGGTCTTTTATATAATTTATTTCTAACAGGATGTAAATGTAGATGCACTAGGTAGAAGAAGGTTTTTTAAATTCCCATTTCCAATTGAGTGATAATATGCCTGAGCTGACTTCTAAAACCTAGTCCCCTCTATCCCCATCAACTATAGAACAAAGTTCCTCTGGCATTAATAAGTGACCAGACAAAAAGTTCCACCAACAGTGTGATAGAGCGCAGCCGGTAGGAACCAGAGCAGTGCAGGCCGACTCTCACTTACACTTCATGCCCATCTATAGCCCTGCCCATTTCAGGCAGAAAACAGTTTTCAAAAAGGTCAGAAAATAAAATTGTTAAAATTTGAGCAGTTAGATGAGCCAAGAAAGTACAGTATTCAGAAAGAATATTTTACTTTGGCTAATCTATTTTTTATTTGAAATAAAACAGATTTGCTGAGGCTTCTTTTATTTTCAGAGAATTCAAGGCTATCCCTGATCTGGCTCCTGCTGATCTTTCAACCTTCTCCTGACACTTTTCTCACTTCCCCACCATGCCGCACTGTGGTCAAACTGTACCATTTACTCCTCTGTATTTATCCATTCATCCCATGCTTACCTCCATGCCTTTGCTCTGGTAGTTCCCACCTTCTGGAATTCCCTTTCTGGTCATCTCTGCATTGCCAAAGCCTCCCCATAGTGAAGACCTATCTTAAATACCATCTCCCCTGGAAGTCTTTATTGATCTCCAGCCCAAAAGAGCAGGGGACGACTCCGCCCTCCTGAACATTCTCATCCTTTCTTCATGACCCCTGATGTTTTTCTGCATTTTACTGTAAATGACACATGCTGTCCCCTTACTTCCACCTTTAAGCCCTTGAAAGTGCAGGGCAATGGCTTTTTCCCCTTTTCTCCTCTGATCGTGTGTAGGATTCCTGGCACATATTTAGTTGCAATGAATGAATGCATGAATGAATGAGGCAAATTCAACCGAGAGCAAATGTACATAAAAATGCTGCAGATAGGAAACTGAGTGGCAGGGATATGCTAATACACATTTGATTTAAAGCAACCATGGGAAGAACAACTTAATAATTTATATCAAGCAAAACTATGACTTCATTTATTTTGCTGGGCATGAGCCTGGTGGGGAGAGCAAGTTGATAACACGTGTGTGTTGGGAGAGGGTTGGTTCCAGTTGGTAGGTACGAGGGAATGTTTTCTTCCAGCTGTTTCCCTGCCTTTTATATAGATTACAAGAATTCAGCCTCCTGACACCCAAGCCAGCTTTGGCAAAATCAACCAGCTTTCTCTCCTCTCTCCTCATTATCCTCCAGAAATGATTTCTACCTCAAAATAAAATTGCCAAAACCTGATTTGTGGGCTATTCTTTTTGATGAAGATCCAGCCAAGTAGTAATTGCTCAGAAACACAGTCATCTTTACCAAAATAATCAAAATCAACCTGAGTTTCCTCTTTACTTGCCAGAAAAAGACAGATTTCCCCTTGGTAACTTGCTTTTAAAATGTGAAAACACCATCACGGTTTGAAGGGCAACAAATTATAGTTCTAGCATTTAGAGTGATTACCATACTGGGAAGTCTGGCCAGTTTTGACAAGTTTAAGAAAATGCCACTATTTTCCTAAGTGTTCATATTTAGATCAAAGAAGAGAGGCATGGGGGCGGGAACCAGCATTTCTCCAGTATCTCCTACGTGCCAAGTACATTTGTTTATTTAATCCTCGTGTTAGCCCCATGAATTAAATCTTATTATTTTCAGGAGAGAAAAAGAAAGTGTGTTGAAGTAAAATAACATGTCCAGAGTTCTACAGTCAAGCTTCAAGGTGAAGGGTAAAGATCTGAACCTCGTTCTTACCTTTTCCCATTGCCAGGGTATCTTCCATTGCATCAATTTTCCTGATCCCATCTGGGGTATTTGCTCCAGAAAGGATAGAAACTTGGCAAGGCTCCACATGTGCTCAGGCTTGATTTTCATTAGCTAGGACCTTTGCTTTTTATTGTATAAATAGATAATCACTATGATTCCATGACTTTGTTCAATCCTAATATTTTGCATTTGTTTTTGAAGGAACTTGCTTCTATACTGCTCAGAAATCATCAGAGATACTAAGTGCATTATTTACAAAAGAGATGAAATTTTACCAGAAAAAGGTTTCTATTAGGATCTCTGACAATGTTTCTCATTATTAATCTTCATGAGGCTTTTGGTTGCAGGATAGCACACATGAACCACTCAGAACAGTCAACAGTCATTTAGTTGATATAAGCATCTAACTGCTCTGATTTTTTTCCAGAGTAAGAAAGTCATGTTAAATGATCAGAGAAAACAATCTAATTGAGGAAGATATGTAAAGTCCTATAGATCTAGAAGTTTACCACCTAGACTTAGAAATCTGGAAGATTCCTCCAGCAGTCAGTTGCTTCACTTGAATTCATTTCCCTACTATTCAGACTGTGCCTAAGCCATTACAACTAAAAATGCAACTGTCAATTTCCAGTGAATACCCTTGCATTAAATACTAAGCTGGTGGGGAGGAAGGGAAGTTTGTGGGTACAGTTGAGGGGTATTAAGATGGATGAGGTCATATGGGAAAAGCAGTAGAATGTACATTCTGTGTAGTCCCTGGAACTGACAGTGCATATTGCTCAGATGCAGAATTCAAAAGGCAGAAGGTTTAAACAAAGCAGTGAGTTCCTTGCCACTATAAGCAGGGGTTTATATCACCACAAATACCCTAACAAATAAAGATATCAGAGAGAATTCTGTTATTTTGTTGAAAGTCAGAATAGATGAACTATTATGGTGATAATGATTATGTAAAAGTAATATAATAATAGCAACTGTCTGTTGTTGAGTACTTAATAATTGCTGACTGTGTTTTCTGTGTTTTATATATGCCATTTTAATATTTGCAACAGGTAGATATTATTTTCCTTATGGTATAAAGAAAGAAACTGGGCCAGCATCGATTTAGAAGTCAGTGGTAGAACCAGGATTTGAACATAGATGCCTGACTCCAAAGTCCGACCTTGAGATTGTGTAATTACCAGGCATGGGACTTATCTTCATTCATAGAGACAAAAAGAGGACACAAAGGAATCTATGTATACAAACCAAAATGCAAGGGAGAAATATAACAGAAGACATAAAAACATTATCATCTTGTTGAAGGGATATGAAATGTGCAGTCACAAAATAACAAAAGATTTATTTAATAACATGTAAGTATGAAAGGCATAACAGGAAATTCTGTTATCAACAAACAACATTTATATTCAATGGGAATTTATTATAATATGGTCAAAAACTTCCTCAAACATCTACTATGTACACATTTCTGTTCTAGATACTGAAGGGTACAGAAAACAAGGCACTTAATGTTGAAGAAACGCACTTCTTGGATCACTTATTTGATCCTGAACCTTCATTTGGTTTTGTGAAATTTCTGTTATTGTATTGGTACTTCATCCCTACTCCAAATCTTAAATGTTTTTTTAACTATCAGTAAAGTAGCATACATACATTATAGAAAATTTGGAAAATCCAAAAGATAGAAGGAAAAAACATCCCAAATGTCAGTACTTAATGATGCTCATATGAAAATTTTGTCCTCTGGTAATTTCAGTGATTTTGAATCATTGTGCCCCTACTGTATGCCACTGCATTATTATCTAACTTTCTCCAAGTTCTACCAAGCTTATCCACAAGATTGTGAGCTGTGCCTTCTGGTAGGCAAAAGGCTGGCAGCGAACTTCTCTTGTGCCCCTGAAACACTTGCACAATTCTCTGAGTTATAGGAGCTGGAATAACCAGTGGGTTCACTGCTGACTCATTTATCAATCAATAAATGAGTGAACACAAAATAACAGAACAATCTTCTTGCTCTTGAGGCATTTACAATCTTTTTTGAAGGTCAAATTCAAGACAAAGTATGATAAAATGTAAAATGAGTGATTGTGCGAAACTCCTTAGAAAGAAGTGGTATGTAGTAAGGAAAGGTGACCTGGGACATACCTGAAGGGCATACCCAAAGAATCTGAGATCATTTCTGCTAACCATCCAGTAAGCCCCCATAGAATGGGTTGGTCTATCTCAAGCCAGTTCCCATTCTTCTACCCGGTGCCAGGCAGTCTCTCCATCAACTGTCTCAGAGGACCCACTCTCCGATCTACAAGCAAAAGAAACCAGACTCCTCTCTCTACACAGGGGGAATTGCCCAGCTACTGTTTCCTCTCAGCTCTGAGACAGGAGGGAATTCTAGGCTACATAGTAGCCACTACGAGGATATCTTTCTCCAGTGGTAAACTGACTAGAAAAGGGATTTCAAACTTTTTATAGTTCTCTCTCTCTTTTAAATGAAGTCTGCTTGGGTGGAAGTGCTGAAATAGTACTCTCTATTGCCTAGTTATCTGATAATTGTGGTCTTAGGGCCCCCGCAATACAACTTGTTTTGAAGCATATTGGAGCTGGGTGACATGTCTTGGCTGTGATGGGCAGCATGTGAGGGACATAAGGGGGACCTGAGGACTTCAGATGGCCCGAATTCAATTAACAGTTCACAGCTAATCAATAAGGGCATAGCAATCAGATGGATGTAAACAGGGCTGGATTTGAAGGATTTTCAAGTAATCATATAGGGAGAATTACCCTGGGTATAAAGAAAGGTATAATATCAAGCCACATTTGGCACCCTGTAGCTAAGGTAGTAGCAGCTTGTCTGACGGAATGTCCGCCCCTTTAACAGCTCTTTTAATTCCAGATGAAATGAAAATTCCCTTCCTAGTAGTCATTAAGGCTTCAATTTTATTTCTCATTATTAAACCATGAAGTTAGCCAAAACATTCAAATTAAGCAAAATGAGGAGATTTATGAGCAAATGGGAGTCTAGATGAAAAATTCAGGCCTAATCTCCAGAGATTAAGAAATACACAATAACTAAACTATTAGAGAGAAAAAGCAAATCTCAGAGTTAACAGGAGGATATGTTCTTTCTTATTCTTCCCAAAGAACCAGCTCTTTAAAATTGAGTTTTTGGTTGACAATTTCATGCTTGGTAATACCCACACGATTTGAGAAATGTTGGAAGAAGACCTAAATGGTATTTTGGTCTCTATGCAGAACTAGAGAAATACGTCAGATTGATAGCCCTAAGCAGCTGACAGCGTCCTATGGAGAAAGAACACTCTTAAGAGAACAACATGAATTAATTCAGATCCCCCTGCCCTGAAGGTGGAAACCTGCTAGGTGGCCAGCATGGAGGTCAGAGATTAAACTTGTTTGATCTTCAGTTTTCCCACTGAGACTATCATGCTAGAGGGAAGGATGTTTCCAGTTAGCTGAGTGGCCAAGGGTAAAGGACAGGACTGAGATCCCATTCAAATGCCTTATCAAAGGCCACCTTCTTTCTGCAGAAGATTGCTATTACAGAGGCAAATTCTAAGTGGTAACTGAGAGATGAAAGGTTTCACAGTCAGTCACCCAAACCACAAACCATCTGAATTTAAGACCAAAGAATATCAAGAATATTCATAATCCCATCTCCAGTTCTAAGACTTTTCCAGTTATGAGGAGAGGCACTTAACTTAAGAGCAAGTGAGGATATTAAATTGTTCCTGGGGACTTTCAGAAAAAAAATGTGCTCACTTCATATTGAACACCAAAGCTTGCCTTGAAGATAAATGTTTTGATCTGTAGGTTAGTTTTAATTACTTCAAGATACCACCATTCCCAGACACTGCATCTCCCCAATGCATCTGCTGTGGTATCTGAAATTATCAACAGAGTTATTTCTTTGGGTTAAGGAAATATGAACTGAGTTAGCCATTTTAAGTTGGTCATTACCCAGTAGCAGAGACAAGGTCGGGAATTTGACAAGGGTGACATCCACTTTGGTACAGATTCACACAAGGCCTGGTGTTAGGAGGCCTGCCCAGGAAGATCCTGGAACTGGGTACTGTGGAAATACAAGGTGGAGAAGAGGCTAAGAAGGAAAGAACTGTGCTGGCTTTTCTTGGCTGTGACAAATATCTGAAAAAATCAAATTAGAGAAGGAAAGATTTATTCTGATTCACAGTTTCAGAGGTTTCAGTCCATGCAGAAGGGCATGGTTTATTAAAGCTGCTCACCTCATGGCAACCGGGAGGCAGAGAGAGAGCAAAGAAGAGGCTGGAGAGAATACACACTTTTCAAGGCACGCCCCCAGGGACCTACTTCTTCAACTAGGCTTCACTGCTATAGTTTCCACCACTTCCCAATAATGCCATCATATTATGAATCTATCAGTGGACGAATCCACTGATGAGATCAGAGCCCTCACAATCCAATCATTTCCCAGAAACTCCCCTTCTGAGCATTGCTACATCAGGGACCAATCCTCAGCACATGAGTCTTTGGGGGGACACTCCAAATCTAAACTATAAATCTAAACTATAACAGGAACTAACATTTCTGTCATATCTACTGTATTCCAGGCATATGGAACTACGTGCTTTTATGTAAATTTTTCACATTTAATACTCACAATTAACTCTCTAAGGTAGCCTTATTACCCTTGTTTTAGACCTGCAAATTGAAGGCTCAGGGAATTTAAGTAATTTTCCTAAGTTCTCCCAGCGTGCATTTGAGCTCAAGTTTGCCAGGCTTCAAAGATCTCACTCTTTCTATGATATCAGGCTGACTCCCTAGAAATGAAGGAATAAAGGGCTGATTTCACAGCTGGGTCAGCCAGGATTCACCACCATGGTCTATGTGGGAAAATATAATTGGAAGAAACTACAGATTTTCTCTTAATAAAACATTCCAAGATTTGAATGGTGGTTGTTATAGCTTAGATCTAGAATGTTCCCCCAAAGTCCATGTATTAAAGGCTTGGTTCCCAGCTTGGTGCTATTAAGAAGTGGTAGAACCTTTGAGAGGTGAAGCCTAGAGGGAGGTCTTAGGTCATTGGGGTGTGCCCTCAAAGAGGATAGTGAAAATGTAACCTGTTTTTCTCTCTCTCTTTCTCTCTCTCTCTCTCTCTCTCTCTCTCTCTCTCTCTCTCTAACCTACCAGCTGTCATGATGTGCTGCCTCATTTTAGGCCCCACAGCAATGGGACTACTTGATCATAGATTAAAACCTCCAAAACTGTGAGCCAAAATAAACCTTTCCTCTTTTAAAAGTTGATTTATCTCAGGTATTTGTTACAATAAAAGAAAACTGATTATTACACAGAGGTAGAATCTCTACATGAGAATGGGAGGCTGGATTTGATAACCAGACTTTGTCCCCTCCTCAAGACTCATCTTCCCCTCAGAATCTTATCACAAGTCACTGTTGCTGCTGTCTTTGCTTATGGGGCCATTTCTGCTCTTTCACAAATCAGACTCAAGTGGACTTAACTCATTCCTTAATTCCCTGTAACAGAATCTCAATAAGACTGCATGGAGAAATAAAGTTTAGCTAAAAGGCTCAGAGATAACAAAGGGAAAATGAACACAGACTACAATGTAACTTGCAATGGACTCAGGTGTTGTGACTGCTTTCAGAGCATAGTTCCTTACCACAGGACCCCTTTAAAACCCCTCTCTGCCTAATTTCCATCCTTCTTCCATGTGACAGAGAGTAAGGCTCCACCCCACTACCCCACTCCAAGAAACTGGGAAGAATGTAAAGCATATCTGTGTTCATCAAATAAAGCCATCTTTGAAATTGCTAGGCAGTTGTTTTCCCCATGCAGATGGGTAACCCCATGCAAATTTGTAACTCAATTTGAAAACAGAAAGGAAAGTAGCATAGAGAAAGAGGAGGATCTCTTTTTCAGTCAGCTTTTTCATCACTGTGACCAAGACCTGAAGAGAACTACATAGAGGAGAAATTTATTTGGGGTTGACAGTTTCAGAAGTCTTATTTCATAGATGATCAACTTCATTGCTCTGGCCCATGGAGAGGCAAAACATCATGGCAGAAGGGAATGGAGGACCATATCTGTGGATTAATCAACTGATTAGGTTAAGGTTTTATAACCCAATCATTTTCCCTTTGAAATTTTTTGCATTGTCTAACACATGAGATTTTGGAGAACACCTTATATTTAAACCAACATTCTGACCCTGGCCATGTAAAAGCTCATGCCCATCTCATAATTCAAAATACATTTAGCTAATTTCCAAGAATTCCCAGAGTCTTTAACAGCTATAACATTGCCCAAAAGTCAAATCCAAAATCTCCTCTGAGATTCAAGGCAAACTCTTAGCTTGTTTCCCCCATAAAGATCAAAAGCTAGTTACATATATCCAATATATAATGGCACAGAGTAAACATTTCCATTCCACAAGGGAGAAACAGGAGCATGTAGAGAAGGGATGGAATCAAAGCAAGACTGAAATACATCTGGGCAAAGAAATCCTGTAACTCCACATCCAGCATCTGGGGCACATGGCATTGTGATATATTCTCTACGGAGCTTGTGTAGCTCTGCCCCGATAGCTTTGCTGATTGAAGTTCATGTGGCCTTTCTTTTTGCTTGTGTCTGCTCAATTCCTACAGCTTTCCTTGGCAGACATTCAACATTATTGACATCTCTTCATTTCAGGAGTCTCCACTACAGCTTCAGCTTCCTCCTCACTTCCTTATGCAGCAGCATCTCAGGGGCTTCCCACAGGAACTCACACCCTGCTATATTTTGCTTGGTCTTCCTTGGAAATCTTTGTGGAGGCCTCCATGACTCCCTAACTCCAGCATTCCTGTAGAACCAGCACCACAAGGTTGATGACAAGATCTGACATCATCTTGAGCAGTAACCAAGACTTGTGGGACCACAGCTGCAGAAACCTTTGAGTATCAATGGGCCTCTCTGTACAAGCAGAGTGCCTCATGGTCTCTTCTCAAAAAAACTTTTACTTTTACACCCTTGAGTCTGAGATGGGTGCAGTCTTAACAATTCCTAAGATGCCCTCAAGTCATCTTTCCCATTGTCTCTGGGTAAAATAATCAGCATTTCTTTAGTGGTTGTAATCTCTTTAACAATCACATCTTCCTTGGCCCTAGTTTCACCTGCAATTTTATGGCTAAAATTCAAGTTTTTCAAATCTTTCTGCTCCTGATTATCACAGTAAACTTGGAGGAAAGCTGTCAGCAATATCCATGCCACTACCTGAATTCTGTGTTGCCTTGAAATTTCCTCAACCAGATTTATTATTACATCACCTTTAAATTTGGCCTCACAAAAAGTTTCAAGACAGGAGATAATGTAGACAAGCTTTTTTGCTAGAAGATAACATGAATGGTGTCAAGTCCAATTTCCAGTATTGTTCTCCTGCTTTGAAACCTCATAAGCTCACTCTTTACTGTCCATAGTCCTATTGGCTTTCTGGTCTTTGGAATTCCCATTAGCATCCCCCAGTAAGCTCTGCTTACAACATTCTAAAACTTTTCCAGATTGTATCTCTAAAGTTTTCAAAATTCCTTCCCCCTACAAACCAGCTTGAAAGGCATCTCAACTATGTGATCAGGTTAGTCCCAGGAACAACTCCACTCTCAGTATCATTTTCTGTTTTTGTCAGAAAAACTGTGACCAAAAGACCTGACAAGAACTACATAGAGGAGAAATAGTTTATTTGGAGCTCACCATTTCAGAAATCTCAGATCATGAATGACTGACTCCATTGCTCTGGGCGCAAGGTGAACTGGAACATTGTGACAGAGGGCATGAAAAAGCTCCAGGTATGGCAACACAGGAGCAGAGAGAGAATTATACTCAGAGATAAAGTGTAAAGCCCAAAGGCATGCCCCAGTGACCTACCTCCTCTGGGCACACCCTACCTGCCTACAATTCATCCCAGTTAATCCCTGTCAGTGGATTAGATTAAAGCTCTCAGTATCCAATCATTTCCTTCTGAAATTTCTCACATTGACTAACACCCGAGCATAACTAAACCATAACAAACATTTTGTGACTTTTCAAAATATGAATGCCAGTAATTCATTTTAATTTTAAATATAAGTGCTTAAAGCACTGGTAGTAACTGATCTCCTTTACCACTGTCATTTGGGACCTCATCGAATACATTCTTCATGCATTATACACTTCATTTAGAACAAAGGTAGGTTTTCACAAAATTACCAAGCCAGTTATTTGCAAACACTTGAAGATCTTCAAGACAACAATAAAAAATGTTTCACACCTATCAGGTAAGTTTGATAAATAAATAACTCTGAAAGTACAAGAGCTGGCAAGAATATGGGATATAGGAAACTCTCAGACATCCATTGCTGGCAAGAGTGTAAACAGGAGAAAAATTTGATAATCTTTAGTAAAGGTAAGGATGATGAATGCTCTATGAACTATCAATTCCTTTTCTAGGCATATATTCTAGAAAAATTCTTGCAAATGTTCACAAGTAGACTTGAAGAACAGTATTCACTGTAACAGTTTATAACAGCAAAACAAACAGACAAAATCAGTCCAAAACAAAACAAATATACCCTGGAAACAGTTTAAAGGTACACCAAAAAAGGAATGTATTTTTAAAGCCCTGACTTAAGCAACATTATGCAACAATTCATGGTAAAAGGAATGAATCAGCTCTACATATTTCCATATGGGTAAGCCTTTACAACATAAGACTGAGTGAAAAACCCCAGCAGCTCAGGTGTGAGTTATGCTGTCACTCAAATGTTCTTAATTATATGGACAAGGTGCCAGTTTTTAGAGGTCAAACTGCTGATCATTTGCCAGCAAAGAAGCTTTTTGGGGTCTCATAATTTGTGTGCATCTGTAATGTACAGAGAAGGCCATTTGTGCTTTGTGTAGACATGGATTTGGTGTGCACTGATGAACTAAAACAGAGGCAAGCAGAAAAAAAAAAACCCAAAAGCAACTCCCTAACACAAATGGAGAAAAGGAGCAGTGACCTGGTTAAAGGAATGCAGATAAGTGGTTTTTAATGAGAATGTGTTAGTCAACAAAAATGCGGACTGGACAGTTCAAGAACTCAGATTGCACTCTTTCTACTAACTGAGTAAAAGAATTTAGAAGTGTTTTCCTTTTTTCTCTACTAGAATATTAAATCTACTCAAAGGATCAACAGAATGGTTTTTTTTCAAAATGATTTTTAGTCCTATGAGGCATTTGGAAGGAAATAATACCAAATGGAAAGTGATTGCAAGAAATCAAGAGAGAAAAGTCATTCTAATCAAATTGTAGAAACACTTAGAAACACAGAAGTGGCATGGCACAATGGAAAACTGAGTCAACTTCTGGTTCTATACTTATGAGCTGGTGGCACTTTGGGAAATTAATGTAATGGTTCTAATCTCCAATTTTTTTAAAATAGAAACTCTTACACTCTTGCTGGGATAGTCACAGAGGTAGCCCATGTAAAGTGAATATTAATAGGGCATAGTAAAGAAGGGTCCAAGAAATGGCTGAGGTGATGATGTGGTGGTGATAATTATGATGATGATGATATGATGAGGTAATGATGATGATGTGGTGATGATGATGATAATGATGTAATGATGTGGTAAAGATGTGATGATGATATGATGATGATGATGTAATGATGATGTAATGATGTAATGGTGATGATGATGATGATAATGTGATGATGATGATGAAGATGATGATGGTGATTTTTTTCTAGGTGGCTTCTCCTCACTGTTATCATCTATATCCTCCTTCTAATGATACTTATGGTATGGATATAAAAGAACAGATAACTGATCAAAAGTTATCTATAAAGTATTTAGTGACAAAATATAACTCTTGCACTCAGAGCATAACTGACCAGTCTCTCATTAACACAACATTTTCCAGTTTCAAGCTTCTTTTCTGTTTGCACATTATTGATTAGCAAAGAGTTAATAGAATGCTTTACATCAGAATTGTGCAGAATTATTCTTAAAGAATTCCCTTTTGGTGAGCTGCTGTTAGCTGAGGTGGAGCCCAGTGACACTCATGGGCTCTATTGTAAAGAGTGTTTTAAGTATGAGGCTTACTGCATTATCCAGTGTCCATCATTACACCTCCAGGGATAAAATCTTATCTGATCTTGGTGACAAAAAAATAACTAAAAGTCTCTTGAGAAATCGGTTTTATCTTTTAGATTCTGTGAACTGACAAAGTTCTTTTCCTTTTTTGAATCAGTATCTGGAGTGCTAAACTTGAGTCCCATCTGCAAGATGTGTATGTCATCACAATGGCATTCTTTAACCCTTAGTCTGGAATCATCTATGCTCTGACCCTTGTTTTTTCTTCTCCCTCCACCCTACTTGTAGACAGAAAAACACACATACACAAATAAATATGCCTACATTTACAATGTAGAGCTCCATACTAGAAAGGAAATTGTGCAGAGTTGTCACTTTGGGCATTCTGAGAGGAGATCAATAAAGAGTAGACGAGTGTAAAGTTTTGTTTCTCCCATCAGAACTTCCTATGCACATGCTTAAATGCAGCTCTTTAGAAAGGCAGTGAAGTTGATAACTCCCTTCTAGATCCAAAGTGTTTTTCCCAACACATCATTTATAATATTGTTGCACCTCAGGAATTGAGGTATGAAAGTGCTGTTTGAGACATGCTGGGGAAACTCTGGAAAATAACTTGCTAAAAGAAAAGCAGTTTAAGAAAGCAATTTTATGGTCCATTTTCCTGGTGGGATACTATCTGGGATGGGGCAGCACTGTTTATATGTAAGCAAAAGTCTATTCTGTGTGCTGAAAGAAAGGAAAAAGCAACTCCAATTTGAAACATTAAGCAGCAGCACACAGTGGATAATTTATGGAGCAGAAAGTCAAGGACTTGAACGTTTTCAATCATTGTCATTTTTATGCATGGCAGACCACAATTTCACTTTCTGCCTTCCTTTGGCTCTCTGGTATATGTGCTTTTTTTCTTAATTATATATATAAAGCCCTACCATGGGTTCAAAAGTACATCCTAACACACTTAAAGCTCATACCTTGTCCGTGACTGAGAAGAGTGAACATAATTCAGCATTATAACCAAAAGGGAGGTGACGGTGATGTGCCTCAGTTCAGAAGCAGGCATAGTCATCCTTCTGTAACCATGGAGGATGGTTTCAGGACCCCTCAGGATACCAACGCTCAAGTCCCTTGTGTAAAATGGTGCAATATTTTCATAAACCCTATGCTATCCTTCCATATGCTTTAAATCACTTCTAGATACTTCTTATACCTAGTGCAATGTACATGCTATGTAAATAGTTGTTACACTGTATTGTTCAGAGAACAGTGACAAAAAAGTCTGAACATAATTTTTACAGAAGCAATGAAAAACATGTTTCTATCCAGATTGATGTGGACTCCACAGACACACAGGCCCAACTGTAATTCCTTCTTTTACGAAAAACTCATTGATGATCCTCTCCCAGGGACTATTTGGCTTCATAACTCTTGGGGTAATACTGCCAGAGTTTGCTTTTTGCAATTCTTTTTGGGCCAAAGAGATGCTATGGAGATGGATGTGATATCATGAGGGAAGAGTGTTAATTTTTTCATTTAAAACAAAGGTATGGAAAGGTCCCTTCTCTCCACCTTCATTTTCTTCGAAATGCTGAATTGCTTTTTAATTGCACATTGATGAAGCAAGGGGGAGAGTGTGGACTCATGAAGGAGAGATCAACAGAGAAGTTTCTCAGGAACTTGTAGGAACAGAACCAGCTGCCATAAAGCAAAGCACTCGTATCCACCTTCCCCTGAAAAGGATTG
Organism: Glaucomys volans; assembly: GCA_020662805.1. Taxonomy (NCBI): domain Eukaryota; kingdom Metazoa; phylum Chordata; class Mammalia; order Rodentia; family Sciuridae; genus Glaucomys; species Glaucomys volans. The sequence continues at coordinate 178,317 of JAJEJO010001078.1, forward strand.
AACATGCACCTGTGCCTTTCTCCCTTTAGGACACTTTGCCCTGGTGAGGGTGGTGGACCTGGAGTTTAAGACGCTGGCTGTGGAATCAGGCTTCTAGATTAAATCCTCACTCTGCCACTTTATATGGTGTGCTTTCAACAAGTTGCTACACTTAAAGTCACAAAGTTCCATTTTTCTCACCTAAAGATGGGAATGATCATGAAAGTGCCCAAATCATAGGGCAACTATTAGAGTTAAATCTATCAAGCACTGACAACAATACCTGAACATATTAAGCACCAAACAATAACAGATGATTTTATGAAGTCAAAATCATTTTAAGGATGATTGATGCACAAACTTTTCATTTTTCCCAAAAGTCTCTTTCTAAGAAAAAAATTCATGTTCTTACATAAAAGAAGTCACTGTAACATATTTAGTATCAAATGACTAAGAACTAGTAGTTTTAAAATTTCAAGTATGAAAACATTTTTTTAGGTAGCACATGGGTACTTGAGAACCGTTATGTTCAGGGTGTGGTGCACTTGGGGATGTGCAGACCCCTTGCGACTAACTCTCCAGGATCGTGGAGTCCAAGTCCATGTCTAAGGAGAGACTGCCTCCCTGCACTCCTCAGTGTTTTGTGGAACTGGGGTTCAGTGACTTGTTGTGTTAGTCAGATTTCCATTACTATAATAAAATACCTGACAAAGAGGAAACACTTACTGTGGTTCAATTTTAGAGTCTTCGGGCCCCATTGTTTTGGGCCTGTGGTGGAACAGTACTTCATGGCGGAGCACATGGCAGAGGAAGCCCATTTACCTCATAACTGGGCGTGAAAAAGAGAAGGGAAGAGGCATACACTTAGGGACGTAACCCCACCCCTCCCACAAAAGGCACGACCTCCTAACAGTTTTAGCACTTCCCAATAGCATCATTGACGGGGCCAAGCCTTTAACTCGTGGGCCTTTGAGGGACACTCTAAATCCAAATGATAGCACATGTTTAGAGGCATTCATGACAGAGGCTTATAAGGTCAAACATATTTGGAGCATGTTGCATGAAATAAAGTTGAACCATTTTTCTTTTGCAGAATTTTGTGAAGTGTTTGTATTGCAAAGATATATAGTGACTCTCCAAGAGGGTAAGATGGGATGGGACTTTTCCCAGGCATTTTGACAAGAATTGTGGTTGTGGTGTGTGTGTGTGTGTGTGTGTGTGTGTGTGTGAGGCACCTGTAATGACCTGGGAGCATGAGGCTTGGAAACACACCTTCACTGGACCTCCTAGTCCCATGTAGTCAGTGGCTTCACAGCGTCTCTGCTGCTTTACTCTTGCTGTTTGTAACTGCTACTATTGACCACTGTGCTTCCTGCCCTAACTGCTCAGAGCTGCCTTTCTTAAACTGTTAGGCTCCTTTTAATAGGCTCCATAAAGTGATGTCTCATTTTCTGAGTTTATAAATTTTCCTGTGAATAAAGTTCCCAAGGTGTACCTAAAGGGTTTGATCTCTATCCTGCATGAACATTCCTCCCTGACCACCACCATTTGGAAACTCAAAAGGACTTAGACCCCTTGACTCTTACCTACCCCTGGGTAATTTCCCTACCTGTTCCAGAAACTGAGAAAAGGTTTCCCTACTCATTTTTAGCATGCTTTAGTTCCTATGTTTTCTTACCCTACTGGCAACAAGAACGCCAACTTCTCCTGTCTACCACTCCTGGCAATCTGTTCCAGAGTTTTTCAAGTGAGAAAACATTAATCTTTTTCCTATTTGTTTGTTCGTTAAACACATATTTATAGAGTGTGTATCTGAACTGGGAATCTGTAGAGATAGAGATAGATATATTTTGGAGGTAGACAACATTTGGTAGTCAAGAATGAAATCCATGCTACTGGCTTTAGTAATCGGTGTAAAGTGGTACTGTTTACTAAAATGGGGAAGGAACATAGGGAGGGTAGTACTCTTTGAGGTATACTAAATTTGAGTCATCTGTGGACTATCTGAATGGAAATATTAACTAGCCTGTTGGATATACATGTCTCGGGGCCCAGAAGATATAGAACTCATCAGTGTGAAGATGATTTAAATCTAGAGCAGCAGATGACACAATCTAGAGAGAAACTAGAGAGAAAGAGGAGAGAAGAGGCCTTAGAATTGAATCCTGAGCAACTCTAATATTTGGAGAATAGAGGAGTGTGAACTAGTCAAGCGACTAAGAGGAGCTGCAATATGGAAAAGGATGACCAGAAGCATGATGCCCCAGAGGCCAGAAGGAAGGAAGGGGTTATGTTAATTTTCCACCCTATAACAAATTCCTGAGATAATCAATGTGTAAAAAGAAAAGGTTTGTTTTGGCTCACAGCTGTTGAGGCTTCAGGTCATAATAAACTGGTTCTGCTATTTTGGGGCCTGTGGCATCATTATGGGAGTGTGTAGTGGAGCAAAATCACTCACCACCTGGATGGAAAGTGAGAAAGAAGAAGAGACTGCGGTCCCACAATCCCCTTTGAGGGCTTCTGCACAATGACTTGAAGACCTCCCACTAGACTCCACCTCCTAAAGTCCCACTACCTCCTAATAGCACCAAAATGGGGACTAAGCCTTTAACACATGGAACTTTGGGGGACACTTGAAATCCACATTATCACAGGGGTTAAGTGAAGCAAAAGTGACTGGATTTGAAGTGAAAACAGAGACGTTTCCATTGGGATCCTAAGAACGATTTTGTGGAGAATGGTAGAAAGAGAATCCAATTGGAATGAACTAAAGAATGGATGATGAGAGAAGCAGAGATTACATGTGTAGTCACTATTTCAGAGAAAGTATGCTGAGAAGGGATCAGAAAAATAGAGCAATAGGGCAAAGGGCATAGAACATGAAGAAGAAAATGGCAGAGCATGTTTATCATCTCATCAGCATGATCTGGCTGAGAGGAAGAGATTGGTGAGGCTTGAAAAGAAGGAGAAATCAAAGGGTGGAAGGCCCTGAGTGGCTGAGAGAAGAAAAGTCCAGAAACAAATGGTGGAACTACTCTACGATAGGAAAAAGGACACACCCTTTGTTTTGGCAGGAGAAATGGCGCCATGCACAAGACTTTTAGGGAAGATGTAGAAAGAAAGGTATATTCACACGGTGCTATTTAATTTTTCTAATAAAGTCTGAAGCCAGCTCAGAAGGAAAGAAGATGAGGAATGTATGAAGTTTGAAGAGAAAGAAAGTCGTCTTAAGGAAGGTATGAAGTGGGCTGGGCATGGTGGTGCATGTCCTTAATTTTAGCAAGTTGAGAGTCTGAGGCAGGAGGATTGCAATTTCAAGGCCAGCCTTAGCAACTCAGGAAGGCCCTAAGCAGCTTAGTAGTGAGACCTATCTCAAAACAAAAAAGCTGGGATGTAACTCTGTGGTAAAACGCCCCTGGGTTCAATCTCTGGCAAGCATGTGCTTATGCACACACACACAAATACACACACACACACGCACACACACACACAGAAATGAAAATCTCAGTAAGATGAGCGAGCAGTCCCAAGTGCCATTTGCGTTTAGAGATGAAGTTAAAGGACATGCAGTTGGTTTATTTATGCAAATCTCTTTGGCAGTGTTCAGCTCCTCTAGTTCTGGCACAGTCAAGTTCACCCTGGGGTTTTCCATGCAAGCTGGACAGAGAAAACAAGAGGCACTGCCACTGGTAATATTTGCAAGGGAGTGAGTGCATCGAAGAACCACGTAATCTAAATTGTACAGCACCTACTACAGTGACTGGTACTCTGTGAACAATAAAGAGCTAGTGAATCTTACACACCTCCCTTTACACATCTCCCACAATTCATTTGTGTACCATTAACAAAGTTGAAAAGTAGAAGTCTTGTGAGGGGAGAAAGTGATTGGACAGGGACCAGGTGTAATTATTGAGTCTTGCCCTACCATGTGTAACTGATTTTTCACTTCCCTTTACCCACTATGATAGCTGATGTACCTATATATCAAATCCATTTGCACATATACATTCACAGATATACATACATGCAAGAGAAAGGGCATTCTTTACTTCTGTGAGGACTTTGCCTTAATTTTTTTCCTTGAAGAGTGTGGGGTCTGATGTAGGTCACATATGCAATAAATAACGTGTCAGAAGCATAATGGAGGAATGTGAAAATGTTTGGGAGAATAATGGAAGGAGCAATTTAATTTTGCCTGATAGGTGGGGATGTCATCTTGGAAAGATTGACATATAATCTCAGACCAAAGGACTCATTTAAGCCTTGATGTTCAATAGAAACTCACTTAAGAGGATGGAAAAAACTTAGAACTAATATTTATTGAGTGTTAACTGCACCAGGCACTAAGCACTTTATATACTTCAGCCACTTAATGTATGAATAGGTTCTATTTTTATCCCCTATTTTACTGGTGAGAATTAGAGGTTGATTACTCTGCCATTAGATGGCCCAGGAAGAGAAACCAGCAGAGACCCAGGTTGCTCAGAGGTCTGGTTGTTCATGTTAGCTGTTGGCTGAGACTTGAGCCTGGGTTGGGGGTCAAGATTGTTAGGACGCTTTCACATGACCTCTCTGTGGCTACCTGGGCTTCCTCATAGCAGGATGGCTGAGTTCTGAGCCTGAATACTCCAAGACAATCAGGCAGAAGTATGTGGCACATTATTGCACTGATCAAGTCAGTCATAAAGCCCATCCAAGTTCAAGAGGAGAGAACATAGATCCCACTACTTATGAAAGAAGCGTCAAAACATTTGTTGACGTATTCTAAAGCTACCACAGTCAGTGAACCAGATAATTCAATCAGGGAGTATCTTTACTCTAATGGAAAGCCAGTCTCCCAGCACTGGGGTAATGTCTGTTGTTATTACAGCTTCTCCATGTGAAATGTCTGGGATAGTGCTGTTTGCTCTTGCAAAGTCCCTCCTGACCTTTTCCTCCTCTCATTTCAGTCATCTTCCTTGCTTCCCTCATTTATAACTTTATGTGAGAAGAACCAAGTTTAAAGGAGCCATATGGGAGTACCTTGAACATTTCTGGAGAAAAATAACTATAAAATTCCAACAAATAAGTAATGAGATAACATGTAATAGGATAATTTTACATCAGAGAGGATTATCTTCCTAGAGCCTCAATAGTTGGCTGAATTTTCTGGACTCACATCATGCACAATAATTTTAATTGCACTTAGTGTTATTTTTAAATTGGTACAATTTTTTAAATGACATAGTCACAGAGTTCAATAGAACCTCCTGAGGTAGGTGAATGGCTAAATCTTCTAAGACAGATGACTACCTATGAGCAATATTTAATCTTAACGGCAAGCCTGGTCTACCTACCACCAGTTCCTGGCTTGGAAGCAATGCTTACTGGGACACAATTTCGCTGAGCTAAATGTTTGCCGCCAGTGGAAGACAACAGGAGAGCTGAACGGCTGCATTATTGAGAGCCATCCTTTAGAACATGTCTCTGAACCCTTGATGAGGTGTTCCCATGTGTCCGCAATTGACCTCTGTGTGCCTCTTTAAAGTGTAACTCAATAATACAATCATTATTTCAATCGTGCTCCAATATTATTCTTTCCTTCATTTATTTAAACTCCCCCCCAACTATCATGACCAAGTCTAGAGCTTCTTATGGAACATTAACATCAAACTACAGACTTAGAAGTGTGTGTGTGTGTGTGTGTGTGTGTGTGTGTGTGAAGATACACCTATAGATACAGATTTTTCTTTTCTGTGGAGCTGAGAATCTAACACAGAGCCTTATACATACTAGGTGAGTGCTCTACTATTGAACTACCTCCCCACCCCAAAAGTATATAATTTTTAAAAAGATTCTCTTTTAAATTATTAGTCTTCACTTACTGAGGAAAAGTACCTTGAGTTTACAAAAAAAAAATGTATCTTTAGAAGTTACATAAGTACATGAAAAGCTAAGAACAATATATATTTAGCTATTATTAAACCCAAAATGCTCACTAAAATTCTCTCAAGCCACTCATACCCGTTCTCATTATATTTCTTGGGTGGGATCAGAGATCAGTGAAACTACCAAAAGGAAAGAGGGGTGGAAATGAATTGGCAGCTTCCATTTCTAGCATGTTGAGCCAGATAATATCTACTAAGCCTCCCTTTGAGACAAGTGAAACACTGGACAAATATTTTTATTTTTTTAATTTTTTTTTTGACAAATATTTTTAAATGTGCTGGTAAGCATCAGAGAACTAATAATGCAATGAGCAGAGCAAGGGTCTATGGGAAGACAGAAACCCGGAGAGGCACGGGTGCTGCTTTCCCCTGTGTCCTGCCGATTGGAGAGACAATCGAGAGGCACATAAGCTGAGCCATGTTTTGAGAGCCTCGCCGGGCTAGGGAGACAAAGCTGGAGAACAAACGTGCCTGAGGCCTGATAACTCGGTGTGGGGTTTAATTCACACCTACAGTCATGCACCGCATAAAGACAAACTGGTCAAGAACAGACTGCATATAAAATGGTGGTCACATCAAATTATAAGGGAGCTGAAAGATTTCTATCACTTAGTGATTCTATAGCCTTCCTTACGTCATAACACAATATAGGATTCATGTGTTTGTGGTGATGCTACTGTTAACAAACCTACTATGCTCCCAGGTATACACAATTATGGAAATATGAGTATGTATAGTACATAATACCTGAGAAGGATAATAATAGATGATGCAACTGATACTATAGTCTGCTTTTTGTCACATTTTAGAGTGTAATCCTTCTAGTCATTGAAAAAGTTAACTGGGAAATGGTATGCTGTGTTATGCCAGCAGCAGCTGCATACAACTTATATTTACCATATCTCTTGATTGTATCAAAGGTCACATCTAGTGACTGACCTATCCCATCTAGGTCTGTGTAAAAACATTCTGTGAGGTTTTCACAATGACCAAATCACACAAATATGCATTTCTTAGACATATCCCGATCATTAAGCAACATATGACTGTATCCCAATCCTTCTTGAACTCTTCCAAGAAATTGAAGAGAAGGAAATACTTCCTAACTCATTCTTTGATACCAGGATTGTGTAATACCAAAACCAGATAATGTTTCTATATTAAAATACAAGCTAATAATCCTTATAAATATTCATGCAAGATATCTTCAGCAAAACACTAGCAAACCTAATTCAACAGCACACTCCAAAGACTATACATCATGAGCAAGTAGAATTTTCCCAGAACGCAAGGATGTTTTAAGATGTGAAATTCAATCAAAACAATTACACCAATTTAACTAAATGAAGAAAAACAACCATGTGATCAATTGATATTGAAACATAGTTTTACAAAATTCAGTATTCTTCCAAAATAAAACATTCCACAAACTAGAAATAGAAACTACCTCACCATAATAAAGAGTGGATATGAAAAGCTTACAGCTAACATCATGCTCAATGGTGAAAGACTGAAAGCTTTTCTTTGAAGATCAGAAGCAAGATAAGGATGCCCATTTTTGCCACTTCTATTTAATATAGTATTGGAAGTGCAAGCCAGAGCAATTAGGTTAAAAGAAAGAAGAAAGAAGAAAGAAGGAGAAAGGAAGGAAAGAAGGAAGGAAGGAAGGAAGAAAAGGAAGAAAGAAATCCAATTATAAAGGCAGAAGTCAAATTACCTCTGCTTCTGGATGATATGATCCCATATGTAGAGAACCCAAAAAGATTTCCATCCCCTCAAAATTACTTCAACTAATAAGGGACTCGTCAAAGTTATAGGACAGAAAATTAACATGAAAAAAAAATCAGTTGTGTTTCTATACACTAACAATGAACACTCAGAAAACAAAATCAAGGAAACAATTCCCTTTGCAATAAAAATATCAAGAAAATCACTATCATGAAAAATAGTTCTGGGATGTAGCTCAGTGGTAGAGTACTTGCCTTGCATGTGTGAGGCCCTGCTTCAATCCCTCATACTGTAGAAAACCAAACAAAAGAAAAATGAAGATTAAAAAATACTTAAGAATAAACTTAACTAGGAGGCAAAAGACTTGTACACTGAAAAGTACAAAATGTTGATGAAAGAAATGGAAGAAGGGGCCATTCTGCAGTTTCCCTGGCGGAGAGATGCCATCTTCAGCTGTCTGAGCCCTCGGAGCTAAGCTCAGCCCTTCCCGCAGGGACACGGTGCTGCGGCTCCGGGTGAGATCTGGCCGGGAGCGGAGCTGCTTGCTGGCTCCAGCAGGGAATTTGGGCCCTTCCGCACCATTCTGCAGCTTCCCTGGTGGAGAGTCGCCATCTTCAGCTGTCTGAGCCCTTGGACCTAAGCTCAGGCCTTCCCGCGGGGCCACAGTGCTGCGTCTCCTGGTTGCCTCTGCCCAGAAGCATTGATCATTCCCAACCTGGAGGTAGTGAGACAGCAGCTATCTTGGGTCACCACTTGATCAAGCACCTCTCAAACATCTGGTGAGTTACTGGAAATCTGCAGGGATGCCCTACGTCTTTACAGGGAAATTGCAATCCCTCTGATTTGCACTACTAGAGGGGAAGATACATGAGCAGCATGAGAAAACACGGGAAGAAAGTGTCCCAAACAAACCTAGATGATACATCAAGAGAACCCAAAGACAGCATGGTAGAAGGAATGACAGAAAGGGAGTTCAGAATGTTCATAATTAAAATGATCCGAGAAGAGAATGATGTGACGAGAGGGCAGATTCAGGCTATGAATAATCAGCTAATAGAGCAATTGCAGGAAGCAAAAAATCATTTCAATAAAGAGATAGAAGTTCTGAGAAAAAAAAAACAGAAATCCTTGAAGGAAACAAGGAAATGAAGGAAACAATAAACCAAGTTAAAAACTCAATAGAAATCATAATTAACAGAATAGATCACTTGGAAGACAGAACCTCAGACAATGAAGACAAAATATTTAATCTTGAAAACAAAGTTGAACAAACAGAGAAAATGGTTAGGAATCATGAACAAAGCCTCCAAGAAATATGGGACATCATGAAAAGACCAAATTTAAGAGTTATTGGGATTGAGGAAGGCACAGAGATACAAACCAAGGGTATGAACAATCTGTTCAATGAAATAATATCAGAAAATTTCCCAAATATGATGAATGAGATGGAAAATCAATTACAAGAGGCCTACAGGACACCAAACACACAGAATTTCAACAGATCCACACCAAGGCACATTATAATGAAAATACCTAACATACAAAACAAAGATAGAATTTTAAAGGCTGCGAGAGAAAAGCAGCAGATTACCTACAGGGGGAAACCAATACGGATATCAGCAGATTTCTCAGCCCAGACCCTAAAAGCAAGAAGGGCCTGGAACAACATATTTCAAGCTCTGAAAGAAAACGGATGCCAACCAAGAATCTTATGCCCAGCAAAACTTACCTTCAGATTTGATGACAAAATAAAATCCTTCCATGATAAACAAAAGCTTAAAGAATTCACAAAGAGAAAGCCTGCCCTACAGAACATTCTCAACAAAATATTCGAAGAGGAAGAAATGAAAAATAACAATCTTGGTCATCATGGGGAGAAATTACCCTAAAGAAAGAGTCAATCAAAGGAGAAAAAGGTAAGCTAAAAACCCCAAAAAAGCTAAAATGACAGGAAATACAAGTCATATCTCAATAATAACCCTGAATGTAAACGGCCTAAACTCATCAATCAAAAGACATAGACTGGCAGACTGGATTAAAAAGAAAGACCCAACAATATGCTGCCTTCAAGAGATTCATCTCATAGAAAAACATGCCCACAAACTAAAGGTGAAAGGTTGGGAAAAAACATACCATGCACATGGACTGAGTAAAAAAGCTGGGGTTTCCATTCTCATTTCAGATAAAGCAGACTTCAAGCCAAAGTTAGTCAGAAGGGATAAAGAAGGACATTTCATACTGCTTAAAGGAAGCATAAATCAGCAAGACATAGCAATCATAAATATTTATGCACCAAACAATGGTGCATCCATGTATGTCAATCAGATCCTTCTCAATTTCAGGAATCAAATAGACCAAAACACAATAATACTCGGAGACTTTAACACTCCTCTCTCACCGTTGGACAGATCCTCCAAGCAAAAATTGAATAAAGAAACTATAGCACTCAATGACACAATCGCTAATTTGGACTTAACGGACATATATAGAATATTCAATCCATCAAAAAGCGAACACACTTTCTTCTCAGCAGCTCATGATTCCTTCTCTAAAATAGACCATATGTTATGCCACAAAGCTACTCTTAGCAAATACAAAAACATAAAGATACTACCTTGTATACTATCAAATCATAATGGAATGAAATTAGATATCAATGATAAAGTTAGAAAGAGGAACTACTCCAAGACCTGGAGATTAAATAATATGCTATTGAATGATACATGGATAACAGAAGACATTAGGGGAGAAATTAAAAGATTCTTAGAGGTCAACGAGAACAAAGATACAACATATCAAAATCTCTGGGATACTATGAAAGCAGTGCTAAGAGGAAAATTCCTTGCAGGGAGTGCATTTAATAAAAGAATGAAAAGTCAACAAATCAATGACCTCACATTACAGCTCAAAGCCCTAGAAAAAGAGGAACAGATCATCACCAAAAGTAGTAGAAGACAGGAAATAATCAAAATCAGAGCTGAAATCAACGAAATTGAAACAAAAGAAACAATTCAAAAAATTGACGAAACAAAAAGTTGGTTCTTTGAAAAAATAAACAAAATTGATAAACCCCTAGCCACGCTAATGAAAAGAAGGAGAGAGAAACTCCAAATTACTAAAATTCGTGATGGGAATGGAAATATTACAACAGACACAATTGAAATACAAAACATAATAAGAAGCTACTTTGAAAATTTATACTCCAACAAAATAGAAAACCTGGAAGACATCAACAGGTTCCTAGAGGCATATGAGCCACCCAAACTGAATCTGGAGGACATACACAACTTAAATAGATCAATTTCAAGCAATGAAATAGAAGAAGTCATCAAAAGCCTACCAACAAAGAAAAGTCCAGGACCAGATGGATTCACAGCCGAGTTCTACAAGACCTTCAAAGAGCTCATTCCAATACTCCTCAAAGTATTTCACGAAATAGAGGAGGAGGGAACCCTTCCAAACTCATTCTATGAAGCTAATATCACCCTGATACCAAAACCAGAGAAGGACACATCAAGGAAAGAAAATTTCAGACCCATATCTCTAATGAACATAGATGCAAAAATTCTTAACAAAATTTTAGTGAATCGCATACAAAAGCATATTAAAAAGATAGTGCACCATGATCAAGTGGGTTTCATCCCGGGGATGCAAGGTTGGTTCAACATCCGGAAATCAATAAACATAATTCACCACATCAACAGACTTAAAGTCAATAACCACATGATTATTTCAATAGATGCAGAGAAAGCATTTGATAAAATACAGCACCCATTCATGCTCAAAACACTAGAAAAAATAGGGATAGTGGGAACATTCCTTAACATTGTAAAGGCTATCTATGCTAAGCCCACAGCTAACATCATTCTAAATGGAGAAAAATTGAAAGCATTTCCCCTGAGAACTGGAACAAGGCAGGGATGCCCTCTTTCGCCACTACTATTCAACATTGTTCTTGAAACTCTAGCCAGCGCAATTAGACAGACCAAAGAAATTAGAGGAATACGAATAGGAAAAGAAGAGATCAAACTATCCCTATTTGCTGATGACATGATTCTCTATCTAGAAGATCCTAAGAATTCCACCAGAAAACTACTGGAACTCATTAATGAATTTAGCAATGTAGCAGGATATAAAATTAATGCTCATAAATCTAATGCATTTTTATTTGTAAGTGATGCATCCTCTGAGAGAGAAATTAGGAAAACTACCCCATTCACACTAACCTCAAAAAAAATAAAATACTTGGGAATCAATCTAACAAAAGATGTGAAAGACCTCTACACTGAGAACTACAGAACACTAAAGAAAGAAGTTAAAGAGCATCTGAGAAGATGGAAAGATCTCCCATGTTCTTGGATAGGCAGAATTAATATTGTCAAAATGGCCATACTTCCAAAAATGCTATACAAATTCAATGCAATTCCAATTAAAATCCCAATGACAGACCTCATAGAAATAGAGTAAGCAATCACGAAATTCATTTGGAGGAATAAGAGACCCAGAATTGCTAAAGCAATCCTTAGCAAGAAGAGCGAAGCAGGGGGTTTCACAATACCAGACCTCCAACTATACTACAGAGCAATAGTGACAAAAACA